>CM067362.1:13203938-13541438 GCA_034401795.1 Chaetoderma sp. LZ-2023a
TTGTCGCCTAAATCTGTATGTAATGTTCTACACCTCAAACTGGACTTTTACATAACTGAACACGTGTGCTGTTTCCCGCCACGCACGGACATCAAGCGGCGTGAAATCATGCATGCATGTGCATTTCGTACTTGGAATTATGTCAGCTAACGCGGGGACAAAAAGTATGGCAGCCTAGTTGTACCATCATGTTTCTACGTTCTATTGTTTTTGCTGGTGCTTAACTTTTGCACAGGTGTATATATATATATATATATATATATATATATATATATATATATATATATATTGATTCCACGAGACGTACAAAGTTGGAAGAGCTTAAGTGAATAACGAGAAACGCTCCGGGTATAGCTAGAAATGGTCCGGGCATAGCTAGAAATGGCCCGGGTATAGCTAGAAATGGTCTGGGCATAGCTAGAAATGGTCCGGGCATAGCTAGAAATGGTCTGGTCATAGCTAGAAATGGTCCGGGTATAGCCAGAAATGGTCCGGGTATAGCCAGAAATGGTCCGGGTATAGCCAGAAATGGTCCGGGTATAGCTAGAAATGGTCCGGGTATAGCCAGAAATGGTCCGGGTATAGCTAGAAATGGTCCGGGCATAGCTAGAAATGGTCCGGGCATAGCTAGAAATGGTCCGGGCATAGCTAGAAATGGTCCGGGCATAGCTAGAAATGGTTCGGGCATAGCTAGAAATGGTCCGGGCATAGCTAGATGATGATGATCAAATTATTGATAGTATTTCTGGCTGTTCATCAGTGGATGACTATGGCAACCCGACTTTGCACAGTTAATATGAACAATAAATGATTTACACACCGCTAATTCTAAGACATCCTAACTTACGACTATGACCACTAGACATCTCGCTACGGCGACAGCTGATAATAAATAAACAACACATTGGATCTGGATTAGTATCACGTATATATTGCAACATCAAATTCCAAACAAGTGGAGGTCTACCGCCTTAAATATTCAGTCTAGCAGTAAAGTAGTTGCTTCAGAATGTAGGCTCTATAATGCACCTTTCCAGTTTTAGCTATGCCCCGCCTATCTATTGCTAAGCTCCACCCACACCTCGCACGTGTTGGGATCGATCGATCTCTGAACTCCCTGACCATCAATTGCCAGAAAACTATGCAGGTAAGCTGTTGAATATTTTGAAACTAATTTGACTGGGTGTTGTTGCGTCCTATGGCAGCAACAGTGCCCAGTCAAATTAGTTTTAAAATATTCAACAGCATGTTTATTAAATAGCAAAGACATACAATCCGTACAACGTACAAGCGTTTAAGACGGACTAAATCGAGTCATTCATGACTGCGTGATTATGACGTCATCCTACTGGTCATGTAGTTGATTATCAAGTCATATGACGTTTATATGATGGATAGATAAAATGGAAAAGTCCATTAGCCAAGTACGCTGTCTGATTTCAGCCAATGATGTGTAGAATGACTAAGCTCATATATAGGTGTGATATTTCTCTCACAATCTAAGGCGCGCATATGGGGATTAATTAAACAAGACATCAGCGTTACACTGACGGGGTATTGGCGAAAATCTTGGCATTTCACATTTCCAAATGCAAATCTACCTTAATATCACGATCACAATGACCGTGACCTCAGCAGTCTGAATGTCTGCGCTGCTCCTCCTGGTTGAGATAACTATATGATGATGCTCCTCCTGGTTGAGATAACCATATGATGATGCTCCTCCTGGTTGAGATAACTATATGATGATGCTCCTCCTGGTTGAGATAACTATATGATGATGCTCCTCCTGGTTGAGATAACTATATGATGATGCTCCTCCTGGTTGAGATAACTATATGATGATGCTCCTCCTGGTTGAGATAACTATATGATGATGCTCCTCCTGGTTGAGATAACTATATGATGATGCTCCTCCTGGTTGAGATAACTATATGATGATGCTCCTCCTGGTTGAGATAACTATATGATGATGCTCCTCCTGGTTGAGATAACTATATGATGATGCTCCTCCTGGTTGAGATAACTTTATGATGATGCTCCTGCTGGTTGAGATAACTATATGATGATGCTCCTCCTGGTTGAGATAACTATATGATGATGCTCCTCCTGGTTGAGATAACTATATGATGATGCTCCTCCTGGTTGAGATAACTTTATGATGATGCTCCTCCTGGTTGAGATAACTATATGATGATGCTCCTCCCGGTTGAGATAACTATATGATGATGCTCCTCCCGGTTGAGATAACTATATGATGATGCTCCTCCTGGTTGAGATAACTATATGATGATGCTCCTCCTGGTTGAGATAACTATATGATGATGCTCCTCCTGGTTGAGATAACTATATGATGATGCTCCTCCTGGTTGAGATAACTATATGATGATGCTTAGCTCCAACACGTTTGCCAATCCTGATATAAGGCCAGAGGAGCTAAGCAGAACCAAACTGTTAAAGTCTGAATTTGATACAAATGTCACAATGACCTTGCCCTCTGACCTCAATACCATTGTACTTCATATATGTGTGACCAAGTTAGATTCAAGTAGGGTAAACTAATCCTGATATAAAAGTCAATATATGTTGAGCTAAACTAAAATTTTAACCGAAAAGAATAGACGTATATTAAGGTCAAAGTGAACGTGAGCTTTGACCTCATGACCTCAGCATGATTGTGCTGCATCGGCTTGATATATGTAACCATGTGGCCAAGCTTTGTCACAATAGACTGAACCAATCGTTACATATAAAACGATATGTTAAACAAAACCAAAAACTTAACCGGAAACGTCAGTGATTTATTAACCTTAACATTACTATCATTGTGCTCCATCTACTTGATATAAGGAAGCATGGTTCCAAGTTTAGTCCCAATAGGGTGAAGCCATGCCGAGATATAAAACCATGTGTTGAGCTAAACCAAAATCTTAACCGTAAAAACTAGAGTTTAATACCAATGTCGGAGTGACCTAGAACTTTGACCTTATGACCGCAGCGATACCTATTTACATCGACCCATTTCTAGCTATGCTCCATTCCTAGCTAAGCGCCGCCCGCTGTTCCGTATGTTGGAATCAATGTATATACTTTGAACCCTGAATTCCCAGAATCATAACAAGGTAAGTATACAGGTAAGTTGTTGAATATTTTGATACTAATGTGACTGGAGGCTGTTGCAGCGTTGCTGTCAAATTAGTTTCAAAATATTCAGCAGAACGTATATTAAATAGTAAACTCATCAATAACATACGATTCGTGCACTTGACGGACTTTTTAATGTTCACGAGGAGCTAGATACGTCACTATTTGTTACGACGTCCAGCCTACATATGACGTAATTGATTATGACGTCAGATAGTTGAACGACAGATAGGATACCTCCATTAAGTACAGATGGTGGTGGTGGTGGTGGTGGTGGTGGTGATGGTGATGATGATAATGATGATGATGGTGTGTTCTGTGGCGGTAAAAGTTTGAAAGCATCGCATAAAAACCTCTGGAGTAAGTTTACATTGCATGGTTTGGCAATGGGCAAAACCTATGTAGACGATACGATCTTGATATTTGGTAGATATTTGGACCTACGTGCCTAAAGAGATTTATTGTCTAATATCCAGCCATACGTTATTTCCAATGCCTGGCCTACACACACACACACACACACACACACACACACACACACACACACACACACACACACACACACACACACACACACACACACACACACACACACACACACACACACACACACACACACACACACACACACACACACACACACACACACACACACACACACACACACACACACACACACCCCCTCTCCCTCTCCCTCTTTCTCTCTCTCTCTCTCTCTCTCTCTCTCTCTCTCTCTCTCTCTCTCTCTCTCCTAGACAATCACATTGGAGAACGTCTCGAACTGACCTCGGTCGCCAGGTGTTCTATTATTACAAATTATTCGCCATATGTGAAATGACTTTGGGGATAAGAAGAAGGCATCTCTTCAACTGCGTCGTGCCATTCGCACACAGCAGACAGAATTATTTTCCGTGGACTAAGCTGTTGCCAGGGATACCTAGAAGTCAATCTTTGAAATCAAATTCCCTCGACGAAAACTTGTAATTACACTCTCCGTGTGCAACGAAGAAAATCATCGGAATCAAAGAAATGCTAACCGATTCCTGGACTCGTAAATGTTTAATCAACTCGACTCTGGGATGTTCGTTAATTACACTCAGCACTGTCTGTATGGTCTCCATGTGTTTGATGACAACTGATGGTGGTTCATTAACACCGATAGTTGATAGCTTACATAACCACCTGCCATGGATCCCCAGGATGTCGCTTGATATTAGACTCTTTCGGGCACACAGTCTGCCAATTTTTATGCCGTTTTAACAGAAGTTTATATATATATATATATATATATATATATATATATATATATATATATATATATATATATATATATATATATATATATATATATATATATATATATATATATATATATATATATATATATATATATATATATATATATATATATATATATATATGACAGCGTCTGACTGATAACACAACAAGATATATGTGCTACACTGACGTTATGTTTACAATAGTTTTGACATTTTAGAATGCAAAACTAGATATGTATCAAGATCATAATGACCTTGACCTCAGATGTCTGAATGTCTTTGCGCTGTTGGTACTGGTTGAGTTAACTGTATGGCCATACGTAGTTCCATTGATCTGTCCACTTCTGTCTGATGGCAAGATGATCTAAGCAGAGGAAACCTAACCCTTAAAATCTACTTGTTATATAAATGTTACTATGACAATGACATTTGACAGAAATTATTTCTCAATATTTGTTAATGGACACCAGTCCAAGAATGTAAAATTGTTATAGTTAAATTGCCAAATATTAGACGTGGCCAAGCAAACGCAATTTTTTTAATTGCCCATTAAAACTGACTCATTACAGTTGTAGATTTTCTTGGTCTGCAAATGGACATTCCTAACGACCGTTTTGGCCGCATTGAGTTTTAAAGGGTTACGTTCTGGCATTGTTTTCCCGTCTAGTCAGCAGGCATGTTCCTGATAATGATGGTGTTCTGGAATATGTTCAACATATTCAACATAACATTCGTTACTAAATAACATGTTTCTATTTTTGTTTTAGAAACATTTAAAATTATTTCCAAGTTAAGTTGTACTGTATATGTTAATAAAATATCGAACATTAACGCATATATATATATATATATATATATGCGCGCGTGCGTGCGTGTGTGTGTGACTACCGCCTGAGTTGCTACACTAGCTGTATCACGTGACTACTGCCTGAGTTACAACACTAGGTGTATCACGTGACTACTGTCTGAGTTACTACACTGGGTGTATCACGTGACTACTGCCTGAGTTACTACACTACGTGTATCACGTGACTACTGCCTGAGTTACAACACTAGCTGTATCACGTGACTACTGCCTGAGTTAATACACTAGGTGTATCACGTGACTACTGGCTAAGTTACTACACTGGGTGTATCACGTGACTACTGCCTGAGTTACTACATTAGGTGTATCACGTGACTACTGCCTGAGTTTCCACATTAGCTGCATCACGTGACTACTGCCTGAGTTACTACATTAGGTGTATCACGTGACTACTGCCTGAGTTACTACACTATGTGTATCACGTGACTACTGCCTGAGTTACTCCACTAGGTGTATCACGTGACTACTGCCTGAGTTACTACATTAGGTGTATCACGTGACTACTGCCTGAGTTATTACACTGGGTGTATCACGTGACTACTGCCTGAGTTACTACACTATGTGTATCACGTGACTACTGCCTGAGTTACTACACTAGATGTATTACCTGACTACTGCCTGAGTTACTACACTAGGTGTATCACGTAACTACTGCCTGAGTTACTACACTAAGTGTATCACGTGACTACTGCCTGAGTTACTACACTAGGTGTATTACGTGACTACTGCCTGAGTTACTACACTAGGTGTATCACGTAACTACTGCCTGAGTTACTACACTAGATGTATCACGTGACTACTTCCTGAGTTACTACACTAGGTGTATCACGTGACTACTGCCTGAGTTACTACACTAGGTGTATCACAGGACTACTGCCCGAGTTACTATACTAGGTGTATCACGTGACTACTGCCTGAGTTACTACACTGGGTGTATCACAGGACTACTGCCCGAGTTACTACACTAGGTGTATCACGTGACTACTGCCTGAGTTACTACACCAGGTGTATTGCTTATATCACTGCGCTGTATCACGTGCCTATTGCTGCTCGAGTTACTAGATTATGTGTATTAATTGGCTCTATTCCTGTTCTGTCTCGTGAGTCTCATAACTTAACGTAATAACTATCCTTGGTTCATCTCAAGAATAGCATAGACGTATGACGCTGATGCACACGTGTCCTCACAGTAGCAGATTTATTTTAACCTATTAATGTCTACATCTGGTCAAGTTTATCAAATTAACTTCTTACTAAAGCACCATTTGGCGTAGAGAAGACTATTTTTGAAGATTTACCCCTGGAGTGACTGGCTCGATGACAGAGCCAGTAGTTCTAGTGGTAAATCTTCAGAAATAGTCTTATCTTGGCCTGCAAATGGCCATTCCTCAAGCCCCCTGCAGCTGTCAGTTGTTGTTGTCGTCCTCGACATGAATATGTTAATGCGAGCTGAATTATTATGAGCCCGTGTATCATTTCTGCCATTTAGTAATGCAACTGGGTTTTTTTAATTTCTTTTCAAAATCGCATTGCTGTAATAATAATCAATAAAATCTTTCTAGGTGCATTGCAAGCCTTCTAGCTATGCACACACAGTATAACTCAGAAATAACTGAACATGTTTGCGAAATAAAGTATAGCGTACTGGTGTAAATTTGGAACATAATTGTTCATGTCTTTCAATCCAATGGATCTTTTCAGTTTATCCATCCATCACATGACGTCATAATCAACTACGTGGCGTAATATGATAACGTCATAATCAATTACAGCATGGATGACTCGATTTAGTCCTTCTTAAACGCTTAATAGTCCGACACGGTGTACATATTGTATGTCTTTACTATTTAATAAACATTATGTATGCAGCAACAGCGCCCAGTCAAATTAGTTTCAAAATATTTAACAGCTTACTGCATAGCTTTCTGGAAATTGATAGTCAGGGCGTCCAGGGATCGATCGATCTCAACACGGACGAAGTGTGGGTAGAGCTTAGCTAGGGATGGGCGGGGCATAGCTAAAACTGGAAAGGTCCATTATGTTAAAATATACATTAGAACATTTCTCAAAATGTTGATGTTCAAAATTGTACATGTTTCTGGGGGTTTTTTTTGTTGTAGAGACATGTTACGTTATTTCTGCGCTGCGCTGTATATGTGGATCTATTCTCCCATACATGCCCATACGTACCAATACTAAAACATGTAGTAAATTCAATATTCAAATTTAACCGTTTAATCACCACACACAGATATGATACATTCTTTATGATCCAATGACTAATCTGTTGAATATGTTGTATGTAATTTGACTTCGAGCACGCGACGCATTGCTCTGGCAGCAATAGATTCCAGTCGAATTATGTTAAAAAATACTCACCATACATCCTGCATAGTCGGCGTGACAATTTCTGCCCTGGCACTCAAAGGGTTATCGCGTTAATGGCATACGAACACGCAATATGATGCATGTATTGAAACACACAATTATACATTACGGAGTATTCACATCCTCTGAACGCATGCAATAAATACAGTGCATCTCAAAACTAACTTAACATGTTTCTAAAACAAAATGTGTCGGCCTACTGCTGAATATTCTGAACATAATTTGATTGGAAGACACTGCTGCCTAAGGAAGCAATGTCTTCCAATCAAATTATGTTCAAAATATTCAACAGAACATTTCTTACTAACATGTTTCTGCATTTTGTTTAGGAAACATGTTAGTGAAGTTATTTCTGAGCCACCCTATACTATGGATTCCATCAGTGATCGTATAGGCCACTACGAGCACAAAGGCCAATGATGCGGCCAGTTTCGCTCGCGAGTATATCATTTCCTACCATGAAATAGAGCATTTATACATCTTTCACATTTGTTACAGTCTGATCAGTCATGTATGGCAGAGAAATGGCTATTGTATTGCATCGTACTGTCCGGGATAATGTTTGTCAGGAATTACATCGCGTGTTGTGAAATATTGATTCCTATTTCGCGATAACGCATGCGATACTGAAATAACTGATATTTATAATTCAAGGAAGCCATACAAGGTAATATAAGCGGAAGCAATGTATGGCAGGCAAATTATCTTCAAACTTTTCAACAGAATATTTCTACATGTGTAATCGCGTGGGATTTTAATGTAGAAATTGTGCCGCGTGTACAAGAATGTTAATTATGTATCAGATAACATAAAAACCATGTTGACACTCTGGCAATTTGTTAGATTCCAAATGGCGGCAATTTTCCAAAA
Organism: Chaetoderma sp. LZ-2023a; assembly: GCA_034401795.1. NCBI lineage: Eukaryota > Metazoa > Mollusca > Caudofoveata > Chaetodermatida > Chaetodermatidae > Chaetoderma > Chaetoderma sp. LZ-2023a. The sequence continues at coordinate 13,212,486 of CM067362.1, forward strand.
TGTCCTCCGATATGCACAGGAATTATGAAAAAATGTTATATTTGTCCAATCCTTACAATCAAAGCTTCCATTCTTGTGTTTCTAAACATGGTGATTCTGATTTGGACATTTAGAATGCACTAGGAGCGAAATCTGATGCTCTAAATTATTAAAAAATTATTACTCTTTGGTTAGTTATCTTAGAAAAATTATTTGTGTTGAAATAGTCGGAATTCCAATGACAACATTTTAAAATCAGCATCCGTCTGTCTGTCTGTCTGTCTGTCTGTCTGTCTGTCTTTCTATCTATCTATCTATCTATCTATCTATCTATCTATCTATCTATCTATCTATCTATCTATCTATCTATCTATCTATCTTTCTATCTATCTATCTATCTATCTATCTATCTATCTATCTATCTATCTATCTGTCTATCTATCTATCTATTCTATCCACCCTCATCATGAAACTTAGCATCATTTCTGTCAACATAGTCCTCATCAATGTTATCGTCATCATCTCAATAAGCAGCTAAGCCCGCGTGATCAACCTCATGATTCACACACTCATCATCATTGTCAGAGAAACTACACCAATCTGTGCATGTCAATCCAGCCTTTCGACAATGACAGTGGTTTGTAGAACATTTGGCTTTGATACATCCAGTAAATAGATAGATTATCACTTCAGGTGCTGGCATGTGTTTGATCAGAGTAGGAGCCCACTCTTGTTCTCTCAGATTCCATCCATATGCGTGTGATGGTAGTTTGGAACTTGATATCATGCCAATGTGCCATACCGTCAGTCGATAATGTGCTCATAGTATGACGTCATGCAGATCAATGCGAGCTGTTCACTGAATGTTCGCGGCGACATTTTGTGGCGAAGCAAACAACTTTATAGGTGACTCGCCATCATTTGCCGTGAAAACCAAGATGGCGGCAAAATATACAGTATCGTCATTTGAGACACGTTGATTGTCAATTTAACCATAAATAATGCATACCAATGCATTCTTAGCGATCGTAGCTTATGTTAATCTTCACCAAATATGTGTATGCTTGTAGGTTGTTTCTGAGACCCTGACATTCATTATGACGTAATAAATATGACATCATAATGCATCGGATCTGACATAAAGTTAACTTCTAGGTCAAGCTCGACTCCCAACCATAGTTAGCTATAGCTAACTAGAGGACCAGCCGAACTTCAAATAGTTAACTAGCTAGTCAACTATAGTCAACCGAGCACCCGACCTCGGTTCAGATGGTTAGTGCGATATTTGCGTAAATTTCAAAATGAAATGATTAAGAAGGAAATTGTTTGTTACATCGATAGACTATCAAAAGATAAGACTACGTCACTTTCTGCTATCACAAAAGACACAGTTGATACCAGCAACTCTCAAGTATATCAGACAATATATATGACCAGAGCGAAGAGCTCGCGTGGAAAGAAAAGCACAAAGTGTACATTTGCCTTTATAATTCCACATCGAAAATTCTAGCAAATGGTAAAGAGGTAGACTATTTCGTTGAGGAAATCTTTGATCCGATTCTAAGGAAACTAAGGTCTGCTGGAAATCAGATAACCATTCTTAACAGAGAATTCAAAACCGCAATTCAGTCAGCAGTTAATCAGATAAATACTGCTACCAAGAAAGAACAGCATGGCACCTCATACACAACGGTGGTACATCATCCATCATCATCGTCTGAAACTAATTCCACAGCAACAGACATGTACACATGCCCAGTGTGCACCAAGCCATCAGAACTGGAAACTATCCAATGTAACAATTGCTCAATGTGGTTGCATTATTGATGTGCGGGGCCAAACAAAACCAGAGTTGACCAGATCATGGATGAAGTCCCATTTACCTGTAGCTTATGCACCAACAACTTACTGTATGACACGAGTGTTTCTGTCGCACCGTTCCCTATTATGACTGCATCGCAAGAAACTGCTGTAGAGGATTACCATGTCAGAGTAGATAATTCAGTAAATACAGATAATACATCGGATGCTGTAGTGCAACAATCGGTTCCTCAAAGTCAAATAGCATCAGACAAGTTGACCTCTATTGAGGAAACTCAATTAATCTCCACTGAAGTAGCTCACGTGACCACCAAGCCTAGTCTGATACATCAACCTTTACCCCAGGTGATACAGTCTCATAACAAAGAACCACTATCTGTTAACAGTGATGCGCCAAGAACACGACAGACCTCTTCAAACCCGCGTAGTGGAAAGAACCATTCTACTAGTTACGAAAACCAGCTGTCACAATTTAAGGTGTTTATATCAACTTTAGAGCAAAAGATAAAGGATCAGAACAGAACAATCTCACTGCTACAGGTCACTGCCGACACGAGAAACCGCCCTAATTTCAATCCACAGTCATATACCACTGATCTCTCTGGCATTTACAACCGTTTTGACCTCCGGGAAAAACGCATAGATCTTATCTTGGAACATCATAAACTAATTCAAAGCACCAATGAAACAAACTTCATAATAAATAAACTAAACCAAATAGAGAACAAACTCAATATTACAGCTTCGCCAATGAGCCAAATGTTGCAACAGCAGCCTGTACAGACACAGCCTCAGCCAATACTGCAACCACAGCCAATCTGCCGACTCGCTGGTCAACAGACATATTAAGAACCATTTCCATCATCTGTACAGACCATCATTATGTGTCGCAACAACAATCTGTGCCGTCGCTACTGCCAAAATCCTATAACACTCTTCCAAATATGTCTACTCGACCACCGAGCTGTCACGATGTTCAGTCACAACATTATGACATGCCTGTGCACTGTGAATCATCACAACATCGTGAAATGCCCATGCGCCATGAATTCTCAGAACATCCTGACATGTCTGTGCAATTTAAATCCATGCAACATCATGACATGCCCGTGTGCCGTGAAACCTATCTACATCGTGACATGCCTGTGCGTCGTGAATCATCACAACATCATGACATGCCTGTGCGCCATGAATTCTATCTACATCACGACATGCCTGTGCATCGTGAATCATCAAAACATCAAGATATGCCTGTGCGCCATGGATCATCACAACATCACAATATTCTCGTGTGCCATGAATCATCACAACATCATGATATACCTGTGTGTTTTGAATCATCACAACATCATGATATACCTGTGTGTTTTGAATCATTAAAACATCATGATATACCTGTGTGTTTTGAATCATTAAAACATCATGATATACCTGTGTGTTTTGAATCATTAAAACATCATGATATACCTGTGTGTTTTGAATCATTAAAACATCATGATATACCTGTGTGTTTTGAATCATTAAAACATCATGATATACCTGTGTGCCATGAATCATCACAACATCATGATATACCTGTGTGCCATGAATCATCACAACATCATGATATACCTGTGTGCCATGAATCATCACAACATCATGATATACCTGTGTGTTTTGAATCATCACAACATCATGATATACCTGTGTGTTTTGAATCATCACAACATCATGATATACCTGTGTGTTTTGAATCATCACAACATCATGATATACCTGTGCGCCATGGATCATCACAACATCATGATATACCTGTGTGCCATGAATCATCACAACATCATGATATACCTGTGTGCCATGAATCATCACAACATCATGATATACCTGTGTGCCATGAATCATCACAACATCATGATATACCTGTGTGTTTTGAATCATCACAACATCATGATATACCTGTGTGTTTTGAATCATCACAACATCATGATATACCTGTGTGCCATGAATCATCACAACATCATGATATACCTGTGTGCCATGAATCATCACAACATCATGATATACCTGTGTGTTTTGAATCATCACAACATCATGATATACCTGTGTGTTTTGAATCATCACAACATCATGATATACCTGTGTGTTTTGAATCATCACAACATCATGATATGCCTGTGTGTTTTGAATCATCACATCATGATATACCTGTGTGCCATGAATCATCACAACATCATGATATACCTGTGCGCCATGAGTCATCACAACATCATGATATGCCTGTACGCCATGAGTCATCACAACATCATGATATGCCTGTACGCCATGAGTCATCACAACATCATGATATGCATGTGCACCGTGACTCATTAAAACATCATAGCATGCATGGGCATCATGAGTTCTCACAACACCATGACATGCCTCTACACCGTAAGCAGTCACAACATCATGACATTCCTGCGCGACGTGAATTCTCACAATATCGTAACATGCCTCAGCACCGCGAATCCTTAAAACATCATGACATTCCTGTACATCGTGAATTCTCACAACATCATGAGAGGCCTGTACGCCATAAATCTTCTCATAATCATGATATGCCTGTGCGCCATGAATCTTCTTATCATCATGCCATGCCTGTGCGACGCGAGCCCACACAACACCAGATGTCCGAGCAACGTATATTCTCATTATATTGCAGCAACTAGCAGCAGAAGGCATGTACAGATCAGAGTAAGATACCACCGGCCATATCACAAGACAGATTCAGTCACAAACCAAGGCAAAGGCAGTGAAAACACTACATAAAGACTCAAGCAGTATGGTAAATGCACAAATAACTCCAGCCGAAAGCAAATTGTTACCTAGCGACTCTAAGGATTCCAAATCTTCACAAGATGGTTATAACTATCTGCAACAGATATCGACGACTGGCTCAATACAGGCCAAAATATCAGACATTACCAACCTGCATATTAATAACAAAAAGGATAATTCAACCAATGTATTAAGAAGATCTAACAGTTTAGATAGTAAACTTGCTGATGCACATGATTCTTCAGCTCAGGCCACTCAAACTGCTCATCAGCCAACACAGCCTTTTTTTTAGGGACAACTGGTCTCCACACCCGATCCCCCGAAAAAATACATTACCAAGCAGGGAAGTAAACATCAACCACCAGATCCATGTCGCCATTAATGCTCAACAGAAGACAGACCATCAATTTCTAAGATTTACTACATTCAATGTAGAAGGAATCACGGGTAATCTATCATATGTACAAGATATTTCGAAAAATACAGATATACTATGCCTACAAGAACAATGTCTGTGGGAGTTTGAATGTGGCGACATTCAGAAATATCTACCCAAATTCTACTACAACACGAAGTCTGTAGATTCAAACACCCCAACATGCAAATTCGAACGTCGTAGAGGATATGGAGGAGTTGCCATACTCTGGCGTCAGGAAGTCAATAATTTTGTCAAACCTCTGAAGGAAGGAAATGAAAGAATAAGTCTTTTCGAAATTAATTCTGAGCCTATGCCATACTTACTCATTAATACGTGCATGCCTACATCTGGGTACTCAGACGCTGAGGACAAATACTCTGAATGCTTAGATCTCATATATCCCATCGTGGAATCATATCGCCTCACCCATAGCATTATCTGGTGTGGAGACATGAATGCCACCATTCTACCGAGAGCCAATAAATCAGATAAACTACTTAACAACATTCTAAAGGATCTAAACTTTGTGACAGTACCGTATATGCCGACTAAACCAACATACATCCACGGGAAAAGCTCCTCACAGATCGACTACTTCTACCATAATCCTACAAATATACTGAACTTGTCCATTGCCAGCATGCACTGTATCAATACCTCTACACATGTGCCGGTCTCCTGTTGTATTCCTGTGAGAAGTGTCACAAAACTCTCTGCTGCAAAGAACAAACAATCAATTTACAAACTGATTTGGACAAACATGGATAAAGATGAGTACCAGTCAACTCTAGCAAGAAAGCTGAGTGTCATACCTGCATGTATGGAAGACTGTAACATTGACACATTTGTAGACAATATTCAAAATGCTCTCAAGTGTGCAGCCAGCACTACAGTCCCATCCAGACAATTGGTAATGTGTGGCCAGAAATGGAAGGCATCTCCAATAGTAAGGGACATATTCACCCAGGGTAAGCACTTACACAAAAACTGGATTGAGGCAGGTAAACCCGGACCAGATCATCCTACTTCTATGCAGTGTAAAATATTGAAACGACAGCTCCGCTCCCAACAATGTACTGAAGCCGTGATAGAGCGAAAATCACTGTACAACTGAGTAATGGTTGAGTATGGTTCTGCAAATTTCTACAGGCTTATCAATCGAACAAAGACAAGGCGTAGTGATACTGACTCATTAGTTGTCAATGGAGTTCCCACTACAGATATGGTAAAGCAACGGAATGGACTTGCAACCTTCTATGAAGACCTAGCAAAACCTTCCCAGCATGTAAACTTTGATAATGATTACCATGCACGAGTTAAGATCGACCTTCATTTGATCCAATGTACATATGCCCAGAATCAAGAAAGACTTCCTACAGTAACACCTACCGAAATCTATGAAGCAATTTCAAAGCTCCACACTGGCAAATCCGCAGATGAATTTGGCCTCAATGCAGAGCACTTTATTCACGCATGACAGTCAATTATACCACTACTGGCCAAGTTGTTCAACTACATCTTTGAGTCGAAACAGATTCCAGACATCTTCAAACGGGGAATTATTACTCCAGTACAGAAGAAAGGAAAGGACCCCTCAAATCTGAGTAATTACAGAGGTATCACTGTAACATCTCTACTGGGGAAAATCTTTGAGCATATCATCCTTGACAAAATTGAAGAGTCGTTGCCATGCAATCAATCATCTCTGCAGTTTGGATTTACTAGAGGACTTTCGCCACTTATGGCTGGTTTAATACTCTCAGAAACTACCACGGAAAGCAAAGATCTACATGTCCCGCTGTATACCTCCTTCCTAGACACTCAGAAGGCATTTGATGTGGTGGATCATGCATCCTTAAAGTGTAAACCGTATGACGAAGGCATAAATCTACACTTACTGCAAATTACTGATCTGCTCTACAGGGATCTTACTGCGAAAGTGAAGTGGGGAGGTTCTCTAAGCCACTCATTCCCGATACTGCAATGTGTCAGACAAGGGAGCATCCTCTCCACTGGGTTGTACAAAGTTTACATTAACAACCTGCTGCAGCAATTAGAATCGTCACAACTAGGAACATTCATGGGAACTCAGTATACAGGATGCCCAACAGTTGCTGACGATCTCACCCTAATGAGCAACTCAGAATTTGAACTGCAATGTATGCTTGATATTGTATATCGTTACTCAACTCGTGAGCGATACCTAACACATCCAGAAAAGTCTACAATACTGCACAATTCAGTACGCACAAAATCTGTTCCGCACTTGCCTAAATGGTGTCTTGGCGAATTAGAAATATCTTTCTCTACAACAGCAACTCATTTGGGGTTATCTCGAACTACAAAACAAGAAACGAAGATCAATGTTCAAGAGCTTATATCTTGTGCTAGACGCACACTCTATAGTCTCACTGGAACAGGTTTGCATGGCTCGAATGGTATATCAACAAACATTGCATACCGTATCATCCAGCTTTATGTCATCCCTCGACTACTCTATGGACTAGAGATCCTTGTACTACAAAAACAAGAACTTGATCAACCAGAAAGCTTCTTTATTGACATACTTAGGAAGATACACGCCCTTCCAACGAGGACCGCGAAATGTGCTGTACTCCTTCTACCTGGCGCTAGACCAATCACTGCAGAGCTACACATACGTCAGCTAACACTTTTGAAGAATATCCTGGCATGCCAAAACAAGCCACTTAACCACATACTAGTAAGACAGTTGGCGTTTGAGACTCCAAAATCGGGCAGTTGGTTTATTTATATTAAGAATTTGCTAGAGAGATACAACTTATCAAACATCCAAGAGCTTATTCTGAATTTACCCTCTAAGTTAAAATGGAAATCAGTAGTAAAATCTGCCGTGGACAGCCAATGGAACGAGAACTTACAGTTTGCGTGTGAAACCAAAAGTACACTCTGTAACACTAAAGACTTTTGTATTGGACAATGCCATATATCCGTGCACACTGTAGACAATGACAACAAGAATGTAAAACGTAGTGTCATTAAAGCCAGGCTCACCACAGGAACCTACCTAGTACAAGCAACACTAAGTAAATTCAACCAAAACATTGTGAACCCCACATGCCATCTCTGTCAGTTGAGTTCTGAAGATTATCAACACTTCTTGCTACACTGTGGTGCACTCCATCAGTATAGAAATCAATATTTATCACTACTTAAGAAAACCATCATCGACCACCTTGGCGAGAATTCCTGGAAATATATCTCCAGCATAGAAGATCACCTCGTAAAACTTATTATCGACTGTCCAAGTCTAGTCAGGGCTGGATTACTACTTAACAACTTCTCATTATTATGTGAATTGGAATGTATAACTAGAAAACTATGTTACAACCTGCATTGCGGTAGAAGCTTCCTCTTTAACCTGCTTCCACAACAACATTAATCAACAGTAACTGCTGTTAACTGATATCCTGAATCAGAACTGATTTATTTATATATAATTGTCCATGCACTCTGGTGCTGAACAGTGTTTGTGTTATTATTATTGAACTGTATTCGGACAACATATTTAGCTAATCTATAATTGCGGACTAAAATTACAATTATATAATGTTCATAAATCAAACTGTAGTTTACGTAACCACACACGTCTGTGCTCCTATCAAGAGGGGGGATATACGAACAGCAACAACAATGGCGGACAACGATCGCTTGCCACGAATAAATGCATATAAAAGTGTAAATATTTCACTAAATAACTTAGGTTTGATGAAATTATTCTTTCCCACTGTATGTCAATTTTCCCACGCCCCTATGCCTTCCCACTTTATGCCAAATTTTCAGCAATAGTAATTCAATAGGGAACCGGGTACCAACGAACTATAGTCGACTACGATCAAGTTCGACTGGACATAGCAACTGCGCATGATCAGTAAACCAGCAAACTGACTATAGTTAGCGAGTCGAACTTGACCCTTATTATCACGTGACTTCGTAGAAGAATGTGAGTCGAAGTTATGCGTGGCAACTCGTTCAGGAAGGCGAATATAGTTCACGACAAACAGCGCACATAAATAGGCGAACGTTCGCCAAACATTTTCCTTCCAGAACTCACCTCTTATGGAATGCAGGAAATGTCAATTTCCATTTCTCCGAGATCTAACAATACTCACCATTCTGTTACTTCTGATATACAGCTGGCCCTGACAGCGGCTCTAGGATTATAGACTTAGAAAGCTTTACCGACTCCTTGGAACCGGGTACTCGGCTCCCAACTGCCGAGTACCCGTTTACCATAGAGCTCATATTGTTTGCATAGCCACCAAACAAGAGAAAACTATGGCTTGCCTCCGTGGGGCTGGGAGGCTGGGTCCGTAACAGAATGGTGAGTATTGTTAGATCTCGGAGAAAGGGAAATTGACATTTCCTGCATTCTCCTTCGATCAATACTCACCATTCTGTTACTTCTGATATACACCAGATTTGATCAGTAACCTGGTGGGAAGGGGCAAGCCATACATGCTAATTTTGCCCCTTGGAGAAAGATTTTAGACTTCAAACTTGACTAACGGAGACCTAAAAGGACCGTCAAGTTCACGGAACCGAATCACATTCGCGTCAAAGTCCCCCCCCCTTTTTCCTCCTAAGAAAAGGGAGAGAACTAACGAACATGTATCTCGCCTGAAAACACCAATATGCCAAGAGGGTTAACTACTCCCTGCATATTGCTTGTATTAGCCTGGGAATGAGCATGAATATATAAGATGAATGAACATGATACATATACATAATACAAAAAACTCTCACTTATTGAATTACCTTATGATAACAGGACTTCAGACGTACCGCCGCCAACCATTCACCGGTTCGGCCATCGGTGACACAATCTGGTTGACATCCTCTCGCCTGACCATGCCTGCTTTAGGTTCTTTTCTTACCGAAGTGAGAAAAGGGTGAAAAGCAGTGTGGTCACTAACTATCGTTTGAAAACAGCTAAAGCGAGTGGATTGGCTGAGTCTGACACATCCCTCATATAGTAATCCGTGAATGAGGACTCACAGTGCCATTGTGCAACGGCCATGATGTCCTATAACGGAACACCATTGTAAAGGGCGGTCGAGGCGGCTATTCCTCTGACATTGTGTGCCCTTACGCCTTGCACCTGGGGCCCAGTCCCCATCTCGTGAGTAGTCTGAATGCATTCGACCACCAAATGAGAGATAGTATCCATGGATACGGCGCCATAAGACTTTTTATGGCAGATCCACAGATGTCTATCGTTCGACCGTAACGAGTCAGTCCGTTTCTTGTACTTAGTCAAAGCACGGACCGGGCACCAGACACTGGCATCACGATCAAACCTAGTTAACTTCGGTATAATGATCGGTTTGCCGGGATATCTCAAAGATTGGTTCTTTGACATAACCTCTGCTCTTGGCAGAAGACGCAGACCTTCTCCAGAAACAATAAATCGGTTCCTCTCTGCCGAAAGCGCATGGATCTCACTGCGCCTTCTAGCTGAGGAAGCTGCCAATAGAAAGACCGCCTTTAGAGTCAAATGCTTTAGACTAGCCGAACGCAACGGTTCGAAAGGGTGCTTGGCCAGTACATTAAGCACTAAAGATAGACTCCAGGCTGGAATGACTACCGGTTGTCTCGGTCGGAGATTGCTCATTCCCTTCAACATCACATTTAACTGGGCCACCTCTGGACTATCCCTGTTGGCTAGACAAGGGATAACTGATGCCAAAGCTGACTTGTATCCAGCAACTGTGACGGGAGATAGTCCTCAAAAGAACAGCTCACAGAGAAAGTCTGCTATTTGCTGATAGTGGATTGAAGGTATCAACACCCTTTTCTTCACACCAGTCTGCAAATCTGTTAACCTTGTTGTTATATGACTTGAAGGTTGACCTCCTTCTCGCAGCCGCGATGAAATCAGCAGCCTGTTGAGAAAAGCCTTCCGACGTGGAATGTTGTTTGATAACATCCACGCAGTCAAAACATTTCGGGACGCTCGTGTAGGAAGCGTCCCTTGGCCTGGGAGATTATGTTCGGAATCTCGGGCAACTGCACAGGATTTTCCACCAGCAGATCTAGAAGATCCGTGAACCACGCCCTGCTCGGCCAATACGGCGCTATTAGCAGGACCAGACACGGTTCCTCCCTGACCTTCACCAATACCTTCGTAGAAGAATGGTGGGTGGGTACGCGTAAGCGTGCATCCCTCTCCAGCTTATCGCCAGAGCGTCTGTATCGACGGCATTTGGATCTGTAATCGGCGAGACATATGTCATGATTTGAGCATTTTCCTTTGTGGTGAACAAGTCCACGTTGGGTTTGCCCCAATGCTCGAAGATCCGTCGCAGAACTGGAGGGTTGAGGGACCATTCTGTTGGCAAGATTCTCTGTCTGCGAGACAAAGCATCCGCCAGAATGTTCAATCGGCCAGGAATACGAGCTGCTTTCAAAACAACCGAGTAATTCCTGCACCATTGAATCAAGTGCCACACCCTGATACACAGAGTGGGCGACCTGGTCCCACCTTGGCGATTTATATATGATACTACTGTCGAATTGTCCGACCGTATCAATATCACCTTGCCCCTGATCATCGGAAGGAACTCTTCCAACGCCAGTTCCACTGCCATCATTTCCAACAGATTGATATGCAGCTGACTCTCCGGGAGAGTCCATGTGCCCGAGACCTGGTGTTCTCCCAGGCAGGCACCCCACCCTTCCAGCGATGCATCCGTGTAGATGGACAGCTGGGGGCGGGGTAGGTGCAGCGAAACCCCTAATAGGAGATTCTGACGCTGTTTCCACCATAGAAGATGCGATATTATCGGCTCCAAAACTGGCACCAGTTTTGACAGGGGTTCTGTTCTCTGTTTCCACAGAGACATCAGATACAACTGGATAGGCCTTCGCATTAGAGCAGCGTACGGGATAACCTGCTCCATGGAGACCATCATGCCCAGCATCTGAAGGAACCGCCTCGCCTGAATGTGGTTTCCCACTCGAAAACTCTTGAGGATGGCTAACAGAGACACCACTCTGGGCTCTGACGGGTAAACCCTGCCCTCCTCGAGGTCGAATCACATCCCCAAATAAACGAAACGTTGAGTGGGCGTCAACTCGGATTTCTCCTCGTTGACTATGCAGCGTAGATCTGAAAGTAACTTCAGAGTCAGAGCAGTATCCACGTTCAACCTGGCTGCCGAGTCTGCCTTGAGCAGCCAGTCGTCTATGTAGGTGTGTAGCGCCACGTTCTCTTTTCTGAGAAACGCTGTCACCGCAAGGACCACTCTTGTGAAAACCCTCGGAGCTGTCGACAGGCCAAACTGGAGACTGTAAACTCCCATACTTGATTCTGAAACGCAAATCTCAGAAACCTGTGCCAACTTCGATTCATAGGAATGTGGAAATATGCATTTTTCAGATCGATCGATACACACCACATTCGTTTCCTCAATCACGCATTACCGACCTCGGCGTTTCGATCTGGAACCGAGGCGTATGGATAAACCAATTTAATGGCCTGAGATTGAGTATGGGTCTCCATCCCCCTGTGCTCTTGGGGACAAGGAACATGTTTGAATAGAAGCCTGGAGTGTTTCGGTTTGCTGGTTTTATTGCTCCCTTCAGAAGCAAACCCGACACTTCCTTTTGAACGGCTTCTAACTTGTCTGGCTCCCTTGGTACGGGTGTCCAGACAGGTGCCAAAGACAGATTTTGTGGTGGAAAGTCCCACCACTCCGGCATGTAACCCTGGGATAACCATCCCAGGACCAGACTGTCTGACGTCACACCTTGCCAGGCCTCGACGAAACGCATGAGCCTTCCACCAACCATAGACGCCTCGACGTCTAACGGGGTTGTCCGGCTCGCAGTCCGCTCCCCCCTCTTTCTTAACGAGAGAGAGAGAGAACCATTTCGTTCTAGGCACGACGGGTATAACTGGCACCGCTACCGCTGTTCCTGTCGCACAGGTGTGGTCCAGGCGGATATGAAGGGAGCTTTCGTACCCTCAGGTACGCTTCGGCCCCTTCTGTCCGCCCTTTGAGGCCTTACCCTTACCCTTCCCCTTGCCCTTCCCGCCTCAAGGGCGGTCAGGAGCAACATTGGGGAGGGTAGGCGCCTCTACAACCTTCCTGGGCTTCTTCGCCGGCGGCGGCTCTGAAAACCCAGCTGAAGCAGAAGTCGCAACAGGCCTAGCTTTCGCCTTGCCCTTATGCTTCTTCTGCTCCTTTGAAGGTTGTCCCGTTAGCGGTTTCCCCACAGGCCCTAGTGCGTGCGCTTGCCGCACTAGCTCTAGCTGTAGGTTTACCGCTAACCGATTCTGCGCGATACTGGCGGTATCCTCTAAGATGGCCCGCGCTTGGCCACCGAAGATGCTAGGCCCTGTCAAGGGCGTCCCAAGAAGACGCTCCCTGACTGCCGTAGCCGGACGCATATGGTCAATGACCATTTGCCTCCTGGATTTCGTCACACGCGCTTGCACCCTTGCCAATGCGTCCATCGACAGCACCAGGCCGTCATTGACACATGAAAGCACCACAGGTGGCACAGGGTGGCCTGCCCCGCTTCAGCCCAGACCGACTGAAGGAGACGATAAGAGTGGTTGACAGCGCTCATCGCTGCCCTCACACCCTCATCGCATAGGGACAGGACTTCTTCCTGGTGTACCTGAGACTTGTCCACAAGTGCCGGACCGGGGTGACCCGCCACGGCACTCTGGACGCCCAGTACCCATCGGTCATCCTCCGTGACCGACGGGACTACACCATACCTGTCGTATTCCCCCCGCGGAATACGACATCTTGCCCGCACCTCCCTGGAGGCCGCAGGGAGCTGACCCTTGGTCATCAGTTGTTTGCTATAAATAGCATCCAACCATTCTATGAACCGTGGATCCAGTCCCACTGACTGGATCTGGGCCCCGGGCAAAATCCCCGTCCTGATCGACGCAACCGACGGACGGGGCGCATCTTCATCGGCCGTGGCCGAAACCACAGACGGGTCAACCGTGGCTAGCCACGCCAGAGCATCTGACCAATCTACCTCCTATGAAGACACCCCCGCAAACACCTCACCCGTTGACGTGCTCACGGGTCTGCCAGCCACGGCCTCCCAGCAAGGAGCCACGGCTGACACGCCAGGCACTCCGGTACCACACAGTTCCGCCGCCACCCCATGAAACACTCCGGTCCATGGGGTAGGTCCGCACGGAAAACCGTACGGACCCGTAGCAGTTGCGGAACCATAGCCGGACACGGGCGCCAACGGCACCCCATGTCCGACTGCCGGACCAGGCGAGATAGGTGAGTACCACGCCCGGCCCGGCACACCCGTTCCCGTGATGGCTGGTGCCAAACCAAGCCGCACGGAACCGGTGCACGGTAACGGATTTGCCTCAGCCACAGGCGGAGCCGTTGACCTGGCTTGCGCCAAACCAGACAAATGGAGGCCGGTTCCGTCTAGGACGGAATCAACCTCCATATTCTCCACCTGCGGCTTCACGGGCCGCAGTAACCTCTCCTCCTCGGCCTCCTCGTCTTCAGACTCCGAAGAGTCATCACTAGACGAGTCAACCGTGGAACCGTCCTGGCGGACGGCTCCCACACCTGACGGACCGGCCACCGCTACTGGACCACCCGGAGGTGGCCGCAGAGAAACAGAAACCCGTCTGGCCGAAGCCAGACGGGACTGCCAGGGGGCCGTACGAGACGGCCCCCTCGGTAACCAGTCCAGAATCCTGTCCGAGGACAGGATCCGTACCAGGCATGGGGAGAAACTGCCCCCCCCCAACCTTTGGTAGCAGGGACGACACCAGCGTGGGCAGAACGCTATGCAGAAAAACCCTGCACAGCCGGACCAAACCACGCCGGCGGTGCCATCTCCGCCACCTCCAGCTGGGGACGTGGAGCACCCGCACCGGCCGAACCGGGCGCTCCACGATTTACTCTCGGACCGCCTGACCCCACGTCAGACCCAGTCCTGGCAAGGAACTTAACCATCATCTCAACGGACCACACTGCACAAACATTACACCTATGATCAATATTACACAGGGAACACCTAAAACAGACATGGTCCTTGAACACGACACGGACAAACTTATGGCATTCGTCACATGAGCACAAACCTACAATAAATAAGCGGAACGAGACCCGGATGGAAGGCAGACAATTAATTTTCAAATAATTTGACTCATAAATTAACTGTAACCCTCCCGCACCCCACCCCGCCACGTTACAACAACGATCGCATTGACTATGACGACAAGAATGAGGCGGGCATTAAACACACCCATAATAGATCCTCCAGGATGTGTAACGGCTCCAGGAATCATATCGCATAGCATTCGGGGTATATTTACTAATCAATATAAATTATACTCCTAACGAAAGCAGCACGATATGTGAAGAAAACAACAAAATGTATAACAAACTGCTGTATCACACGGTAAAACCGCAGACCACGCATCTACTCAAGAATTTTGAAACCACCGATCATTGCAAACCGATCGTGATCGTACGTAAACTTGATCATTCTAAAGTTTCCGGTACCATTTTTACTACGCAGCACCCAGAACAAGATGCGCGAATTAATGAAAAATTTTTCTTCACATAAACATCCGAGCGACCGGGTGTGACGTCACCCGCTCGGATCCTACGGAGAACGACGTCAGCCGATATTCGTGTTAGAAATACCGTAGCATAACACCTATTTTCATATCTGCCGATCGCCTGTTGGGGGTTAAAGAAGGCGATCGTCTGGCATATATCGTTGTTAGCACACGTCCCAGATTCTATGGGGTCAGAAATTGGAACATGCGACACAGCGAAATTTAGAGACCTAAGTCTTTTAACTATGGATAATAAAGAACGATACAACCTGGTTATCTCCGGTGGTATTCTCCATAGTATCCTTTAGTTAATCCTTTCACGAACACACAAACTATCACAGATTAAAGACTTAGATTTTCTTTCACAAAAAAAACCCACTAAAATCCTCAATGCAGAAAGCATGTATTGCTCTTGTTGCTATGCAAACAAGAAATGAGCTCTATGGTAAACGGATACTCGGCAGTTGGGAGCCGAGTACCCGGTTCCCAGGAGTCGGTAAAGCTTTCTAAGTCTATAATCCTAGAGCCGCTGTCAGGGCCAGCTGTATATCAGAAGTAACAGAATGGTGAGTATTGATCGAAGGAGAACGCGCTCATGTCATCAAATCCTTTCACAATTTAAAAGCCTCATAAACACAGGCTGTTCATTTTTTCTGGACAACTGTATTTGGACATTGTAATAATTTCGTAAATTTATAGACACTTGTTTTTTTATTGTAATAGGGTCTGATGAAGGTTTTACGTAAGTTACTACACATGGAGCATATCGGGACAAAATGATACTCGTCTTCTATATCATTTTTACATAATAGACATATTCTTTCGGATAGTGGCGTGGGTGTTGGTTCATGCCATCTTCCCGTCTCTACATGCAGTCTATGACTCCCTGTCCTGATCTTACATAATGCTTGTCTATGTTTCGTTATTTTAACAGTATCTAAGTATGTTTTATACATCAAATCATTAACAATGTATTTATATAACCTAGTTTTACTACCCCTGTCTAATAATCCTATCCATTCTTGCATTTAAGTATCATAAGCTATTTGTTTATATTGTACAATAAACATATTTTGATCCAGTGACGATATGTCATTCCTCTTCCACGCAAGGCTGTCCGGGTTAAGAATACAGTGATATGTTTCACCGGCTTGACAGGTGATCCTTACTTACAGCTTCTTTCTATAATAGTCTCATCAAGCTGCTCCTCGTTAACCCGTTAATGACTAAATTTGTTCAAAGAATTTAAATTATTTTAATTTACTTATTGAATGTCAATTTGCAGGCCAAGAGAAGAATATTTTTGAAAATTTACCACTGGAATGACCGGAATTCCAGTGGTGAATTTTAAAAAATAGTCTTCTCTTTGCCCGCAAATGGGCATTCACCAAGACAACTACAGAGGCCGGTTTGGCCAGATTCGTGGTGAATTGGTTAAACAATGAAGCATGCATCCATCGGCAGAAAACATTGATCTAGACTCCGCGAAAAGTTCATGTTTGCTAATCGCATCCTTTAGATTTATTTCCGGTCTTGATTTGCAAAGGTGGTCACTTTCAGCTTCTTCAGTGGTGACCACAGTTTCGTATCTTTTCTTAATACGTTTTGCAACAAATATAACAGTTTTTACTGCGGATTTGATTTGGATTTGACTTTGTTTGTAGAGATCTTCTGCACCAGTTTTATTGCAACTGATTTGATGACCAAGTTTATTAAGTCATCAGATTCAACCATGGAAGGGTTTGTGAAGCTGGTACATGTTGCTGTGTGATTTCGGATGCTCTTTTTCTGACATTCCGGTACATGTGTCCACATAGGTAAATTTACACTGGCCATTTATCGAGCTTCTGTAACTAGCCTGGAAAGTTCTGGAGAGATCAAGAAGCGCTTAGTACTCGCAGATGGATTCAAAGTAATTCCCACTAACCCACTAAACACATTCATGGACCTGGTAACCTGCTCAACAGAGAGCACAAAATGGTGTATTTGAATTCTTGTTTATTACCCAGTTGCCATCAGGGAATTCATCATGGATTTCAGGATCTCATGTGTTGAGTGACTTCATTTCGGCTAGGTAGAGGGGAATCGTGTTGACGTAATTGACGTGATCATGTGCTAAAAGTACTTAGTACTCTAGGACAATTAAATCTAGCTCCCAGTAGTAGCAGTACGTATTGCTCTGATAAAGACCACCATCTCTAGCACCATCTGCTTGTACTGAAGTGCAACAGAACAGATTTATTCCATTATTTGGCAGTGTTCACTGGCACGGTCCATTTGAGAATGTATGTAATGTACAGCCTCGCGGTTGTCTTCTTGAAATGCTCTGTCAAGTCCTATTGCGGCTTCCCCAATTCACCTTTCCAGAGTACCCACCCATCATATGACGTCATAATGAACTGCGTGATGTGTACAATGACATCATAATGAATGACGTCATGAATGACGTCGATAACTACGTCACGAACGCATATTTGAAGACGGTCTATGCGTTGTTGTACAAATTGTTTGCTTTTACTATTTAATAAATATTATGTTGAATATTTTGAAACTAATTTGACTGGGCGCTGTTGCTGCAGGCAACATCAGCACCCAGTCAAATTAGTTACAAAATATTCTACAGCTTCCCTGTATCGTTTTCAGGAAATTGATAGCTAGAGCACTCGGGGATCGATCAATCCCAACACGGCGAGGTGTGGGTGGAGCTTAGCTAGTGATGGGCGTGGCATAGCTAAAAATGGAAAGGTTCATTGGGGCTAGCAACAGAAGATACTGGAAGAAAATATGTTCTTGATATATGAAGCAAACAGAGCGTGAAGTATCATACAATGGGTTGTCTGAACTTGTGTCCCGTGCCTCTCAACTAAAACTGACTTAATAGTTACAGATCCATGTAATTGTACTTCAAACCAACACAGGTCAATTCCAATGTGCTCAATATAAACACCAACGGAGGAAAATAGTTATAGCTATGCCCCGCCCATCTTTAGCTAAGCTCCAACCAGATCCCTGAACTGCTTCGCTATCAATTTAAAAAAAACGATACAAGTAAGCTAGCTGTTGAACACTTTGTTGAGAACGATACAAGTAAGCTAGCTGTTGAACACTTTGTTGAAAACGATACAAGTAAGCTAGCTGTTGAACACTTTCTTGAAAACGATACAAGTAAGCTAGCTGTTGAACACTTTCTTGAAAACGATACAAGTAAGCTAGCTGTTGAACACTTTCTTGAAAACGATACAAGTAAGCTAGCTGTTGAACACTTTCTTGAAAACGATACAAGTAAGCTAGCTGTTGAACACTTTCTTGAAAACGATACAAGTAAGCTAGCTGTTGAACACTTTCTTGAAAACGATACAAGTAAGCTAGCTGTTGAACACTTTCTTGAAAACTATACAGGTAATTAAGCTGCTGAAATTTTGAAATATGTGGCAGCAACAGCGCCCAATTAAATTGGTTTCAAAATATTCAACATCTTTAGTAGGCCTAAATAGTAAAGACATACAATTCGTACAACAACGCTTAGTCCGTCATCAATCAAGCGTTCGTGACAAACTTATCTACATTATTCATGACGTCATTGATTATGACGTCAACCTACACGTCACGTAGTTGAAATATCTTGGTGACCGATCTGTATCTGCTTTGCATGTTTGTATTTGGTGTTAATTACGTGAACCTGCCTGAGCGCTGGCAATAGCGTCTGCCATTCGGGCGCTCGCGTTGCAAGAAGTACAGGTGTTCGTACTTGCATTACATCATCACTGAATTGATTGTCCACTGATATCCAGACCAAGTTCAGCTATACACAGAAAGAGTATGTTTTCCTGATAGGCGTGACTTAATGGCCACGCCATTATTATGTGTAGTATCACGTTCGTCAGGCTCCATTCGCATTGTAACCACTTATCCATCAACCGGTCAGATTTTCTCTTCATTGTCATATGAGCAACATCTATTTCGGCCCTAATCCGGGCTCTTCCGGGAAGCCAAGCAGTTTCTAAAAGCCTGATATGTGAACGCCTTTAACGATTTATATATTGAACGAACGAAACAGTTGACAAGGCAGATTTTAAACTGAATTGGACAATCCATAAGCTGCGTGGTCATTTCCGGTAGACCTCCAATTGAGCGAGCCCGCGCCGAGTAACTAACTTTCATATTCACTGACTGGTATCTCTCTTCTGTTTTCTAATAGATCATCAGTGTTGCTGCATGCAGTTCTTTTTCCATCTGGGGTATCCTCTGCTAACTCAATGTTGCCCACGACAAAAAATGTGTCGACCAGAGGCTATACAGGATGGAATACAATCCATCATTGAGAGCCGTTTGGTTCAGTTCACTTTCTGCTAATTGAGTTTCAACTCATAATGTCTGGAATAACCAGGACACATTCCAAATTCATGCCGGGTTTTGAAATTTTTCTTACTTCTAGTTTCCCGGCTCATTGACATAGCATTTGCTAGCTGTTGTTGCATTTCAAGATGAAAATATAATGTTTACTCGTTCTTGTCGCTTACCTGACGTTCAGCCAGAAATTGTATCACTCTAGACTGTGCCAAAACCATAGCTCGTTTGTAGACTTCAGAGGATTTTTCTTGTCAGAGGAAAGTGTATTTTGGGATCTTGTAATACCCATTAAATGCAGGAAATGTCAATTTCCCTTTCTCCGAGATCTAACAATACTCACCATTCTGTTACTTCTGATATACAGCTGGCCCTGACAGCGGCTCTAGGATTATAGACTTAGAAAGCTTTACCGACTCCTGGGAACCGGGTACTCGGCTCCCAACTGCCTAGTACCCGTTTACCATAGAGCTCATATTGTTTGCATAGCCACCAAACAAGAGAAAACTATGGCTTGCCTCCGTGGGGCTGGGAGGCTGGGTCCGTAACAGAATGGTGAGTATTGTTAGATCTCGGAGAAAGGGAAATTGACATTTCCTGCATTCTCCTTCGATCAATACTCACCATTCTGTTACTTCTGATATACACCAGATTTGATCAGTAACCTGGTGGGAAGGGGCAAGCCATAAATGCTAATTTTGCCCCTTGGAGAAAGATTTTAGACTTCAAACTTGACTTACGGAGACCTAAAAGGACCGTCAAGTTCACGGAACCGAATCACATTCGCGTCACAGCCCCCCCCCCTTTTTCCTCCTAAGAAAAGGGAGAGAACTAACGAACATGTATCTCGCCTGAAAACACAAATATGCCAAGAGGGTTAACTACTCCCTGCATATTCCATGTATTAGCCTGGGAATGAGCATGAATATATAAGATGAATGAACATGATACATATACATAACACAAAAAACTCTCACTTATTGAATTACCTTATGATAACAGGACTTCAGACGTACCGCCTCCAACCATTCACACGTTCGGCCATCAGTGACACAATCTGGTTGACATCCTCTCGCCTGACCATGCCTGCTTTAGGTTCTTTTCTTACCGAAGTGAAAAAAGGGGAAAAGCAGTGTGGTCACTAACTATCGTTTCAAAACAGCTAAAGCGAGTGGATTGGCTGAGTCTGACACATCCCTCATATAGTAATCCGTAAATGAGGACTCACAGTGCCATTGTGCAACGGCCATGATGCCTTCTAACGGAACACCATTGTAAAGGGCGGTCGAGGCGGCTATTCCTCTGACATCGTGTGCCCTTACGCCCTGCACCTGGTGCCCAGTCGCCATCTCGTGAGTAGTCTGAATGCATTCGACCACCCAACGAGAGATAGTATCCATGGATGCGGCGCCATAAGGCTTTTTATGGCAGATCCACAGATGTCTATCGTTCGACCGTAACGAGTCAGTCCGTTTCTTGTACTTAGTCAAAGCACGGACCGGGCACCAGACACTGGCATCACGATCAAACCTAGTTAACTTCGGTATAATGATCGGTTTGCCGGGATATCTCAAAGATTGGTTCTTTGACATAAACTCTGCTCTTGGCAGAAGACGCAGACCTTCTCCAGAAACAATAAATCGGTTCCTCTCTGCCGAAAGCGCATGGATCTCACTGCGCCTTCTAGCTGAGGAAGCTGCCAATAGAAAGACCGCCTTTAGAGTCAAATGCTTTAGACTAGCCGAACGCAACAGTTCGAAAGGGTGCTTGGCCAGTACATTAAGCACTAAAGATAGACTCCAGGCTGGAATGACTACCGGTTGTCTCGGGCGGAGATTGCAGGAAATGTCAATTTCCCTTTCTCCGAGATCTAACAATACTCACCATTCTGTTACTTCTGATCTACAGCTGGCCCTGGCAGCGGCTCTAGGATTATAGACTTAGAAAGCTTTACCGACTCCTGGGAACCGGGTACTCGGCTCCCAACTGCCGAGTACCCGTTTACCATAGAGCTCATATTGTTTGCATAGCCACCAAACAAGAGAAAACTATGGCTTGCCTCCGTGGGGCTGGGAGGCTGGGTCCGTAACAGAATGGTGAGTATTGTTAGATCTCGGAGAAAGGGAAATTGACATTTCCTGCATTCTCCTTCGATCAATACTCACCATTCTGTTACTTCTGATATACACCAGATTTGATCAGTAACCTGGTGGGAAGGGGCAAGCCATAAATGCTAATTTTGCCCCTTGGAGAAAGATTTTAGACTTCAAACTTGACTAACGGAGACCTAAAAGGACCGTCAAGTTCACGGAACCGAATCACATTCGCGTCACAGCCCCCCCCCCCTTTTTCCTCCTAAGAAAAGGGAGAGAACTAACAAACATGTATCTCGCCTGAAAACACAAATATGCCAAGAGGGTTAACTACTCCCTGCATATTCCATGTATTAGCCTGGGAATGAGCATGAATATATAAGATGAATGAACATGATACATATACATAACACAAAAAACTCTCACTTATTGAATTACCTTATGATAATTGGACTTCAGACGTACCGCCTCCAACCATTCACCGGTTCGGCCATCGGTGACACAATCTGGTTGACATCCTCTCGCCTGACCATGCCTGCTTTAGGTTCTTTTCTTACCAAAGTGAGAAAAGGGTGAAAAGCAGTGTGGTCACTAACTATCGTTTGAAAACAGCTAAAGCGAGTGGATTGGCTGAGTCTGACACATCCCTCATATAGTAATCCGTGAATGAGGACTCACAGTGCCATTGTGCAACGGCCATGATGTCCTATAACGGAACACCATTGTAAAGGGCAGTCGAGGCGGCTATTCCTCTGACATTGTCTGCCCTTACGCCTTGCACCTGGTGCCCAGTCGCCATCTCGTGAGTAGTCTGAATGCATTCGACCACCAAACGAGAGATAGTATCCTTGGATGCGGCGCCATAAGACTTTTTATGGCAGATCCACAGATGTCTATCGTTCGACCGTAACGAGTCAGTCCGTTTCTTGTACTTAGTCAAAGCACGGACCGGGCACCAGACACTGGCATCACGATCAAACCTAGTTAACTTCGGTATAATGATCGGTTTGCCGGGATATCTCAAAGATTGGTTCTTTGACATAACCTCTACTCTTGGCAGAAGACGCAGACCTTCTCCAGAAACAATAAATCGGTTCCTCTCTGCCGAAAGCGCATGGATCTCACTGCGCCTTCTAGCTGAGGAAGCTGCCAATAGAAAGACCGCCTTTAGAGTCAAATGCTTTAGACTAGCCGAACGCAACGGTTCGAAAGGGTGCTTGGCCAGTACATTAAGCACTAAAGATAGACTCCAGGCTGGAATGACTACCGGTTGTCTCGGGCGGAGATTGCTCATTCCCTTCAACATCACATTTAACTGGGCCACCTCTGGACTATCCCTGTTGGCTAGACAAGGGATAACTGATGCCAAAGCTGACTTGTATCCAGCAACTGTGACGGGAGCAAGTCCTGAAAAGAACAGCTCACAGAGAAAGTCTGCTATTTGCTGAATAGTGGATTGAAAGGTATCAATACCCTTTTCTTCACACCAGTCTGCAAATCTGTTAACCTTGTTGTTATATGACTTGAAGGTTGACCTCCTTCTCGCAGCTGCGATGAAATCAGCAGCCTGTCGAGAAAAGCCTTCCGACGTGCAACGTTGTTTGACAACATCCACGCAGTCAATTTGAACATTTCGGGACGCTCGTGTAGGAAGCGTCCCTTGGCCTGGGAGATTATGTTCGGAATCTCGGGCAACTGCACAGGATTTTCCACCAGCAGATCTAGAAGATTTGTGAACCACGCCCTGCTCGGCCAATACGTCGCTATTAGCAGGACGAGACACGGTTCCTCCCTGACCTTCACCAATACCTTCGGTAGAAGAATGGTGGGTGGGTACGCGTAAGCGTGCATCCCTCTCCAGCTTATCGCCAGAGCATCTGTATCGACGGCATTTGGATCTGGAATCGGCGAGACATATGTCATGATTTGAGCATTTTCCTTTGTGGCGAACAAGTCCACGTTGGGTTTGCTCCAATGCTCGAAGATCCGTCGCAGAACCGGAGGGTTGAGGGACCATTCTGTTGGCAAAATTCTCTGTCTGCGAGACAAAGCATCCGCCAGAATGTTCAATCGGCCAGGAATATGAGCTGCTTTCAAAACAACCGAGTAATTCATGCACCATTGCATCAAGTGCCACACCCTGATGCACAGGGTGGGCGACCTGGTCCCGCCTTGGCGATTTATATATGATACTACTGTCGAATTGTCCGACCGTATCAATATCACCTTGCCCCTGATCATCGGAAGGAACTCTTCCAACGCCAGTTCCACTGCCATCATTTCCAACAGATTGATATGCAGCTGACTCTCCGGGAGAGTCCATGTGCCCGAGACCTGGTGTTCTCCCAGGCAGGCACCCCACCCTTCCAGCGATGCATCCGTGTAGACGGACAGCTGGGGGTGGGGTAGGTGCAGGGAAACCCCTAATAGGAGATTCTGATGCTGTTTCCACCAGAGAAGATGCGATATTATCGGCTCCAAGACTGGCACCAGTTTTGACAGGGGTTCTGTTCTCTGTTTCCACAGAGACATCAGATACAACTGGATAGGCCTTTGCATTAGAGCAGCGTACGGGATAACCTGCTCCATGGAGACCATCATACCCAGCATCTGAAGGAACCGCCTCACCTGAATGTGGTTTCCCACTCGAAAACTCCTGAGGATGGCTAACAGAGACACCACTCTGGGCTCTGATGGGTAAACCCTGCCCTCCTCGAGGTCGAATCGCATCCCCAAATAAACGAAATGTTGAGTGGGCGTCAACTCGGATTTCCCCTCGTTGACTATCCAGCCTAGATCTGAAAGTAACTTCAGAGTCAGAGCAGTATCCACGTTCAACCTGGCTGCCGAGTCTGCCTTGAGCAGCCAGTCGTCTATGTAGGTGTGTAGCACCACGTTCTCTTTTCTGAGAAATGCTGTCACCGCAAGGACCACTCTTGTGAAAACCCTCGGAGCTGTCGACAGGCCAAACGGGAGAACTGTAAACTCCCATACCTGATTCTGAAACGCAAATCACAGAAACCTGTGCCAACTCCGATTCATAGGAATGTGGAAATATGCATCTTTCAGATCGATCGATACACACCACATTCCTTTCCTCAATCCCGCCATTACCGACCTTGGCGTTTCCATCTGGAACCACGGCGTATGGATAAACCAATTTAATGGCCTGAGATTGAGTATGGGTCTCCATCCCCCTGTGCTCTTGGGGACAAGGAACATGTTTGAATAGAAGCCTGGAGTGTTTCGGTTTGCTGGTTTTATTGCTCCCTTCAGAAGCAAACCCGACACTTCCTTTTGAATGGCTTCTAACTTGTCTGGCTCCCTTGGTACGGGTGTCCAGACAGGTGCCAAAGACAGATTTTGTGGCGGAAAGTCCCACCACTCCGGCATGTAACCCTGGGATAACCATTCCAGGACCAGACTGTCTGACGTCACACCTCGCCAGGCCTCGACGAAACGCATGAGCCTTCCACACACCATAGACGCCTCGACGTCTAACGGGTTGTCCGGCTCGCAGTCCGCCCCCCCCCCACCCCTTTCTTAACGAGAGAGAGTGAGAACCATTTCGTTCTAGGCACGACGGGTATAACTGGCACCGCTGTTCCTGTCGCACAGGTTCGGTCCAGGCGGATATGAAGGGAGCTTTCGTACCCTCAGGTATGCTTCGGCCCCTTCTGTCCGCCCTTTGAGGCCTTACACTTACCCTTCCCCTTGCCCTTCCCGCCCCTAGGGCGGTCCGGAGCAACATTGGGGAGGGTAGGCGCCTCTACAACTCTTCTGGGCTTCTTCGCCGGCGGCGGCTCTGAAAACCCAGCTGAAGCAGAAGTCGCAACAGGCCTGGCTTTCGTCTTGCCCTTATGCTTCTTCTGCTTCTTTGAAGGCTGTCCCGTTAGCGGTTTCCCCACAGCCCCTAGTGCGTGCACTTGCCGCACTAGCTCTAGCTGTAGGTTTACCGCTAACCGATTCTGCGTGATACTGGCGGTGTCCTCTAAGATGGCCCGCGCTTGGCCACCGAAGATGCTAGGCTCTGTCAGGCGCGTCCCAAGAAGACGCTCCCTGACTGCCGTAGCCGGACGCATATGGTCAATGACCATTTGCCTCCTGGACTTCGTCACTCGCGCTTGCACCCTTGCCAATGCGTCCATTGACAGCACCAAGCCGTCATTAACACATGAAAGCGCCACAGGTGGCACAGGGTGGCCTGCCCCCGCTTCAGCCCACACCGACTGAAGTAGACGATAAGAGTGGTTGACAGCACTCATAGCTGCCCTCACACCCTCATCACATAGGGACAGGACTTCTTCCTGGTGCACTTGGGATTTATCCACTAGTGCCGGACCGGGGCCACCCGACCCGGCACTCTGGACTCCCAATACCCATCGGTCATCCTCCGTGACCGACGGGACTACACCATACCTGTCGTATTCCCCCCGCGGAATACGACATCTTGCCCGCACCTCCCTGGAGGCCGCAGGGAGCTGACCCATGGTCATTAGCTGTTTGCTATAAATAGCATCCAACAAATCTATGAACCGTGGATCCAGTCCCACTGACTGGATCCGGGCCGCGGGCAAAATCCCCGTCCTAATCGATGCAACCGACGGACGGGGCGCATCTTCATCGGCCGTGGCCGAAACCACAGACGGGTCAACCCTGGCTAGCCATGCCAGAGCATCCGACCAATCTACCTCCGACGAAGACACCCCCGCAAACACGTCACCCGTTGACGTGCTCACAGGTCTGCCAGCCACGGCCTCCCGGCAAGGAGCCACGGCTGACACGCCAGGCACTCCGCTACCACACGGTTCCGCCGCCACCCCATGGAACACTCCGGTCCATGGGGTAGGTCCGCACGGAAAACCGTACGGACCCGTAGCAGTCGCGGAACCGTAGCCGGATGCAAAATCCCCGTCCTAATCGACGCAACCCTTGGACGGGGCGCATCTTCATCGGTCGTGGCCGAAACCACAGACTGCAGGAAATGTCAATTTCCCTTTCTCCGAGATCTAACAATACTCACCATTCTGTTACTTCTGATATACAGGTGGCCCTGTCAGCGGCTCTAGGATTATAGACTTAGAAAGCTTTACCGACTCCTGGGAACCGGGTACCCGGTTCCCCACTGCCGAGTACCCGTTTACCATAGAGCTCATATTGTTTGCATGGCCACCAAACAAGAGAAAACTATGGCTTGCCTCCGTGGGGCTGGGAGGCTGGGTCCGTAACAGAATGGTGAGTATTGTTAGATCTCGGAGAAAGTGAAATTGACATTTCCTGTATTCTCCTTCGATCAATACTCACCATTCTGTTACTTCTGATATACACCAGATTTGATCAGTAACCTGGTGGGAAGGGGCAAGCCATACATGCTAATTTTGCCCCTTGGAGAAAGATTTTAGACTTCAAACTTGACTAACGGAGACCTAAAAGGACCGTCAAGTTCACGGAACCGAATCACATTCGCGTCACAGCCCCCCCCCCCTTTTTCCTCCTAAGAAAAGGGAGAGAACAAACGAACATGTATCTCGCCTGAAACACCAAAATGCCAAGAGGGTTAACTACTCCCTGCATATCGCTTGTATTAGCCTGGGAATGAGCATGAATATATAAGATGAATGAACATGATACATATACATAATACAAAAAACTCTCACTTGTTGAATTACCTTATGATAACAGGACTTCAGACGTACCGCCTACAACCATTCACCGGTTCGGCCATCAGTGACACAATCTGGTTGACATCCTCTCGCTTGACCATGCCTGCTTTAGGTTCTTTTCTTACCAAAGTGAAAAAAGGGGAAAAGCAGTGTGGTCACTAACTATCGTTTCAAAACAGCTAAAGCGAGTGGATTGGCTGAGTCTGACACATGCCTCATATAGTAATCCGTAAATGAGGACTCACAGTGCCATTGTGCCACGGCCATGATGTCCTCTAACGGAACACCATTGTAAAGGGCGGTCGAGGCGGCTATTCCTCTAACATCGTGTGCCCTTACGCCCTGCACCTGGTGCCCAGTCGCCATCTCATGAGTAGTCTGAATGCATTCGACCACCCAACGAGAGATAGTATCCATGGATGCGGCGCCATAAGGCTTTTTATGGCAGATCCACAGATGTCTATCGTTCGACTGTAACGAGTCAGTCCGTTTCTTGTACTTAGTCAAAGCACGGACCGGGCACCAGACACTGGCATCACGATCAAACCTGGTTAATTTCGGTATAATGATCGGTTTGCCGGGATATCTCAAAGATTGGTTCTTTGACATAAATTCTGCTCTTGGCAGAAGACGCAGACCTTCTCAAGAAACAATAAATCGGTTCCTCTCTGCCGAAAGCGCATGGATCTCACTGCGCCTTCTAGCTGAGGAAGCTGCCAATAGAAAGACCGCCTTTAGAGTCAAATGCTTTAGACTAGCCGAACGCAATGGTTCGAATGGGTGCTTGGCCAGTACATTAAGCACTAAAGATAGACTCCAGGCTGGAATGACTACCGGTTGTCTCGGGCGGTGATTGCTCATTCCCTTCAACATCACGTTTAACTGGGCCACCTCTGGACTATCCCTGTTGGCTAGACAAGGGATAA
Organism: Chaetoderma sp. LZ-2023a; assembly: GCA_034401795.1. Taxonomy (NCBI): domain Eukaryota; kingdom Metazoa; phylum Mollusca; class Caudofoveata; order Chaetodermatida; family Chaetodermatidae; genus Chaetoderma; species Chaetoderma sp. LZ-2023a. Next base: position 13,241,138 of record CM067362.1, read on the forward strand.
CTGATGCCAAAGCTGACTTGTATCCAGCAATTGTGACGGGAGCTAGTCCTGTAAGGAACAGTTCACAGAGAAAGTCTGCTATTTGCTGAATAGTGGATTGAAAGGTATCAATACCCTTTTCTTCACACCAGTCTGCAAATCTGTTAACCTTGTTGTTATATGACTTGAAGGTTGACCTCCTTCTCGCAGCCGCGATGAAATCAGCAGCCTGTCGAGAAAAGCCTTCCGACGTGGAACGTTGTTTGACAACATCCACGCAGTCAATTTGAACATTTCGGGACGCTCGTGTAGGAAGCGTCCCTTGGCCTGGGAGATTATGTTCGGAATCTCGGGCAACTGCACAGGATTTTCCACCAGAAGATCCGTGAACCACGCCCTGCTCGGCCAATACGGCGCTATTAGCAGGACCAGACACGGCTCCTCCCTGACCTTCACCAATACCTTCGGAAGAAGAATGGTGGGTGGATACGCGTAAGCGTGCATCCCTCTCCAGCTTATCGCCAGAGCGTCTGTATCGACGGCATTTGGATCTGGAATCGGCGAGACATATGTCATGATTTGAGCATTTTCCTTTGTGGCGAACAAGTCCACGCTGGGTTTGCCCCAATGCTCGAAGATCCGTCGCAGAACTGGAGGGTTGAGGGACCATTCTGTTGGCAGGATTCTCTGTCTGCGAGACAAAGCATCCGCCAGAATGTTCAATCGGCCAGGAATATGAGCTGCTTTCAAAACAACCGAGTAATTCCTGCACCATTGAATCAAGTGCCACACCCTGATGCACAGGGTGGGCGACCTGGTCCCTCCTTGGCGATTTATATATGATACTACTGTCGAATTGTCCGACCGTATCAATATCACCTTGCCCCTGATCATCGGAAGGAACTCTTCCAACGCCAGTTCCACTGCCATCATTTCCAACAGATTGATATGCAGCTGACTCTCTGGGAGAGTCCATGTGCCCGAGACCTGGTGTTCTCCCAGGCAGGCACCCCACCCTTCCAGCGATGCATCTGTGTAAACGGACAGCTGGGGGTGGGGTAGGTGCAGCGAAACCCCTATTAGGGGATTCTGACGCTGTATCCACCATAGAAGATGCGATATTATCGGCTCCAAAACTGGCACCAGTTTTGACAGGGGTTCTGTTCTCTGTTTCCACAGAGACATCAGATACAACTGGATAGGTCTTCGCATTAGAGCAGCGTACGAGATAACCTGCTCCATGGAGACCATCATGCCCAGCATCTGAAGGAACCGCCTCGCCTGAATGTGGTTTCCCACTCGAAAACTCCCGAGGATGGCTAACAGAGACACCACTCTGGGCTCTGATGGGTAAACCCTGCCCTCCTCGAGGTCGAATCGCATCCCCAAATAAACGAAATGTTGAGTGGGCGTCAACTCGGATTTCTCCTCGTTGACTATCCAGCCTAGATCTGAAAGTAACCTCAGAGTCAGAGCAGTATCCACGTTCAACCTGGCTGCCGAGTTTGCCTTGAGCAGCCAGTCGTCTATGTAGGTGTGTAGCGCCACGTTCTCTTTTCTGAGAAACGCTGTCACCGCAAGGACCACTCTTGTGAAAACCCTCGGAGCTGTCGACAGGCCAAACGGGAGAACTGTAAACTCCCATACTTGATTCTGAAACGCAAATCTCAGAAACCTGTGCCAACTCCGATTCATCGGAATGTGGAAATATGCATCTTTCAGATCGATCGATACACACCACATTCCTTTCCTCAATCCCGCCATTACCGACCTCGGTGTTTCCATCTGGAACCGAGGCGTATGGATAAACCAATTTAATGGCCTGAGATTGAGTATGGGTCTCCATCCCCCCGTGCTCTTGGGGACAAGGAACATGTTTGAATAGAAGCCTGGAGTGTTCCGGTTTGCTGGTTTTATTGCTCCCTTCAGAAGCAAACCCGACACTTCCTTTTGAACGGCTTCTAACTTGTCTGGCTCCCTTGGTACGGGTGTCCAGACAGGTGCCAAAGACAGATTTTGTGGCGGAAAGTCCCACCACTCCGGCATGTAACCCTGGGATAACCATCTCAGGACCAGACTGTCTGACGTCACACCTCGCCAAGCCTCGACGAAACGCATGAGCCTTCCACCCACCATAGACGCCTCGACGTCTAACGGGGTTGTCCGGCTCGCAGTCCGCCCCCCCCCCCTTTCTTAATGAGAGAGAGTGAGAACCATTTCGTTCTAGGCACGACGGGTATAACTGGCACCACTGTTCCTGTCGCACAGGTGCGGTCCAGGCGGATATGAAGGGAGCTTGCGTACCCTCAGGTACGCTTCGGCCCCTTCTGTCCGCCCTTTGAGGCCTTACCCTTACCCTTCCCCTTGCCCTTACCACCTCTAGGGCGGTCCGGAGCAACATTGGGGAGGGTATGCGCCTCTACAGCCTTCCTGGGTTTCTTCGCCGGCGGTGGCTCCGAGAACCCAGCCGAAACAGACGTCGCAATAGGCCTGGCTTTCGCCTTGCCCTTATGCTTTTTCTGTTTCTTTGAAGGCTGTCCTGTTAGCGGCTTGCCCACAGCCCCTAGTGCGTGCGCTTGCCGCACTAGCTCTAGCTGTAGATTTACCGCTAACCGATTCTGCGCAATACTGCCGGTGTCCTCTAAGATGGCCAAAGATGCTAGGCCCTGTCAGGGGCGTCCCAAGAAGACGTTCCTTGACTGCCGTAGCCGGACGCATATGGTCAATGACCATTTGCCTCCTGGACTTCGTCACACGCGCTTGCACCCTTGCCAATGCGTCCATTGACAGCACCAAGCCGTCATTAACGCACGATAGCGCCACAGGTGGCACAGGGTGGCCTGCCCCCGCTTCAGCCCACACCGACTGAAGTAGACGATAGGAGTGATTGACAGCGCTCATCGCTGCCCTCACACCCTCATCGCATAGGGCCAGGACTTCTTCCTGGTGTACCTGGGCCTTATCCACTAGTGCCGGACCGGGACCACCCGACCCGGCACTCTGGACGCCCAGTACCCATCGGTCATCCTCCGTGACCGACGGGACTACACCATACCTGTCGTATTCACCCCGCGGAATACGACATCTTGCCCGCACCTCCCTGGAGGCTGCAGGGAGCTGACCCTTGGTCATTAGTTGTTTACTATAAATAGCATCCAACAAATCAATGAACCGTGGATCCAGTCCCACTGACTGGATCCGGGCCGCGGGCAAAATCCCCGTCCTAATCGACGCAACCGACGGACGGGGCGCATCTTCATCGGCCGTGGCCGAAACCACAGACGGGTCTACTCTGGCTAGCCACGCCAGAGCATCAGACCAATCTATCTCCGAAGAAGATACCCCCGCAAACACGTCACCCGTTGACGTGCTTACGGGTCTGCCAGCCATGGCCTCCCGGCAAGGAGCCATGGCTGACACGCCAGGCACTCCGCTACCACATGGTTCTGCCGCCACCCCATGAAACACTCCGGTCCATGGGGTAGGTCCGCACGGAAAACCGTACGGACCCGTAACCGTCGCGGAACCATAGCCGGCCACGGGCGCCAACGGCACCCCATGTCCGGCTGCCGGACCAGGCGAGATAGGTGAGTCCCACGCCTGGCCCGGCACACCCGTTCCCCTGACGGCTGGTGACAAACCAAGCCATGCGGAACCGGTGCACGGTAACGGATTGGCCTCAGCCGCAGTTGGAGCCGCTGACCTGGCTTGCGCCAAACCAGACAAATGGAGGCCGGTTCCGTCCAGGACGGAATCAACCTCCATATTCTCCACCTGCGGCTTCACGGGCCGCAGCAACCTCTCCTCCTCGGCCTCATCGTCTTCAGACTCCGAAGAGCCGTCACTAGACGAATAAACCGTGGAGCCGTCCTAGCGGACGGCTCCCACACCTGACGGACCGGCCACCGCTACTGGACCACCCGGAGGTGGCCGCAGAGAGACAGAACCCGTCTGGCCGAAGCCAGACGGGACCGCCAGGGGGCCGTACGAGACGGCCCCCTCGGTAACCAGTCCAGAATCCTGTTCGAGGACAGGATCCGTACCAGGCATGGGGAGAAACTGCCCCCAACCTTTGGTAGCAGGGACGACACCAGCGTGGGCAGAACGCTATGCAGAAAACCCTGCATAGCCGGACCAAACCACGCCGGCGGTGCCATCTCCGCCACCTCCAGCTGGGGACGTGGAGCACCCCCACCGGCCGAACCGGGCGCTCCACGATTTCCTCTCGGACCGCCTGACCCCGCGTCAGACCCAGCCAAGTCCTTCTGGGCAAGGAACTTAACCATCGTTTCGACGGACCACACTGCACAAACATTACACCTATGATCTATATTACACAGGGCACACCTAAAACAGACATGGTCCCTGAACATTACACGGACAAACTTATGGCAGTCGTCACATGATGGCGGGGCTGGCTTGGCCTATAAAATAAGCACAAACCCACAATAAACAAGCGGAACGAGACACGGATGGAAGGCAGACAATTAATTTTCAAATATTTTGACTCATAAATTAACCGTAACCTCCCGCACCCCACCCCGCCACGTTACAACAACGATCGCATTGATTATGACGACAAGTACGCGGCGGGCACAACACACCCATAATAGATCCTACAGGATGTGTAACGGCTCCAGGAATCATATCGCATAGCATTCAGGGTATATTTACTAATCAATATAAATTATACTCCTAACGAACGCAGCACGATATGTGAAGAAAACAACAAAATGTATAACAACTGCTGTCTCACACGGTAAAACCGCAGACCACACATCTACTCAAGAATTTTGAAACCACCGATCATTGCAAACCGATCGTGATCGCACGTAAACTTGATCATTCTAAAGTTTCCGGTACCATTTTTTAGTACGCAGCACCCAGAACAAGATGCGCGAATTAATGAAAAAAATTTTCTTCACATAAACATCCGAGCGACCGGGTGTGACGTCACCCGCTCGGATTCTACGGAGAACGACGTCAGCCGATATTCGTGTTAGAAATACCGTAGCAAACACCTATTTTCATATCTGCCGATCGCCTGTTGGGGTTTAAAGAAGGCGATCGTCTGGCATATATCGTTGTTAGCACACGTCCCAGATTCTATGGGGTCAGAAATCGGAACATGCGACACAACGAAATTTAGAGACCTAAGTCTTTTAACTATGGATAATAAAGAACAATACAACCTGGTTGTCTTGGGCGGTATTCTCCATAGTCCTTAGTTATCCTTTCAGAACACACAAACTATCACTGATTAAAGACTTAGATTCTTTTAAAAACACTAAAATCCTTAATGCGAAAAGCATGTATTGCACTTGTTGCTATGCAAACAAGAATATGAGCTCTATGGTAAACGGGTACTCGGCAGTGGGGAGCCGGGTACCCGGTTCCCAGGAGTCGGTAAAGCTTTCTAAGTCTATAATCCTAGAGCCGCTGTCAGGGCCAGCTGTATATCAGAAGTAATAGAATGGTGAGTATTGATCGAAGGAGAAGGGTCAACCCTGGCTAGCCATGCCAGAGCATCCGACCAATCTACCTCCGACGAAGACACCCCCGCAAACACGTCACCCGTTGACGTGCTCACAGGTCTGCCAGCCACGGCCTCCCGGCAAGGAGCCACGGCTGACACGCCAGGCACTCCGCTACCACACGGTTCCGCCGCCACCCCATGGAACACTCCAGTCCATGGGGTAGGTCCGCACGGAAAACCGTACGGACCCGTAGCAGTCGCGGAACCGTAGCCAGACACGGGCGCCAACGGCACCCCACGTCCGGCTGCCGGACCAGGCGAGATAGGTGAATACCACGCCTGGCCCGGCACACCCGTTCCCGTGACGGCTGGTGACAAACCAAGCCGCCCGGAACTGGTGCACGGTAACGGATTGGCCTCAGCCGCAGGCGGAGCCGCTGACCTGGCTTGCGCCAAACCAGACAACTGGAGGCCGGTTCCGTCCAGGACGGAATCAACCTCCATATTCTCCACGTGCAGCTACACGGGCCGCAGCAACCTCTCCTCCTCGGCCTCCTCGTCTTCAGACTCCGAAGAGCCATCACTAGACGAGTCAACCGTGGAGCCATCCTAGCGGACGGCTCCCACACCTGACGGACCGGCCACCGCTACTGGACCACCCGGAGGTGGCCGCAGAGAGACAGAACCCGTCTGGCCGAAGCCAGACGGGACCGCCAGGGGGCCGTACGAGACGGCCCCCTCGGTAACCAGTCCAGAATCCTGTCCGAGGACAGGATCCGTACCAGGCATGGGGAGAAACTGCCCCCCAACCTTTGGTAGCAGGGACGACACCAGCGTGGGCAGAACGCTATGCAGAAAACCCTGCATAGCCAGACCAAACCACGCCGGCGGTGCCATCTCCGCCACCTCCAGCTGGGGACGTGGAGCACCCCCACCGGCCGAACCGGGCGCTCCACGATTTCGTCTCGGACCGCCTGACCCCGCGTCAGACCCAGCCAAGTCCTTCTGGGCAAGGAACTTAACCATCATTTCGACGGACCACACTGCACAAACATTACACCTATGATCTATATTACACAGGGAACACCTAAAACAAGCATGGTCCTTGAACATTACACGGACAAATTTATGGCATTCGTCACATGATGGCGGGGCTGGCTTGGCCTATAAAATAAGCACAAACCTACAATAAACAAGCGGAACGAGACCCGGATGGAAGGCAGACAATTAATTTTCAAATAATTTTGACTCATAAATTAACCGTAACCTCCCCGCACCCCACCCCGCCACGTTACAACAACGATCGCATTGATTATGACGACAAGAACGCGGCGGGCATCAACACACCCATATTAGATCCTCCAGGATGTGTAACGGCTCCAGGAATCATATCGCATAGCATTCGGGGTATATTTACTAATCAATATAAATTATACTCCTAACGAAAGCATCACGATATGGGGTCTCAGTCTTCTCGGATGGGACTTTAAACTGAGGTCCCGTCACACAGTGCCCATCACTGTGTGAACGTGAGCTAGGGTTAGGTAGGCAAGAAATTTCGGCATAGTCAAAGTAAACCGGATGCTGAATGGATCCCTCCTCGGATGGAACCACGCAACATACGGATTACAAAACCAAAACCAAATTGCTAGAATTAGAATCTTTCGGAATTTTCGAGGGGACTATGGAGGGATATAACCCGGATGACTGATCGAGTTCGTCCTCGGACGGACACAGTCACCATACGGGCTACCTAACCAATCAAAATCAAACAAGTGCGCGCTGGTGCCTGCTCGGATGATGGCCAGAAGACCAAATGGGTCCCAGGACCCGAAAGACCCCACACCCCAACCTCCCCACTCCCCCCAAAGGGGCCGGGAGGTCTCTGACCTAAAGCCCCCCCCCCTTGGGTGCATCAGGTCATAAGACCGTACGCACCTCCCCCGACCCAACACCTACCCCATCCCTTACCCACCCCTGTTAGGTCCAGGTTAGGCCATCCCCATTACACACGCCCAAGCATGAGGAGCAACAAAAAAAAAAAAGCCATGGAAAAGAACAGCAACATGAGACAAAATCGAGAGACAACGATCAACACACACACACACACAGAGAGAGACACAAGCTAATGCACAAACCGACGTCACAAGAATTCACAAGAATTCAACAGAAACCATAAAGGCCAGGCGTGAGTCTAGACCCTAGCATTGGGAACTAGCATATAAACGCCTCAAATATTACAACACACACACACACAAGCATCACGATATGTGAAGAAAACAACAAAATGTATAACAAACTGCTGTATCACACGGTAAAACCGCAGACCACGCATCTACTCAAGAATTTTGAAACCACCGATCATTGCAAACCGATCGTGATCGCACGTAAACTTGATCATTCTAAAGTTTCCGGTACCATTTTTAGTACGCAGCACCCAGAACAAGATGCGCGAATTAATGAAAAAATTTTCTTCACATAAACATCCGAGCGACCGGGTGTGACGTCACCCGCTCGGATTCTACGGAGAACGACGTCAGCCGATATTCGTGTTAGAAATACCGTAGCAAACACCTATTTTCATATCTGCCGATCGCCTGTTGGGGTTTAAAGAAGGCGATCGTCTGGCATATATCGTTGTTAGCACACGTCCCAGATTCTATGGGGTCAGAAATTGGAACATGCGACACAACGAAATTCAGAGACCTAAGTCTTTTAACTATGGATAATAAAGAACGATACAACCTGGTTATCTTCAGCGGTATGCTCCATAGTCCTTAGTTAATCCTTTCACGAACACACAAACTATCACAAATTAAAGACTTAGATCTTTTGTTTCACAAAAAAACCACTAAAATCCTTAATGCAAAAAGCATGTATTGCTCTTGTTGCTATGCAAACAAGAATGAGCTCTATGGTAAACGGGTACTCGGCAGTTGGGAGCCGAGTACCCGGTTCCCAGGAGTCGGTAAAGCTTTCTAAGTCTATAATCCTAGAGCCGCTGTCAGGGCCAGCTGTATATCAGAAGTAACAGAATGGTGAGTATTGATCGAAGGAGAACGTAACTTTCTTCTTCGAAACAGTATCTAGTGAACCAGTGAATCTCCCCACCTCGCAATTACCGAGTGTGTTTCTAAGCGACAAACGGCATCATACATGGTTCGCAGAAAAATACTTTAAAATCTATATTTTGTCAATATTGGGCTAGTCATTGCTCTTTGTGAATTTTAGACATCTGAATCAGCTTGTGTGTTTAGAAACATAATAATGAATACCAAAATTTGACAATTTTAACAATTTTTTTAAAACTTATCAGCAAATTGGCGGCAAATTTTGAAAAGAATTTTGAAGTTTGAAAAGAATTGGCCGCCAATTTGAATCGAACAAGTTGATACGATGCCAACATTGGTTTTTATTCCATTAAGTAACACATGTGTAACATCATTGGATAGGTGGCACAATTTCTGCGTTAAAATCCCACGTGACCTTGTATCACGACACACGCCCCAACAGTAGTGGGTAATAAGTTCAACAATGTATAATTGCGTCTCCTGAGAGACGCTGCTGTAGTTGATATGGATGTGCCCAGGCGTGTATATATAATGTATATAGAATGCACTAACCATTCCTAGGCCCAGCTGGTCAGCATCACTTTGCCACAAGATAATGTAATAAGTCTAGCATTATACATCCGACTTCCATTCGTTCCTCTGCATATCCAGCGGGCAACTACTTAAAAGGGGCTAGGAATTTCTTACACCAGCCTAAGAATCGTAGATGGATCCATTTCTAGCTACGCCCCGCCCATTTCTAGCTACGCCCGGCAATTTATAGCAAAGTTCCACCCTCTGTGTGCTGTGTTTCAATCGATTTAAACCCTAAATTAGGCCTACCAGTGGCAGAATCCCGATCTTATGTTTAAGCTGTTAAATAGTTTCAAACTAACTTGACTGGCGGATGTTGCCGTGCCAACAACAGCTCCCACTCACATTATTTTCAAAATATCCAACAGAATGTTTATTGAATTGCGAACCCGTCAAAGACATACAATTCATATACTTGATTGCCGTTTCGCGCTTCATGACATAGATCTCTACGCCATTTTGATTGTGACGCCATCTAACATATGACGTATTTAATTTTAACGTCAGATACTTGGGAGACTGATCGGATCCTCTTATTCTTGTTAGTAATACCAAACACAGTACAATTTCCATCAGTGTGGCCATAGGAATCACCTGAATAGCGGTCATTGATGATGACAAAATTTAACAATTTAAAGGATTCGTTTGAACAAATAGCAAATAATCAGGGTATGCCGATATGACCCACACGCAAACCTACTAATCCTTAATCAGATAACCCCTTTATCTAATCCCTAAAGCAAATTAACCCGTATCTTGATTAGGTAGGTACACATCTGTCACGACGAGAACTGATATTCATTTTGTAAACAGTGTTGCAGAAAGTTGTTGCTCTCATATACATCAACATCTTGCAACAAACTGCTATTCACATGATCTCTATATAGACATAGTTCTGAATGCAACTGCATAGAAGATGAGATGCATTTTCTTTTCTCATGCTCTAAATTCAATAGACAAAGGCAGAAATTCATACCACGATTCTATACAGAAAACCCTAATACCGAGAAAACTAAAGGATTGTTTGCAATATGCAATAAACCGCTCCTTATCAAACTCTCCAAATACTTGTTAGCATCAAAAAAAATTAAACAGCTAGACGAATTCATCCATCTTCTCACCCAATCATACACCCGAGTTATCTATCAACCCAAGTATCCATCGCCATCATTGTTAAAGCGATGTTAATCTCATCTCAAATGCGATAGATTGTACGATAGATTATAGCTTATGGATTCCATATCATTCACATCCTGTTACATTCCCTTACATGTATCACAATCATTTGCTTTGTAACATGGTGTAAACATTGAACAGTGAGCACCGTGATTTTGTTTACTCAAGCGATAGTGTATGGTGACATGTAAGTGCCAATGCATTACATTCTTTATTATGCAAATCATTTTGGTGAATATTTTGGGGATAATTTGATTGGAAGTTGTCATTGCCTATGGCAGTAACGGCTTCCGGTCCAAATTGGTCTCAGAATAGTCATCATCTTACTTGTATGATTGTTTTCATATCATATTGCCAAATTATATGTGACACCGCTATGCCTGAGCGTATTGACCAAGGCAGATACGCTAGTTTTTCCTTCTGATTTGTTGAAAAGTAAGGCATGACAGCCACCATAGGCTTTGGAAATGTACCAACGTTTAAACTACTCAAGCATGAATAGCTTTCTTTAGCGGCATGATAATAAGCTTAATATTATAGTATAGTTTACGAATGACGTGTTAGATCAGCTGAACAACTATTATATGAAGTTAGTTCTCCTTTAATACTGCCTGAAACACTGCAGGGGCAAGTGGCCCAAAAAAGTTAATAAATTGATTATTGTTGTTATCATTATTATGTAAGCGATCCCATTGTCGCAGCCCTCGTCGGCAGCGCGGCGGAGATGGTATGATAATAGTAATAATAATAATAATAATAATAATAATAATAATAATAATAATAATACTGTATTTCTACCGCCATTGTCAATGTACAAATAATCCTCATATGCCGTTGTCACGGCCTGAGTGTAATAAAGAAAATACGAAAAAAAAAGGCCTACTATAAGACTAGTGGCAGAGCGGAATTCCTTGCACAGAACAGAATATTGCCGAAGGTGTTTTCCTTTTCAGCTATTCTATTCCCGCCTACCTAACACCCCCCCCCCCCACACACCATCCCACCTCACGCCACCCCAATCCCTTGAATGTTAACAATGTTTACAAGAGCTCTTCTTATTTGTTCTTCCCAATCTCTTCCCATTATTCTAAAGCACGGATTATTGAAATGGAAGAGCTTAGGGCTTTGTGGGGGGGGGGGGGGGGGGCAAGATGTGAATGAATTCGTGAATCCCGCCCATCGCCCGAGTTGGGATCGATCGATTGATCACAGCACTCTCTGAATCGCAATTTCCAGAAAACTATACTGGTAAGCTGTTGAATATTTTAAAATAAATTTGACTGAGTCCCGTTGATGCCTATGGCCAGTCAAATTAAGTTTCAAAATATTCAAAAGCATGTTTATTAAATAGTAAAGACATACAATTCGTACAACCTGACGAACTAATAAGAGTTTAAGACGGAATAAAGTGCGTCATTCATGACGTAATTTATTATGACGTAAACCTACACGTCGAGTAGTTGATTATGACGTCATATGATTGACTGAGAAACTGGATTCCTCAGTTTTCTTGAGCTCGTCATAGCCTGTATGCTGACTGCACATCTATGTATGGCCGTGACAGGACAGATTAATCAATCGCTCGATTCCTCTTATAACCACTATGACCGGTCATATTTCTTCTTACATAATTTTCATGTTCAAAATTTAACCCTGTCCTTTAGCTAATACTCGGGGTCAACCTACCCTGTCTACGCCTAAATCATATGTACATGTGATGATAAATAGGACTTGTTGAAAGCTTTGGAAATGTTATCTTAAGAAAACATTCATATTCCAATATTAGTCGGTGCTCCTTTCGCTACTTGTTTGGCTGGTTTGGACGTATTTGCGAAGGTACAGGCTATAGTCCTGGTACGTGGTCTGATAAGTGCCTGCTCCAAGTAAGCAAGCATAGCTAGGATGGTGCTAATGTTGTGTAGCAGGAATCTGGGGCTGTCCCTGTGTTCCGCATGAACAACCTCACTTCCCGCATCATCTGCTATATATAGTATGATAGCGGCAATATAAGCGTCACCTTCACGCCCAGGACGTCAACTGCAGCCGGAAGCTATCACGGCCCTGTGTATTTGAACTACAGAGGCATTCAAATCAGTATTTACATAAGCATCCGGCCAAAGACTGGGATAGTCGTTAACCTATGGTATAATATTTTGTTCTGCCTTGTTGAGGCGATAAGTGTGCGTGTGTGCGCTTGAGCCCGTGCGCGCGGGCGCGCGTCTGGGTGAAAATTGATTGTAACGTTTACATTTGGCTCCGGCCCCAGGGCGTGTCAATGTGCAAAATCGATTGTAACGCAACTGCTCGAAACCATTTAACGGAATTCAACCAAACTTGTCATGGGAGGAACCCATATGATTGCGGAGTACAAAACGACATTTATGTTTGACTCAACAACCCCCCCCACCCTTCCCGGTCACCAACCGAGAGGGGTGAGGGGCTGAGCGGACGTCAAACGGTCAAAGTGGTGAAAGTGGGGCACCATCTTCCAATCTAGTTTACTCTGCTTGTTGAGCGAATATTTCGTGTTTCAGTTTTCTTCTACTCTCAGACCAAATTTCATGTTACGTGCGCGTGTACGCGTATACGTGAGTGCGTGTGTGCGTGCGTACCTGTGTGCTGTTGGCGGGAGGCCGAAAGAGGCAGACGGGTGGATGGGGGGAGGGTGAGGCCGAGGGGACTGTGGGGAGTCAGAGGGGGCGGTGGTGTGGAGGGAGGTGGGTGGGTGTTAGTGACATAGGTGGGTAAATGCGCGCTTGCGTGGGTATGTGAGTGCATAAGTGTACGATAGCAAGCTAGGACAGGGAGATAAACAGACAGACCGATTGATAATAGGACAGACAGACCGCTTGACAATATGACAGACAGACCGCTTGACAATAGGACAGAAAGACCACTTGACAATAGGACAGACAGACCGCTTGACAATAGGGCAAACAGACCGCTTGACAATAGGAAAGACAGAACGATGGACAACAGGACAGACAGACTGCTTGACAATTTGACGGACAGACCGCTTGACAATATGTAAAGCAGACCGCTTGACAATAGGACAGACAGACCGATTGACAATAGGACAGACAGCCTGCTTGACAATAGGACAGACAGACCGCTTGACAATAGGACAGACGGGCAGCTTGACAATAGGACAGACAGATCGCTTGACAATAGGACAGACAGGCTGCTTGCCAATAGGACAGACAGGCCGCTTAACAATAAGACAGACAGACCGCTTGATAATAGGACAGACAGAGCGCTTGACAATTGGACAGACTGGATGCTTGACAATTGGACAGACAGGACACTTGACAATAGGACAGACAGACCGCTTGAAGATAGGACAGACAGACCGCTTGACAATAGGACAGACAGACCGCTTGACGATAGGACAGACAGACAGCTTGACAATAGGACAGAGAGACTGTTTGACAACAGGACAGACAGACCGCTTGATAATATGGCAGACAGTCTACATTATAACCGATGATCAAGAGGCGATGACCTTATTAATACAATGATAACCGATTACTGAAGAGAATGAGGAGATATGGTTAGCCTACGGATAACGGAACACACCAAAAGATCGAATGCGCAAATATATGACGCCACAGATGAACGGATTGAAGGGCGGACAGATTTGGCAAAACTTATGTCAGAAATACAATCTAATTGAACGTCTTATTTTGGTAGGTCGATTGGTCAATTATAGTGGATCTGTATGTATGATTACTGTATTCCGCGGCTGTAGTAGTCGCAGAAACATCATACAGCTGCAATCAGTCCTTCTTCACTACTGACCATTGTGTCTTATCCTCAGCCAAAATCCTTAATTAGCTTCCTAAGGTACATTCTTGATTTGAGCTGTACTGAATCCTGCTTTCTTGAGGTCAGCTCGTAGAACGCTTGGCAGATTTATGCTATGACCACCATTGGATCTGTAGGTCAGTAGAATAACTGGAAACCTTATGCACATGGCACCAACACTAGCATCGCAGTATGGTTATAAACCTCAGCTAGGATGTCTCGTTCATGTTTAACAGCAAATAAACATGGACAAGATTTGTCAAACTGACACCTTCTGAACGACGTCACACGTGACATGATTTCTGACATTAAATAACACGTACTCCTCATTCCATGTACATTAACCTTGCTGTCTAGTAGCGTGTGTTTATGTTTCTTAGTATACATGAGGTTTTTGAGAGAAAAAATGGAGGGCATATTGCTATCTCCTCGGCCCGCCAGTCCGTCTGGCCGGACTGTCGGTTATCTCCTCCGAGACCGTTTATGGAAAGCAATAGACGACATTTGCATTAGGCCCCATCCCCATGGTAAGGATAGGGGCAGAAAGTCAAAATGGGCAGAATTCAACCAAATTTGGTACGTTGAGTTATAGTTGCCGTTGTTGCTGCTGCTGCTGCTGCTGCCGCCGCCGATATTGTCGTCGTCGTCATCGTCGCCGTGGCCACCGCCGCCGGTGTTGTTGTTGCTGTTGCTGTTGTTGCATCCGCCGCCTGTGTTGTTGTTGTTGCTGGTGTTGTTGTTGTTGTTGTTGTTTATAATGACACTTACATATCTTTCATGTACATCCGTTAGTCTGTGAAGCGTGTCTATCCATTACTCCAGTGTCCGTATCAAAACAAAGAACAACCTGTCTCTATCAGCAAACAATGCATTATTTATTTTCTCTGATTAATCAATAATAAAGACGCTCTCAAAACACGTACAATACGGTAATCAAACAGTCCAATAACCTCGTCCTAATTATAGACTCAAACCCCCTTATTACGTCTTCACTCAGATAAATTTAGAACGCGTTAAAGTATTCACAATCTTATAAAGTAATAATTCCTTACTTCACAAAACACCTGTGCGATATGATATTCCGCTTCGTTGTATATTTATACACATGCAGGCTCGTCAGCCGTACAAATCACTGTACTATTATAATAATAACAACAATAACAGATGTTTGCTATTCGAACTGTCATGAGTTGTTCCTGTCATACCTGGCTGTCCTGCCTAGCTGACTCGCGCGACACAAACGTCGCTACGACAGTGTGTAATTACACTCACCTGTTTGAGTGAGTCCCGTGGTCACGGCGACACATTCAGTGGACGCAGCCGGTGACGGATAATAATTGAACGCGTGGCGAAGTTCTCAGCCCTCTAGAACGACTACAGATCTATAATTATCTTAATTGCGCATAGTATGAGGGGTGGGGGAGGAGAAAGTTACAGAACATTACTGCAAAAGAATTTAAAAGGTTCTAATCACAAAAAATGAGTTAATTTAGTCCAACGCACCAGAAAATAAATAGGTTATATTTGAAGGCATTATTAAAATTATTAAAAAATGTATTACGCTTAATTTTTGGCATGGGAGAAAACTGTGAGAATAAATTTTAAAAGATGACCTTTCAGGATTATCTCCCCTGATTAACATTAAAAACTATTGACTATATATTTAAGACGGCGACGCATTTGACTGTCTTCTTGCTGCAAGCTACTAGACAATAATTTTAATGGGCAGTAACTCTGGACCTGTTGAATATTTTGAAAATAATTTGATTGAAAGTTGTGGGTAGCTTAGCCACCAACAACTTTCAGTCAAATTGTTTTCAAAAAATTTAGCCTGTGCAAAGATATAACCCCTGGAATATGTCGTCTGCAAAAAGTCAGCAATCAGACAGTTAAAGAACCAAATTAATGACTTATTCAGATACCATGAGACTCCTCCACTCCATGACCGGCTTCTGGTGCTCACCAGCTAGAGGCAGGATTCGAACCCGCGGCCTTTGGTTTACGAGCCGACCTCGTTACCACAGAAATACGGATCTACCTACCGTATGGTGTGTACAGGTTAATGGACGAATCACTATTTATCATGCATCCAGCACATGCCAAGGCATCTTGAGCTTATAGTATATCACATAGACAGAACCGGACTAAAGCAATGGATAACGGGGCTACATCCCCGGGCCCCGAAGAATAAGGGACCCCAATTCTTAACAAATTATAGCAATTTACCCATTTGAAACTTTTTATCACAGTATTTCACTTTTACAGTCATGATATACCTAAGCTGTTGAATATTTTGAAACACACGTAATGAAGTTATTGTATTTAGTAGTAGTAGTAGTAGTAGTAGTAGCAGCAGCAGCAGCAGCAGCAGCAGCAGCAGCAGCAGCAGCAGCAGCAGCAGCAGCGGCAGCAGCAGCAGCAGCAGTACTAGTAACCATTTCCTTATTGACCCACCCGATAAGGAGAGACTCCAACAACTAATTAGCCATGGGTCCCAAATATGTTTAATTTGGCCCTGCGCACAGAGAGCACAAGCTTACAAAGCCATCTTACTAATTAATTATAAGTAAAACTAAGTTTGTTGTCTTACATAATCTAATTCTCTAGTACCACTTTACTCTGTGCGGCGATTTCTGTCGTTCGGCTCAATACCATCGTACTAACATACGCCCACTCACATCGCTTCGCTAGACTCGATACGAGAGCGTTAGCGGGAGGGCGAGACCATGCGATAGGACGATGCTCAATACCGTGCCTTGTTGATGACAAGGTCGGATACAGGATGTGAATAGAGTGAAAAATCTGGAGTACGCACTGATATTTTTTAAAAACCTATTAGAAATAGCAGACAGAGACCACTACATTACCAAAAACAGAAGCAATCTAAAGTCGCATACCCTCGCATTTTATTCTCACATTGTAAAGATTTTTCGGATCTTCCAGATCTTTTTATTACGAGCAAAGTTGTGTAAATCTAGCGTATGGGCACACTCTTCCTTGTATTAAAGTTTGAGCCAAATCTGCCGAGCAGATTCCGAGCTAATAATATCCATAGATCCAGAATTTGATCCAATCCCGATCCAGATTTTGTTAAATTTGCATCACGGTCAAAATCTGCAAATCCTAGTTTGCGATAAGTTCCTTTGTTGTGTTAACATTTGAGCAAATCGGACAAGTCAGGAACGTAAGCTGGTAAGCAGGCATAAACGCAATACACTCTTCTTATGAATTTTCGAAAATGTATTTATATCTCCTAGTTTTTGTCTCGCTTTAATAGTCTTTCATTCTGGGATTAAAAAACTATCAGGTTTGTCCTGAAAAAGGAATCAAATGAGGGAATTCACATTTGTTGTTAGGCGCGCACACGCACGCACGCACGCACGCACGCACAGAATGAGCAGTAGGCCTATGAGTGGTCATTGAATTTGTCTGATTTTCCTAAAAGTTTCATTTTCAGAAAGCTTGTTCGCATAATATTGTATTTCACACATTTACTTATGATTTTAAAACAAATTGTGGACAGTTTTCTAGATATTTGTGCGGTTTGGAATTCTGGGAATTTACCAATTCAATTCAATTTTCTACACCAAGACCTTGCACAAAGTATTGGGGGATATATTTACATTCATATAAATATATACTAGTGGTGTACAAGTGTACACATTTATAACAGGGTATTTTTTAGATGCTGTAGCAGCAGCAGCCGCAGCCACAGCCGCCGCCACCGCCGTCGCTGCCGCCGTCGGCGTCGTTGTTCAGTACTAGGCCAGATATACGTACACATTTTAGAGTGTGATATCTATTGCGCTGGTTGTCTCTTCTGTCATTTCACAGCTCACCTATGGTGGATAGCCCATAAATAAATACCAATCGGAGTTTTAATCGGACAATTGTCTGAGTGAAAATCTGAGAAAATCTTAGTTTTTTCTTTAAAAAATCGTCCGGAGATTGCCAGAATGATATTCCTCTCAAACGACCTGAAAGCTTTCAACCCAAATTTCCATATTTTCCGGTGCAAATGATCCAGGTGAGCAACACTGGCCCATGGGCGTTTTGTTATGGCGGTCATCATGAAAGTATTACTGTTGGGCAAAATTATTGGCCTCACTATCCTCTCTGGATCTCTCTTCACTATACTTCTCTCTCTCTCTCTCTCTCTCTCTCTCTCTCTCTCTCTCTCTCTCTCTCTCTCTCTCTCTCTCTCTCTCTCTCTCTCTTATATAAATACTCAATATGATGTACATGTATTATAATATTTAATCTGTTTATACGCTTACTTTGTTATTTTGTGTATATGTTTATGTTTGCCGCCTATACATTTTTACTGTAGGGAGAGCGCTTTTCTAAGTTTCGAACAACTTGTGCCCAATCCCATTGTAATATATGCAATAAAATATGTTTAATAAATTTAAAAAAACCTTGGGAAACAAAATGAGAAACACAGTCTCAATTCAGTTCAGTATTTATACCCTTGCCACTCTATGTGGTATATAGTTCTTTCCGGTTATACATATTTTAAAATCAGTTGCGATGAGTTTTAGAACAATTGGGCCTACTCACACATAGAATACAATGTCTTATTACAGTGCTAGAGTATCATATAATGATTTTAGTGAACAGCATCGTTTCATTTCACACTCTACTAATGGTGTTTTGCTGCCCATCTATGGTGGCTGCCTCTCCAAGACGATTGGTCTTGAGACCAACCATCTTAAAGTATCACAATCACAACAACAACCCCCGATATTTTGCTGCGACTAAAAGAGTACAAAAATACAGCCAGGTGACTCGGGCAAACTGAAGGATAAATGGACAAACATTCTTTTCCTACTCTCGAAGCAAAGTTGCGTCATAAGATAGTGTACCTGGCGTCGAAAATGAGAGAGGAAATAGCATCTAAGTTTAAAGCAGAAGTAAAATAAACCTTGACGTTTCAGAGTCCACAGGATGATATGGGATGCCTCAATTAGTTTTGCTGGAGTTGTGCACCAAAACAAGGACTCCACTATGGTATATTCTGAATAAATCGCTGGAGGAAGGTGTTTTCCTTAACGCCTGGAAAGTAACCAATCATTAATAATGGTAACAGTCCAGGAAATTACAACCCAGTTTCCCTGACGAGTATTCTATGTAAGACACTTCGGAAAATAGTTAACGGTGACGTGGTTAGACACATTTCTGGTAATAATCTAGTTTTTCTACATGTGTATCTAAACGACAGTGCCGCATCCGCGTGTACTAAGAAAATTGGTTAAACAAATGAGTACTCTGGAGCTTATTGAGCGACAAACGTCAGAGAGTACTTTTGAATCGTACACCACCAGAATGGGTACCAGTAACACGTGGCATACCACAAGGAACGTTTTTAGCCCTGTCTTGTTTGACCTCTCGAATTGCACTAGCAGTCCATCAATACTGTTTGCAGGTGACACTAATGTGCAGACTCAGATTTTAACAGACAATGATCGAAAAATTACAATCTGACATCAACAGCCTTACAGTTTAGTCTAATATAATATATAGACAGCGATGATATCGGGCATTGGCACAGGTCATGTTGATGTTGGCCTCACTAAAATATTGGAGTCACAACAAACGCCGTCCTTTTCCTCCACCGAGGAGGAGAATATCTTGCTAAACCTGCAGTGTATGGGCACAAGAAGTGGCAAACAGGCACACATGTAGGCAGGAACCCTCATGCCTACACCGCTGATAGAAGACTGATGGTGTCCGTCCACCTTTCTCATCAACGTTTTCAGCTGTTGCCTGAAATGTCGGATCTTGGTTAAAGTTGTGTATGTACCACGAGTAAAAATATGGGAGCATCTATGGCACAGTTTCCTGCTGATCAGCGATGGCTCCATTGTACAAACAGATTAGGAGACTTTATTTAGCTGATTTTAACATCTGCGCTACTTGACGTCTGACAAGTGAAAAACCTCTGTTGATTATTGCAGTTTCTTTTATGCTGATCTAGCCTGACGAAACGGACCACGTGGTGTGACCACGTGAACCCACAGAATGTTGACGTATTTCTTTTTGAGAAGGTCACAAGGCGTGTTTCCAATAGCGAGATTCATAATAATTTGATTTTGTAATTTATTATGGAATAATATTGAGCCAATTACAATTGCTTAATAAGCACACTCATAGTCACACATACCCAGTTTTGTTTATCTATGATATGGCGATTGCCTGACAAAATATTGTAGTGCACTTAGGCATAATATCAATACTGTTGTTTTATATGTGCATTGCTCCCATCTAAGGTCAGAGTTCAATGCAGAATTACTTGATAGCTTGCTGCACAAACATTTCTATCAAATGTAATGTGGCACATCAGCAGAGAACTTAAGTTGTTATTGTAGCTGGCAAGGACTGTTCTGTGTATCTTTCTCTTTGGTATGTCCTTGGATTGCAATGCCTCATAAGAGGCGGCATGGCCGTCTCAATGCGAGGCATATCATTGGCTAATCTGCCATCCGAATCATCATATGCATCACAGCCAGGGCCTACCTCAGTAAGAATGCCACGAAATTGCTGGTCAGCCAATAATGGCTGGCCCTGAGCATACCACTGGTTGTACTATAGAGATGGTGCATTTTGTGCAACCATCTGGTGGATTCATGTCTATCATCGTTTTATGTGTAGCACAGTACGTAGCAGTGTCTTCTGCATTGGCATTTGTTTGGATGACCATCTCGTGTACATCATTCGGCTCAGAGTCCTTGCATTTCCTAAGATGATGATCAAGATGGAGGGCATGCCCGATACCATCTGGGTCTGACAGAGAAAAAGTAGCATCAGTCCAACGCTTGATGATATACCATGGCGCCTGTCATTTTCTGGACATTGAGGTGAGGCCTTTGGTGTGCCTATGGTCTTGAACGCATACTCCGTCACCAGGCTGATATGGTTCACCATGTACCTGTCTATCATGTCAGCTTATACGGCGGCTGCGCACAACTTGCCAATTCGTCATGAAAGTATTTTGATATGGTCCCAATGAGCATTATCTAGTAACTTAATGAAGGGACTGTTCTGCTCATGTACTAGCCTAGGCATCACTACATCCATTGACAGTGAGGGTTCACTACCGAATATAGCATAGGCAGTAGTAAATGTCGCGATACAGTGCAAAGAGAGGTTCAGTAGCCCATCAATACATAAGAATGTTGAATGTCTCAATAACGTTGATTGGCGTTGACGTCCTTGCGAAACAGAGTCTCTCCACCACAGAGTCACTCTGCGTGTACATGATGCAAGTTTTCTTGATGAGTAGGAGATTGAACATTTCTTGTGCTTTCCGAGGTGCTGGTTATTCCAGCCAGTACACCAAATTAGGACACAGTGGGTGCCTTTTTCGCAAGAAGTTCAACACACTTGGTAAAATGGGCGTATATGAATATTATGTGTTTCCGATCATGTATGCTTGACAGCAGATCAATAATATCTATGATTTGATTTAAACTTATTTTATTGCACGAAAAAGTACAATGGGATCGAGTACGAGTTCTTCCAACTTAGATGAACCCTTTCAAGGGAATATCTATGACTATTCCCTCCATTGGAGCGTCCGCTATTTGCATTATTAGTGCAGTGTCTTTGGTACAATTGTGTGTTTCTGGCAGGGTTAGCACGGGAATACCCAGACAGTTACTGGTGTAGGCATGCCTGTCCAGTGGAGCCAATCTTTGACTCTCTCTCTCTCTCTCTCTCTCTCTCTCTCTCTCTCTCTCTCTCTCTCTCCTTTAGTGCGGCCTATTGCAAGGTTTCCTGCATTGCCATGCAGTTGCTGTAGATTCCATTTTATATGATTCTGCCGCAACCAAGTGTGAACCATAGCATAACAATTAGTTCTCTATGTGCAACTGCTGATATTTTTGTGATAATATTATTTCACCTCAGAAGGCTAGCATGAGAAATCGCCTTTTATTGGGTAAAAGATTGTTCACCATGGTGCCAGGAAAGGAATATTCTCAGTATGCTGTCATTAATCTGACATTCGTACAACACATTTCCCCATCCATTAAGCTGCTTGCATGATAGGAAAGCTTTGCTAAGCTTGTGCAGACACATGATTGACACCCATAGGAGATTAGTTTCCCAGGGGAAACTACCTAGGGGAAATTTCCTATTCACATCATCTGTGTTACATAATGGCACCGTGGCCGATGCACCATGCTGCACTGGTAATCCTGAAAGGCTTCTTGCCAACATCTAATTTATCCGTCCATGTTTTACTTATCTTTTAGCCACTTCAGTGATGCTTCGTCGATGCGGAGCTTGAAATCTCTACCATACAAGAAGTATTTGTATTTTTTGGTAAAAAAAAAAACCCATGTGGGTAGCAGTTCCTTTTGGTGGTGGCATTGTTCGACCCATACGACGTACGCTTGTGTGAACCTCCTGCAGTTGCAGTAACTCTGTGCCAATGTCAATGTCACAGAAACCAGTGTCTAGTATGAACTGAAGATTTGTCTCTGAGTACCGAAACTTTGGAGCACTGATGGTGCATTGCTTGCTGGTCTGAAAGGCTTGTTTCTTGCACTTCAGTCAACTCAAATGGAGAGCCTTTTTCAGTTAGCGTATCTTTGGTGGGTAGCTGCCTAATTGTCTACCCATAATTTCGTCATATGAAACATCTTTCAATGACACCAGTTTGACCGTTATACATTTTAACGTGTGGCGAATCTAATCTGCTGAAGAGTTTGACTATTTGTTGTCACCTATCGTCATTACTTTGGCGACGATTCTATCTTGTTGAAGTACCTGATCATTCAACGTCGCCGATCATCTTTACTTTTACTGAAGTCAACAGAATTTGATCGTCGTTCATCACCCATTCGACGTTTTTCCACTTTCTGAAATGTTCAGATTTTGATAGCGATTGCCATCATCTTTTGGTCTGAGTCTTTTGAATTGGTAACTGACCAAGGCTATCACACGGATCAACACAGTCCTTTGAGGTGACAACTTCATGGCCATGCTCCAAGTTCGTCACCTTGACTTTCTCTGTGTTCTAGAGGTTGCTACTTCATAGTTCTGATTTACAGAACATTCTTCTTCCAGTTCATTCGATTTATTCTTCTTCATGGTTGGCGACCTAGGATGGAGTTTATGAGTCGTACATTTTCATATCAGCACCATGACAGATTGGTTCTCGTTCCAGGACCGGACTACAGTGGAGACCCCTGGGCAGTATTCTGTGGAGGCATTCAGTGGGGTGTCCTCTCATAAACTGGGGGCGGGGTCCAGGCGCCAGAAACATCATTGCACCCACCTCCCGTAGACTGGGGCGTGAGTATCTTTCCCAGGGGAATTTGAAAATTAGATGCTCTGAGAAGCCATATAATTTTCAATTTTCTCCGGGGAGAAATTAAATTTAATTAGACACATGACAAGTTTAGACTACATCCATACGATAATCGTTAGGGATTTTAATTACAAAAGCATTGATTGGGAGGTAAGAATGACAACCACTACATACAGAAATGTAGATAGATGTATATAAGCAGTAAATGACACATACCTATATCAACATGTGATGAAACAATCCCGTCATAGAGAGCTCAACGTGCCTAGTATCTTAAATTTAATACTGTCAAATGAAGAGCATATGGTACAGAATATTATATATGACTTTCGCATTAGTAAAAGTGACCATGTAACATTAATCTTTGACACATATCTTTATTATGAGTTAAAAGAAAATACTCCAAGATACAATTACTACAAAGGCAACTATGAAAGAATAAGATATAAGATTAAGGCTTTTGATTGGAGCTAGACATTCAAAGATGTCGGTGTAAATAAAGCCTTGAATAATTTTGACGATGCAAGTAAGCAAAGTATTCAATAATTAGTACCCTTAGTTAAACTGAACAGCAATCCTAAGACACAATTAACAATTGTTGAACAGACAAACTGTCACAGTGATACATGAAAAGAGAAGAGCGTGGAACAGATACCAGAACAACAAAACCGATACAAACTATGAGCTATATGTAAAAGCCAGAAATACTGATTCAACTGAAGTACGCAAAGCAAAGAAAAAATCAAAAACAAAAATGCAACAGAGTTTAAGCAGAACCGTAAAAGTGTTTGGAATTATGCTAAGAGTAAACTAAGAGTTAAGTTGGGTTTATCCAATCTTGTAAATGGTGATGGTATGGTGTCAGTTTCAGGATAAGGGGGAAGGCTGTAACAAATTTATTTAACCCAATGTTCATTGTTGAGAATACAGAACACATACCCATACTAGATCAAAGACAATACCAAATTGAACTGAACAACGTTGTAGCAATAGAAGATAACACCAAAATACTGAACGAACTAAGTGCAACTAAATCAGCAGGATTGGATGACTTTCACTCGAAAGTACACAGATAACACAGCTTACTGGCCCGATGCCGTGCCTATACCGTTGAATATTTTGAAATTGGTATGACTGGAGGCCCTTGCTGCCTAAGGCCGCGGTGCCTTCCATCATATCATTCTGATTATCAACCCAGTGTTTGTGATACTGGGCATTCGTCGATGTAAGTATTTGATTAGAGCATTAACCCGTTTTGACGACAGATAGTGGCAGATTGTACCCAGAATCCTCAATAGTTGCATCCATATTCTTTTTTAAAAGATTTAAACAAGCAATTAACATCTTCAGCACAGTATCCCCAATACAATAATTTCCTCAATAAACTCAAACCATTTGACAGCCTTCCATTATAATCACTTGGAAATTGCGATAATTCACCTTTCCAGAGTACCCACCCATCATATGACGTCATAACGAACTGCATGATGTGTAGAATTACATCATAATGAATGACGTCATTCATGACGTAGATAAGTACGTCACGAACGCATATTTGAAGACGGTCTATGTGTTGTTGTACAAATTGTTTGCTTTTACTATTTTTGAAACTAATTTGACTGGGCGCTGTTGCTGCCATAGGCAGCAACAGCACCCAGTCAAATTAGTTACAAAATATTCAGCGGCTTCCCTGTATATTTTTCAGGAAATTGATAGCTAGGGAATTCGGGGATCGATCAATTCCAACACGCCGAGGTGTGGGTGGAGCTTAGCTAGTGATGGGCGGGGCATAGCTAAAAATGGAAGGACCATTGTCTCTCAGTGGTGAAAGGGTTAGCTTGACACTATGTTATGTCTACCTATTAATTTGCCAATCACTAAATAATCTCTAACAAGTTTAATTAATGTGGCTGCCTATAAACCTATACAATTCTTCGAATACTGTCAAAATTTGTGATTGTCGATGGCTTTCCTGGTATTCTCTTGGATTAATTTGGTATCAGTTCAAGACCATCTCAGCCTTAGTTGACTACCCTATTTATTTGTTATTCTGATGAGACATCAGTCTCCTGGGCCATTCTATGACTATCCTATCTTGCTTTACTCAGGTAACTGTAACTGCTGTCTTTTGTTCATTATGCTTGTTTACTATGCCTAGCTGTTGCGTGAATAGAGCGTTAACCCTTTCGTCAACAAATCACTGAAAAGGCACATACGTCGCTTGCTAACAGCCTTCCCGTTTGTCTGCTAAGAGATTGAGATACAGGGAAGTTATAGATGAAACGGTTAAATAGAATGATGATTTACTGATCTATGTGACTACTTCATGCAGCAGGCTATATGCTATTAATCCATGAAAATACTTTATGATATACAGCATATTCTGTTGAATATTTTGAAATTGGTATTTCAGGAGGCCCTTGCTGTCTAAGGCAGCGGTGGCCTCCCGTCAAGTTTTTAAAAAAGAAAAAAATTCCAACAGCCATTTTGATTGCGTGCCCGACAATACGATGTAGATTATGCTCTGTTGAATATTTTGAAATTTGTGTGACTGGAGGTCATTACTGCCTAATCTATATGACTACTTCATGCAACAAGGCTCAGAGTAGTGTCTCCCACTAATCACCAGGATTGATGTCACTGGTGATGTGTCACGCCATTTAGCCACATCAGCTAGCAATAGCCCTTAGTCCTTGTCCCATGCCTATCCGGTTGCCATGCTTATCTTGTTATAGACCTGTAAAATCAAAACAACGTGCAATATTATGTGATGTTTGTGGTGACTGGATGCACCTAAAATGTTCCCAGCGAACAACTACTGACTATGTACAGATAGAAAATACTGAAGAGCCATGGTCGTGTTTTAAATGTAACAAAACATTATTTCATTTGAACTATTATGATGATGATGTTGGCTTCATGCTACCTATCCTAGGTGTAAACTACAGTGCATGCACAGACACAAATACACTGATAAACCCATTCAACTTAAATAATGACCAATGTACAATCTCTGAAGCTGATGCTGATGCTGATCATGAATCAATCAATTTTGCATAGCCGGTATGTGAATAAATACTCCAAAATCAATTCAACGATAATATTAGTAAAGAGATGGACCTGATATCATTTTCTGCAATACATTTGAATACAAGATGTTTATTGAAAAATATTGATAAATTAACCAACTTCTTAAATGGCAGTGTCAATGATTTCAATGTTATTGGGATTATTGAGACTTGGCTGAAACTTGACTCATCGCTCGCCATAGTTAACATGCAAGACTATAAATTTCTTAATAAACACAGACCCATCACAAAAGTTGGTGGTGTAGGCATCTACATAAAGAACAACTTACAGTATATGAGGGAAGAACTGTCAGTGGTAGAAGAATTTATTGAAACGATCTTCATTGAAATACCTATGGAAAAATATAAAAATAAAATTATCGGTGTCATCTACAGACCTCCTGGAACTGATAACGATAAATTTATCAAATCACTAGAAAATATTTTATATACTATACAAAAGGAAAATAAAACTGTGTATATATTGGGAGACTTTAATATTGATTTGCTTAAACAAAATTCTTTTTATACACAAGACTTTCTAAATCTACTGAAAGTAAATGAACTCTATCCATTGATAACCAAACCAACGTGGATTACCGAAGACACTGCTACTATCATTGGCAATATTCTCACTAACAATGCTGCAAATGCCAGGAACCAAGCAGGTATTTTTGTTGTAGAAATTTCAGATCACTTACCTGTCTTCTATATAGAAAAAGAAAGAGTTCGAGAAAAATCTTTTGTCAAGGAAAAAGTGATGAGTAGAGATTCTAAGCAAGAAAATATAGAAGTTTTAAAATAGTATGGCTAATGTAAACTGGAATCAAATAACTGAGATTCATACACGTGAAGATGTCTACAACACTTTCCATAATATATGTACTAATATTTATGAATCTTCTTTCCCACTTAAGCAAATTAAATTTTTTTAATAAAGCCCAACTAAACCCTGGGTAACGAGAGGGTTGATAGCTGTCTGTCATAAGAAAAATAAGCTGTATCTAAATTTTATTTAAAAAATCCAACAAAATATAATCATTCACAATTTAAAAAATATAGAAATAGATTAGACCAACTAATTAGAACAGCAAAAATAAATTATCATCACAAATTTGATGAGCAAAAGGATAATATTAACGAAACCTGTCACTATCACAGGGCATATTTCCATCTCGATTAAAGCTTTCACGTGTAACACCTATATACAAAGCTAAAGACTTAACTGACTTTACTAACTACAGACCAGTCTCAGTACTCCCACTCTTCTCGAAGTTCCTGGAACAGCTATATTATGCAAGAATTATTAAATTTCTTAATAAACACTCAATTTACTGATACTCCCATCTCAGTATGACTTCAGAGAAAAACATTCTACCATACATGCCATTGTGGCATGATTGAACATATAACTGATTCCATGCAGAATAATGAGCATACACTAGGTATATTTATGGGCCTTTCCAAGGCTTTTGACACCATCGATCATACCATACTATTAAATAAACTCTCCTACTATGGTATTAGAGACATCCCATTGAACTGGATACGAAACTACTTGTCAAATAGAGTACAATGTGTACAGTTCATTGGGGTCACTTCAACAAATAAAGATGTAATCTGCGCTGTCCCTCAAGGTTTAATTCTTGGGCCTCTGTTGTTTCTACTGTATATAAATAACCTACCCATTGTCTGTAGACACCTATTACTAATATTATTTGCAGATGACACACATGCTTTCTACAGCCACAAAGATATGAAAACAATATGTAAAAATGTAAACCGTGAAATGCAACAAATAATAGATTGGTTTAAAGTGAACAAACGCACTAAATGTGAACAAAACAAATTATATATTATTCACAAAAAGTAAGAAATTAAAAAAAACTGTGCTTCCAAATCTTGTTATAAACAATCAGATAATACATGAAGCTCAATATGCAAAGTTTCTTGGAGTATATTTTGAAAAGAATTTGACATGGGAAAAGCATATTGAAACTGTTACGTCATAAGTAGCAAGAAGCATCGGTATCATACGCAGACTCAGACCATATCTAACATCTGACAGATGAAGATCTACAAGAGTGAAGATGGACGTATTTTTATCGCTAACCAAAACCCGTTGAAACTTATGAAATTATGATGGAAGCATTTGTATTTCCAGCCAAATTGTAACTGGGTTTATGTTCTAGCTGTATATATTCGAACCATGTCGAGTTATTATAGGAATTTGATATACTGGTTAGGTGCAGATCTTTGGAACCAGTTTTCGTTCTACTTCCGGTCAATGTTCATGTTGCTAAGCGACAAAAACTCAACTACACTGATCATTATAAAACTGTCTTAAATATCAGGTACTCGTGCAATCTTCTGAACTTCACACACTCGTGTAATCCTCTCAATTCACACAGTCTATTGAAGTCTGTTCTATACGCTCATATCCCAATGAGTCTGAGCAAGTTAGAGAATTTTGCAGAAAAGTTTGGAGATACGATTAACCTGAAAGGAAACAGACACAGAGTACCCATAATAATCTCTGACAGTAAAGGATATCATCTTAGAGATGATTGACATGAGAAATATGACAGGAGGTTCCCGATAGAACTGTGGTGTCGCTCTGGAGCAAAAACACATGACCTGGTAGAGCTGTTGGAAGAAAGACTCGCGAGAGCAATTACACGTCATAAGAGAGTGCTCCTTTACTTATGGGCAGGAACCTGTGACATAATCTACAAGAGAGGCCACTACATCCACCTAAAAAGCAAGAATGGCTGTAGCATTGCAAATAATTATCTGAGAGCTAATGAATTTATAAAACAGTACGGAGACCAGGTGGTCCTAAAAATATTAGACATTCCTTACATATCAATCTCAGCCGGGAATGCAAAACATCGTCATAACTTGCCCGAAAAATGTATTGAAGATGATCGTGTAGCTTCTCAGCAAATTAAAAAGCTAACCAACACAATCAAAACGATAAACAGGACCAAGCTATGACAAACTTCCTTACAATTAACCCAATTTATTAGCAAGAGTCGTAAAGGAGCTAACAAGCAAGCGAGATTGTCTCCAAATCTAGGACTACTAAAGGACGGTGTTCATCCATGCCATCAACTAAGTGTTAGCTGGTGTATATACTTAATACATGACATTCAACTGGACTGCTATGATAATCCAGTGGACACAGATACTGTTGACATTTTCGTAGACCGGGAAGAACTAAATGAGGTATTATAGCTGCAGGATAACAAATACAGCCGTGAGCACCTTTTTGTTGCTTTTATAGGTTTTATTACATTATACCACGCTGACAAAATATTTTCCTCAGGATAATCCACATTCATCGCTGATCTGATCCCTGAAATTGGAAATTGGTAGTACATTGAGCATTCAGTGAAAAATAGCTGGGGACTAGGTATGGAATCACAACAGGCCTACAGTTTCAATAATAGTAAGTGTTGGGATCAAAAGACTACAGCAATAAATGGGAAGGTCATCTAGGAGTGCTAGTAAGGGCGAATGAGAAGCTACTACCACTGACAAAGAAAACAAATGGACCTGCAATGTCTGCAAGAAAGTTGAAACAGACAAAAATGCAATGACGTTTGGAATGTGAGGTCTGCGACCAGCACTTCTGCATAAAATGTTTAGAAATAGAGGAAAACGAGTATGCTGCACTATCGAACAGGCCAGATGTACATTGGTTCTGCCCAAAGTGCGAACCGAGGCAGTTAAACACTTAAAGAGGTTCTCAGAGGTGGAGGGAATGTGCAATAAGTCACTTGCAAGGATGGAAGCCCGAATTGTAGCTATAGAGAAGAAGATTGAAGATAAGGTCTCAGAGGAAAAGGTAAACGAGATGATTGAATCAGCCATGCAAAAGCCACAGAAAGAACTGGAGGAGCATAGACTAAGAGATATAAGGCAGGAAAGAAGCAGGGAGGAAGAAAGAAAAAGATCAATAATAATACATCGAGTTGATGAAAGTGAGTCAGAAGTGAGGAAGAATTATGATATGGAATGTGTACAGAATCTGTGTGATACACTGAAAGTAAGAGGAGTAAAAGTGAAAGCAGTGATTTGACTAGGAGCAATGAAGAAAGAGGGAGTGGATAGGGCCAGACCATTAAAGGTAATAATGGAGGAGGAGAAACAGAAAGCAGAAGTTTTTAAGAATATTCACAGACTGGGTCGGTTAACTGAGGACTCGAAGTTTGGAAATATCAGTGTGGCAAACGATTTGTCAAAGGAGGACATAGATAACAGGAAAAAGTTTATAGCGGAGGCCAAAACTAAAGAAGAAATGGGTATGTCTGGTGACTAGACATATAGAGTACGGGGTCCTCCATGGCGCATGCACATAGTAAAACTAAAAAAGAACTAGGAAAAGGGACTACAATGGATAAGGATGATGACAGAGCTGTAAATATTACTGTAGATAAATTTGTAAATAATGAACCACCAACCATGCCTAATAACTTAAAATGTATGTACACGAATGCAGACAGTCTATCGGACAAATTTGAAGAACTGAATACCAGGATAAACTGTATGGAAAGGGAGCCAGACATTATACCAATAACAGAGGTTCTGCCAAAGAATTGCAGATTTCTCCCATCTAAGGCGGAACTGGCCATTCAGGGGTATGAGATGATGCTCGGTTAATTCCCCAGGGAAAAGAGAAGGGGCATTTTAATGTATGCGAAGGAAAATTTAAACCCAGTGAACTTACATTTGGAAATGATTTCCATGAGCACTGCATGGTTAAAATTAACCTTGCAGAACATGGAAAGATGCTTATTGGTCTAGTGTACAGAAGTCCAGATAGTAATGAAACTAACAACAAAGAGCTGGAAAGGCTACTTAGACAAGCTACTGAGGCTGAGGCAGGTTACTCACACATTCTCACCGTGGGTGATTTTAATTACCCTAAAATTAACTGGGATTCATGGTCAGGAGAAGAGAAGGATGAATCTTTCATAGAATGCCTAAGGGACAGTTTTCTAGTGCAGAAAACAATTAAACCTACTAGAGTGAGAGGGGAGAACAAGCCAAGCCTGCTGGATCTAGTCCTGACAAATGATGAAGATCTTGTCACAGAGATGGAGTACCATTCGCCCCTAGAAAAGAGTGACCACGCAATAATCAATTTTAATTTCTTATGTACATATACCCCTTCCAGGAATATGAGTGTAAAATATAACTATGATAAAGGTAATTATGATAAATTAAGAGAGGCCATGACAATCGATTGGCAAAAACTGTTTAAAGATAAAAATGTAAACGAGATGCTCAAAATGTTTATGCAGAGGATGAAGGAAGCAGAGGAAAAGTTTATACCGATAACGAAGCTAAAGAATACTAAAGAAGAGAAGTTAACGTGCCAATCACACCCCAGACCTGGAACGCAATTAAGCATAAGAAAGCAGCCTGGAATAAGTATATGAGGAGGCAGGATAAGAGGATAGACCTCAGTATGCAAAAGCAAGAAATAAAGTGAAGGCAATGATGAGAAGAAATAAAAGAGATAAAGAGAAAGAAATAGCGAAAATGCCAAGAGAAATCCAAAAATGTTCTGGAAATATGCCAACTCTAAGAGGAAAAGCAAAGTAGGAGTATCTGAACTAACGGATATGAGGGAGGGGACTGTAGGAGTAGCAAACGTACTGGCTGACTTCTTTACAAGTGTATTCACAGTAGAGCCCCCAGGAGATCTTCCACAGTTTGATTCAAGAGGAGCAGGTCAGGTATCTGTTGATTCACCGTTTGAGGAGGCAGATGTATACAAGTTATTATCTGTCATAGACACAACAAAATCACAGGGGCCAGATGCTGCGCATCCACGAGTGCTTCACGAGTTACGAGAGGTGGTGGCAGCGCCACTAACTCTGATTTTCAATGCCTCATTTGAGAGTGGGTCTGTACCAGAATTATGGAAAAGTGCAAATATCACTCCAATATTTAAGGAAGGGGACAAGAAAAGTCCAGGGAATTACCGACCAGTCAGCCTAACTAGTGTTATAGGAAAGGTGTTTGAGAAGCTAATTTGTAAACGAATGATAGAGCATATGGACAGAAATGACATGCTAAGCGACCAACAGTTTGGTTTCATGAGCGGCGGATCCACCAGCCTGCAGCTCCTTAAAGTTATGGACGATTGGACTGACATTCTGGATAGGGGAGGAAACATAAATGCAATCTATATGGACTTCATTCATGAAGGCGTTCGACACAGTGGCCCACAGAAGATTACTCTTAAAACTGAAAGGCTACGGTATGAGTGTCACGATATGTAACTGGGTAGCTGATTTTCTAACTGGTCGTAAACAAAGAGTGGGCATCAACAGGGTAGCGTCAGAATGGCAAAATGTGACAAGTGCTGTCCCACAAGGTAGCATTAAAGGTCTAGTGTTGTTCGTGATATTTATTAACGATCTCCCTGACTGTATTCAGTCAACAGCCTATTTGTATGCAGATGATACAAAAATATACAGAGAGGTGAGATCAGACCAGGATATGAAGGAACTGCAGGAAGACCTACATTCACTACAATGCTGGTCCAATAAATAGCTTTTAAGATTCCACCCAGATAAATGTAAAGTGTTAGAAACTGGACAAAGATATAGATCCGAGACACCTGTATACAACCTGTATAATAATTAAGGAGAGCCTGTAGAGTTGGAATCGGTGGAGGAGGAGAAGGAC
The DNA here is from genome assembly GCA_034401795.1 of Chaetoderma sp. LZ-2023a. Lineage (NCBI taxonomy): Eukaryota > Metazoa > Mollusca > Caudofoveata > Chaetodermatida > Chaetodermatidae > Chaetoderma > Chaetoderma sp. LZ-2023a. The sequence goes on from CM067362.1 coordinate 13,274,306, forward strand.
ATTGGTATAGTAGTAGACCGGCATGTCAACTTCAGGAACCATATGAAGATTAAGCTAAAAAAGCAACTGGCATCATGGCAACCATCCGAAGAACATATGAGTACCTAGACGAGGAGAGCTTTACCTTACTATACAAAGGATTGGTCAGGTCACAACTGGAGTATGCTGGCAGTGTATGGTCTCCTTATAACAAATGTGACATCGACATGATTGAAAATGTACAGAGGAGAGCCAGCAGATGTGTTCCTGCTCTTGAAGGGCTATCATATGAGGAAAGGCTTCGAAGACTGAATTTGCCTACTCTGAAGCACCGGCGACTGAGGGGAGATGTCATCGAACTAGACAAGATTGTCCATGGAAGACATGACAATAGGGTTAGCAAAGATATGCTAAAATTTAGTAATGTGGTCACAAGGGGGCACAGCTTCAAGTTGATCAAGTCATACCCCAGACTCGATATCAGGAAGTACACATTCATAAACCATGTAACAGATGTCTGGAATGACATACCTGAGGAAGTAGTAATGGCACCTAGCCTAAAGTGTTTTGAGTGCCAGATGGATACATTTTGGGCGGATCTCGAAATGAAGTACAATCATGAGGCTCAGTATTCCGGTTGACATGAGTAGATAATCAGGTAGGGGTTTGGTGCGGGACCGCACCAACACCCGAAATAATATGTAAAGAATTGGCTGTAAAGATTATATTCATGTAGGGGGTGTGTGCGGAATTGCACCAACCCACACTTAATAAAAATTAAAGTAATGTAAGCAATCCCACTGCTGAGCATGTTCTTGTCTATACACAGGATATTCCAAGCTCAGTCCACTGTATCGGCAGAATTGCAGTATGACTTCGTGATGGGCTGGTATATGTATGACCTTTTCAGTCAAATTCAAATGTTCTTTCTATGAAGTAGATATCTAGTTTGTTCTTGAATGATAGGACTGTTGTTGCTTCGGCTTTTGTAGCTGGCAGTGAATTCCACTGCGGTACCACTCTATTGGTGAAAAAGTGGTTGCGAATATATTTGTTGCTGTGTTTCATGTTGGGCTTGCATATATACAACAACTGAATGGTACACTCAAATTCAAATTCAAAGTTACTTTATTTTATGATTTTTTAATACATATAAATAAACTATAAACAGGCAGTCCATCAAAGGCATGTCCTATAGAGCGATGGACTCCTTAGACATATCACAAAACCTTTTAACATAAATGACACATATCACAAGACAATGGAACATTGACAGAATGCTAAAAAAACTACGTTGATATGAGTACTTAGATATAGGGACCTGACTACCCTTCTGGAATTATTGGCCAGTAAATTAAACTATTTTGGGATTTTATTACCCAAACATTGACTCTCTGTGAAAAGGATACGAATCTATATATATATTTATATGCGCGCACACACACACGCGCACGCACGCACGCACACACACATGCACGTGCGCACGCACGCACGCATGCATACACACACGCACGCACGCATGCATACACACACGCATGTATACACACATACACATTACCTCCGGATGTATCAAATATCCCGAAGGCAATATGATGGAAAGCTGTTAGTAGCTAAGCCACAAACACTGTACAGTCAAATTTACCTCAAAACATTCAGCAGGTCCTGAATCACTGCCTATTGTTGTTTTCTCTGGTGACTAGCAGCAGTCCGACGAGAGTTAAACTTTAATCGGTGGGTGGGTAGGGCGGTCCCTGCTTTGTTGTTTATATAGATATATGACACTGGTGATTTTGCCTATGTGCACAAACATAAAACACACAACATTCAAACACAGATTTATGACATCCATAATAACATATACACATACATAGTTACTGACATAAATAGACATATATTATACATGTACTCCCTAGTTACATCATTATCTTATTTTATTTAAATTTAGTTTGCAGTTTTCCATCATTGTATGGGACTTTTGTATGCCACTGAGGGTGGGGTGGGGTAGGGTGAGGAGGGGAAATGACGGACTCCGCCACCACCACCACCCCCAGCATCATCATCATCATCATCATCATCATCATCATCATCATTATCATCATCATCAGCACCACCGCCACCACCACCACCACCACCGCCGCCGCCACCACCACCACCACCTAGCTCTAACCAAGCTATTAGCATATATGGGCGTCTTCAAAACTCTCTGAATTCTATCCGCTGACCTGGTAAACAACATGGCTGACAACCCAACGAAGATTCCCAATCAACAAGAGTCATGTGCAGAAACTACACAATCCAAATCCGAATCTGAATGCAAATTTATACTGGTACACTGCTAGACTGTGAGATCAGTGTGTCTTAACAGCCTAATAATCAGCTCTTTTTTATGTTGACAAAGGTTAGGACATTTTTGTGTAATTGGCCTTCAATCAGGTAGACCACTGCATTTGTAGTATTGTTGTATTGTATTTCGTAATTCCCTTCTTTTATATAAGCACCGCCCAGACTGACAGCGTGGCTGCTCAATGAGGTTCCTGCACCCCTTGGAGTGCTTCTAGAATTATTTGTAACATATTTACAGACAGTGAGCCAGGGAGCCGCAGACAGCGTCGCTGATAGCGGTGAAATAGGTTGCTTAGAGCAGGCTGGCAACTATGCCACACAGTGAAGTCCAGTCTGCTCACATCTGTACCACCAGCCTTTTGAGACTTACAGGCTTCAGTTATGGCATCTGTCTGTATCTGTATCGGTAACTCCAGTCTCGATGGGCTAACCCCTACTCTAGCAGGGTAAGTTGTGACGAATAACACGAATTATTGCATCCTAGATATACTGGCATCGGACATCTACTATTTACACTAGCAGAGCGTATTCCACAACTGAGGGTCTGATTTGATTTTTTTTATTTGATTTGATTTATTCTCTTGGTAAATATTACAAATTACAAATATGTTAACAGAGAATCCACTGGAGGCTGTGCCTATTAGCTTGTGGACGCCAGACATAGAATAACAGACAAATTACACATGATTTGACATAGGTAGACATAAGGCATTATGACATTATATTATACATAACTACAGACATATAATATAAGATTTGACATAAAAAAGAAAAGAAAAAACCCAAGACATTAGACAAACATGGTTCACTTGTTTTTTTATTGTTTTTCATAATGTGGGTAAACATATTTCACTCATTCGGATGGGCTAGGGGATAAAGGGGGAGGGGAAGGTGGCTGGAGTTCGTCTTGTTTCTATTATTGTTTTTATTATTAAAATTATTATTATTATTATTATTATTATTATTATTATTATTATTATTATTATTATCACCTTCTTTCCATAGAGGAAAGAGAGTAATGTGAGGCTGTGTGAGTCTATATCTTAGTATGTCTGTCATGTCTGGGTTTCTTAGAGCTCTATTGATCTGTTTGGGCTCACGTTTTTTCACAGTGTAGTAAGTTGTAGGCACCCCAGACTGGTCGTGATCTAAATAGCAAGAGCCTGGATCCAGATAGGAGACTGAGCAAACGACACTCAGTATGAGTTCTTTATGGCCCTCATGGCACAGACATCACACAAGATGGGGCCGATGGCTTTACGTCCACTCCGAAGGACGTGCCATTTGAATGGCGTATGGAATGGCACAGTTTTTTTACACCTTGATCACATTCCTGAACACAGGATCGAACCAGGCTCTTTGGATTGGAATTCCAAGCATTTGCAGAACAACGGTTTTGCCAATGGTAACCGGCGATCTCGCCCCTCGGCGATCTCGCCCTCTGGACTCATTGGGAGTGAAATCGACATGGGGCGAGGTCGTCAATTTTTGTATTGAAGATCTTCCCCCTTCCCCCCTTCCCCCCTCCCCACGTGTGTGAGCACATTGGGGCGAGTTCGCTAGTCTATCACTCCTCCATATATAAGTATAGCTTTGGATGGCTCTAGGTAACCAGTTTGAATGTTAGGCCTACTGTTGGTGGTTCTGATTACCCAGCCGTTTCAAATCTATTTTTGGTGTTTACAATGCGAAATTCCTCTAAAGGCAGGTGAATATCTTCGATTGATATTTCGTTCATTATATAGTGGTAATGAAAGAAATGTTAAATCTTTTATGAATGAAAGAATATCGCTTTGTATATGTGGAAACTAATTTGCCCTATTGCTGCCTTATTAGCGTCAGTCAAATTAGTCTCAAATTATTCAAATGGATATTATACTTACATCATAAAGGGTTGCGAATCTGCTCTGTTATATATATAATGTGGCAAGTTAATAGTAAAGTAGTAGTACTGACGAATGTCGAGTGTTACCTATGTTCGACTATTTCATGGTCTATAGAACGATTGAGAAAATGTGCATAAAGCAGTAGACTATTGTTCACCAGTTGAATGTGTCTTAGGAAGTCGGCCTAAGACCAAAGTTTCCACATCAACCAAGTCTATGTAAATGCCACTAATGACAATTTCATAAGTTTATATATGAAATTTATCAGAGTAGCACAAGCAACATGCTGTAAATAATCTGTGTATTGTTCCGCCTTGGGTTAGTTCTGGTTCTTTCCCACATGTTAATTATACGACAATAGCTTTTCACACCTAGATGAAAGCAGTAATAGATCTATCATAAGCTCTCCTATTGTTACATTTTTTTTAAATAAGTGGTTTTAATTTCTAAAACGATCTACGCCTCATAATATGAAATATATATGCTAGAATGTACTAGCTGAGAGTCAAATTGAGGGTAACAGATAGGTGAAACAAAGGCATCCGGTTATTAATACACCATTTTATTTACAAAGATCGTGAATTTATATTATATTTACATTATTTATTTACATGAAATTATCGAGTCTACCACCACCACCTTTAAATATTTTAAATAAATACAGTAGCCTAAATATTGTCTATAACGGTCACTTGTTATTAACCCCATAACATTGGAAATTCCAAAACCAAAAATTTCACTACAGGAAAGCTGTTGAACATTTCAATACTGGAAAGCCATCGAATATTTGAAACCCAATTTGATCGGAACATAGTCAATGGCATTACTCGTTCGGCCCATATAAACATGAACAGGATCTTAGAAGACTTGTGTCACTTTTTGTTCCAGCTTCATTTGCCTCCCAATGTTCCAATATGTTGGCCTGAAAGTCCCGGTACGTGTACTTCTCCCACTGGATTCTTTTCAATTTCTCATCTGAGACCAAGCTCACCTAAATGGTCATCAGGTTTGCTTCTTCATGGAGGAACACGATGGGAGAATAAATCTCCATCTGCCGTCTACCTTTGCTAGTTAAACCTTTGTGCCACCCTTCAAGATCATTGTTGGTCTGCACTGACTTGAAATAGACGCTCCACTGTGCAGGTGGCCATAGATTGCTCTCGAACCAGGTAGATCTAATGTATGCCACCAGGTCAGTGACTGCTCCGGCGGATGTTTCTTTTGTGAGTGTGCTGAAGATGCCAGGGATGTGGATATGTGGGAGAAATGGAAGGGCCATCAGTTTTCTGATATATTTGCCTGTGTTCACATCATTGACGTATGTTGGCTTCAGACCTAAATCTTGCACCTGGAAATATAATTAATGGAGATTAACACATATATAAAGCCACAAGTATTCTTAATTATCCATAATTCCTTTAAATCATATTCCCTCCTTAACCGCTTGGCAGAATTTAACAAAATTTGTTAAGAGAGGATCCTAAGGCAGTAGCCTCTACAACGCCTATTCAGAATTTTGATTATAGTTTTTTGGTGGCCATCTAATCTTGGATTGTCTGACAAATTTTCTGGAGCTATTTAAAACGTCAGTCCTTCATCAGTGGCCAGATTTTAAAGGTACATATTCACACCAAAATAGTTGAAAATAAAATTTTCAAAATTGTATAATTTTAGAGGCTTAAATTGTTGGTCTAAAATAGACAAGGGAACGAAATAAATCTTAACATATGATGATTTCATTACATATAAATTAAGATATGTTGTGAAATAACATTAGAGACACTATAATCCCTAATTCAATCTTGCTATTAAATTACAGAATGAAATCGTCATATGTTAAGTGTGTTTTCGCTTCATTGCATTGAGGTACACAATTTACGCCTAAAATAGAATACAATCCAAACAAATTTATTTTCACGCATTCTAACCAGGTATTTGGGCACGGGCCACTAAATCAAATTCACAACTTTGAAAATTTTTATTAATTTATACGTAAAGAAATAATCACATGTTAAGATTTTATTCTGTTTGATTACATCTAGGCCTACAGTTTATTTTTAATATGATCATAGGGTAGTGGACTTCAACGATATAGATAACGTATATATTGGCTAGATCACTCATGGCCCTCTCAAAAGCGGCATTTCAGATTTCAGTATTTTCTGGCTGGATGTAGTCCCCAAAATAATGTTTCTGTTATTAATCCTATTACGTAGTCGAATAACGTGTGTTTCTGTTATTAATCCTATTACGCAGTCGAATAAAGTGTCATCTTAATATAGTCAATACAATTTTATTTCTGATATAAAAATATATACATTTGAAATATAGGATTCACCGATCCTGAAATATAAACTGAGAAGTTTTGCGACACAAAAAATTAATATCATTGAAGCTGTCGTCGCCATCAAAAGATATGTCTTCGCGGCTGCTATTGAATCAATTTTGCTGACACGTCACTTTCAAGATATGTCAAAGCTTGTATAATGTGATCATAATGATCTATGCAAATTTTAATTTTTCTTGTACTAACCTTTCGCCAAAATAGCCTGTGTCCAGTGAAATGCGCAACCCATGATCTCTGCCTCTGGTAAAACTGCCTGGGATGCCCTCCACATTGCTGCCTCATAGTCTTAGACAATCTGTTCTACATTTGAGCTACTTGGCAAAGCATCAATAACTGCCTGTGAATAATAATAATAATAATAATAATAATAATAATAATAATAATAATAATAATAACAATAATAATAAATAAATAAATAAATAAAACCTATGTGTAGACACCAAATTACCACCCTGTATGTTTAATGTGAAGAAGCAATATCCTAGCCCATAAACATTTACGTTATAAATATATAATCAGGCCTATCCGTCTTGCACGTCCTATGCTGCCATCTGTCACATCCATCACATTGAAGGCCCTCTTGTCGTGGTCGCATGTCTTTCTTGCAAAATAGACACACGTTTGACGGTTCCATTGCTCAATTGATGTCATTGATAAAAACGTATGTATTAAGGAATATAATACTAATATCACAATGCGGATGATTTAATTAATATTGTATCTAACAAGCATTTATATACTGTTGACGGGATTAATTTTTAGTCGTCGGTTCCTTGTAAATAGATATTATGTATAGCGTGAGTAAAGATTTATACTCTGCAACTGTATTACTAAATTATTGGCGATTGCCAATTAAGAAACCTCGGCAACATGAGTAAGGAGTAGTGATCTATAGATCACTTTTTAATCGAGGGCAGGGCGTTTTGTTTATTTATATGATATATGCCGCCTACCCACCCATCGCACGCATTTCCGTCCACCTGCCTGCACGTTCGTCAGTCCATCCATCCATCCATCCGTCTGTCCATCCATCTGTCCATCCATCCATCCACCCACCCACCCACTTTCCTATTTTGGTTCCTTCTTTTGTTACACTTATATAGCTCATTTCATTTTGTCTTTCACATTTTCCTTTTTGTCCTTCATTCATTCCTTTTATTAATTCCTTTTATGAATTTCATCCCTTATTCATTCCTTCTGTTCTCTCTCTTCCATTTTTCATTTTATTTACTTATTTATTTATTTAATTTTTTTTTTTTATCGAAGCCTATTTTATTATATTTCTAAAACAATTTAATCAATGCTTTAGACCAGCAGAACATCATTGTTCTACCGGATTAAACCATAATCATGCATCTATGGGCTCGCTCATGTTTTAATCGCTTAGGCCTACAAATACAACAACACACTTGTAAAAATGGTGTGATATTGTTTGCATTCCTTTAATCACTGATCAAGTAGTTGAGTTATTGACGTTTGTGTTGAACGATCATGGTTGTGGGCGTTAATCAATTGTGAACAACGGTCAATAAAATGTTATGCACATTTTAATTAGCTATTTGAAACAGTCACTTAACTTAGTTACATTATTATGGCTAGTAGTAGTAGTAGTAGTAGTAGTAGTAGCAGCAGCAGCAGCAGCAGCAGCAGCAGTGGTAGTAGTAGTAGTAGTAGTAGTAGTAGTAGTAGTAGTAGTAGTAGTAGTAGTGGTAGTAGTAGTAGTAGTAGTAGTAGTAGTAGTAGTAGTAGTAGTAGTAGTAGTAGTAGTAGTGTTGGTGGTGGTGGCGGTGTTTGTGTTTGTGGTGGTGGCGGCGGTCATTTTGATGGCGGTGTTTGTGGTGGTGGTGGCGGTCGTGGTGATGGCAGTGTTTGTGGGGTTGATGGTGGTGGCAGTCGTTGTGGTGGTGAAACAATCACTTAACTTAGTTACAGTATTAGGGCCAGTAGTAGTAGTAGTAGTAGTAGTAGTAGTAGTAGTAGTAGTAGTAGTAGTAGTAGTAGTAGTAGTAGTAGTAGTCAGTAGCGGATTATAATAGGGGCAGCGGATACATTTGCCCCTGGCCCCAGATCGTGACCATCCCCCAATTTCTTCTATCAAAATTTTTTTTTTTTAATGAATAATGTGCTTTATGCAGTTTTTCTTATTACAAACGACATGGACATGGTGTCCAGAGAGCTATTTGCGTTTGTAAAGAGAGAAACTGCATAACAGGATATGGTACAAACTTGGCGATTTTTTAAATTCTGCAGCAAAAAATTAAAAAACAGTCATGTATGCCCCACTCCATGCTATTTTGTATTTTACACCATAGCACAGTGGGGCATACATCCCCACACAATTGTATATTCCATAATTCTTAATGGACAATAATACTCGGTGGCGGATCCAATGGGGTGGCCCGAGTGGCCCTGGCTACCTCCCCCCACCCCACCTCCACACACCCCCCCCCTCAACCCCCACCCCACCCACCCACCCACATCCGACCACCACACACACACACCCACTTACCCCCACCACCACCCCTCCCCTTTGACCTAAAACTGGAAGCTGTTGCATCCTGTATGCCCTATTATAAGTAACGCACTACGTTAAGTAATGCAAAATACCAATAAATGTATGAAGTGTCTAATGAAGAATTACGCTTATTCTCTATAATAGTGAAGACAACACCTTAACTGATGCAATTATAAAACTCTAAAAGTTGCATCGTATTATGATTCCTCAATGGACAATCACATCTGTAGTGTCATGTAGCATTACTAAGTTATGAATATGAATAGGTGAATAGAATGATAGGTTCATGCATGTTCACAATCTTATTATCTGGCTTTCCATATACTCATTTACTCCTTTTTCATTTGACTGCTTGATTATCTCCAAGAATGTTCTAAATTATAGGGAAAATAAAACTCTATATTTCCACTCAGAAGGCTGGAAAGCGCATCTCAGCAGTTTTAAATTCACAAAATAATTTCTAGATCCGCCTCAGAAGATGAACACTGTAATGAAATGGAAATGTTACAATGTTCGTCTTATTGTCTATTATATATTGTTTCAGTATTATTCTTTAGTAATGGGTGTATTTTTTGTTTGAGTTTTCTGATGATGATTGGTGATGAGTGGTCATTCAGCGGCCCTCAAGCCCACGTGAAAAACTAGTCATTTTAAGCTATTCTTTGTATGGAATATGTACGATATCACCTTATGACAGTATGACCATATAACCAAATGTGGTGTAAGGCGAGGTGTGTGTGTGTGGGTGGGGGGGGGGGGGGGGGGGGGGGGGGCGGGGGACTTGGACATATTGTCTTATTTGTCTATTATATATTGTTTCAGTATTATTCTTATTAAAGAGTGTTGGTTTGTTTTTTTGCACTTTTCTGATGTTTTAGGAGTCGGATGGTTCATGATTGTATTACAGATTAATTTTATTTTTTATCTTGTAGATGCTCTCATATGGCACCATCTGCACATCAAGAGGTAAATATGGCCCCTCAGTTGGCTGTTGAATTATTCTATTTTTAGCTATTTAATTTCATCTTTCTGTTCACTCAGTGCATTATCCAGTCGTGTTTTCACAACTGAATGGTTAAAAAAAATTGACTGATAAAAAAAATGAAATTAAATAGCTAAAAAAGAATAATTTAACAGCCAACTGATGGTCCATATTTACCTCTGTAAATGCAGGAGATGCGGTCTGCGAGCAACTAGATTTCAAAATTTTCCTCATTCCCCATTAGGTTTTGCCGTTCGCTTCCACACAACTCCACAAATATTCTTTGCCCCCGGCCCTGGCAATGCTTAATCCGGCACTGGTAGTAGTAGTAGTAGTAGTAGTAGTAGTAGTAGTAGTAGTAGTAGTAGTAGTAGTGGCAGTGTTTGTGTTTGTGCTGGTGGCGGCGGTCGTGGTGGTGGTGGTGGTGTTGATGGCAGTGGCTGTTGTGCTGGTGGTATATTTACAAGTGCATAATCAAGGACATATGTTCCGAACTACGGGGCGCGTGTACAATTTATGTATATGATGCAGCAGCTGTATTTCACAACATAGCAAACATTGTTTCATTGGGCCAACGTAGTCTTGCCAGTTGGCCTTAATACCAACCAGGGCGAGATCGACTGACTCTCTGGGGCGAGATCGCCGAGGGGCGAGATCGCCGAGGGGCGAGATCGACCGACTCTCTGGGGCGAGATCGCCGTAAATCTTGCCAACTGATCAAATCAATCAATCAATAGGCATAGTTTCCTCCTGTACAAAGGAGCACCTCCATAGAGTAAGTAGGTTGTCACTTTGTAGTAGCATTGTACAATATTTTCAACGATGTTGCAAAGCACAAGTGTTCATATTTTGATACATTACTGTATGTTAGCAAATAGTCTGTGTTGCTAGTATTGTTATTAATGTTATTTGTTGGAGACAGATCTAATATATACTACGTGTTTAATCAGTTTTGTTGAGAATGTTCATCAGCTCCTTTTGCCGATGATAGAGTGTGTACAGGTACCGTCTGATGGCACATTCTGTTTCTGGTAGACAGCATGCATTCAGTAAGACTGATGGGTTGATTATAAATTCTGCTAGTTTCTCACTGTTGGGCCTTGTGGATTTGAGCTGTTCTTGGCAAATACTGCATGGTGCTGACAGTAGTAGCAGCAGGTACTTGTCACGTATATCAGCCAATGCATGACATTCCATGAGAAAGTGAGGATAGGTTTTGACACTTCCTTTGCACATGATACAAATCGGATTCACTTGATACTGGTTGAATGCTGCTCAGTTTGACTGGAGTATGTATGTTTTAGTAAGGAGACGAAACTGCACAGGTACTGCACACATATCGGTGTGTGAGGTGGAGACTGATGACACTGCGGGATGAGTGGATCCTATGCTGGTATTGGTGTTGATTAGATATCGCAGAGAAGGATACAGCTTTGCTCTAGTTAGAAGTCTGTCATTCCAGTAGAGGGTTACAGCACGTTTTGTTGCTTTCTTCCAGAAATATTTGCTGGATGGTTTGTTCAACAAAGTGTGAAGTGAAGGTAATTCATACTGTGCAAGCATTTTTCTTGCTTCACTGAACCAACTCTTGCCTTGAAGTCCTTTCATGAACATTTGCCGAACACAAGGATCATGAAGAATACCGCGTTCATTTAAGCAGATGTTCCTTAGCAGGATCAGTATTTGGATGTGGATGCATGCTTTAATTGGCATAACACCCAAAAGAATGTAAGGTGCTGGCTGTGCGACTCTGTCTGGAAGTGATAGGATTTGCTTGAGGATCTTTCTATAAAATACCTCCATCTCGTTTATATCAGCTTGCGTTAATATGAGTAACTTAGTCCCATATATCAGTACAGGGACGATGTATGTTTCTATCAGATGTAAAGAAGCTGTGGGATTCGAGCCATTGATGGCATGAAGACCGGCCCCGAAAAGGGAATATGTCGCTCTTCTAGCTTTCTTTATAGTCTCTACTACTATCGGAGTAGCGTTTGTGAGTGTGCTGTCCTATGCCAAGGTGAACCACTGAGGTGCTGATTGAAATAATGGAATCGTTTATCAAGAATTCTTGGGATGTGTTTTTGTCATTGGACACTATTACGCTCATTGTAGGTTGTAAGAGATAACACTGTGTAGTACTATAATTAGCCGCAATATCCAGCAGTCCCTGAAGATTGTCTTCACTGGTGGCTATCATGGTGACGTCATCTGCACATGTCATTTCCAATAACCTGTGACGCAGATACCGCCATCTTTGCTTACCGCGTGTCGCGCGCATTGCACTATGGGACTGTTTGGGGGCAGTCGATCGTGCGGGCATAAACAAATGCACGTGAATGTATGGTGTTTATGCTCATATCAGCCAAAAATGACTTCTGCAGTGGTCTTGAGAAATGTCTATTTGCAGACCAAAGGAAGAATATTTTTGAAAATTTACCATTGATAACCGAGCCAGTCATTTCAGTGGTAAATTTTCAAAAATGGTCTTGTCTTGGTCTGAAAATGGACATTTTTCTTTGAGAATTTGAGGGTTAAAGGGTTAAACAGAATTGGCCTTCTCCGAAAATCTCCCTTGCCACACCCATGCAGCTTATGGTCCCGGTCTGGATTCATGAAACACACTTAAGCATAGGAACATGCATGATGATTAAGTGTAGCTAACAAATGTACCATTGTGATTGGGCCATAGCTGATTGTCTACTTTACACAAGGTATACGTTAGGTATGCTTCATGAATATGTAACACCCCCACCCCCACCTACCCACCCATTCATGGACACTACATATATATTATTTACAAAACAGACACCTACACATCACAGGATTATAGTAAGACCCATCAGAACAGTCACTCCTGAAAGCTTGATTATTCTACCACCCCCCACCCCCCACCAGTAACAACACCCCCACCCAAACATACATTATTATTTATTAACTATCTATGGCAATATATGAATAAATGATTGTCGAAATTTTGTCATTCTTGGCTCAAGTCTTCCTAAGACATCCTCTAGCTATTTGATGTTTAAAAATCAATCATTTCAGGTGATTTAAGATCGTTTTTTAAATAATTTATTTGAAATTGGCTGGAGAACGCTCCCCATGTATAATCAACACAACTCATTGACGAATCAGGCAATAATACACGATTTTCTGAAGTAATTTATTTGAAATGCGCTGGAGAACGCCCCCCCCCCCCACATCCCCCCCCCCTTATATAATCAATGCAATTCATTGAAAAATCAGGCAATAATACACATGTTTGATAGCGCCGTCATGCGTATACTGTTCGTCAATCTCCCCCCCCCCCCTAAATTTGCTTAGATGTCCAATTTTTGCCCAAAAATATTCCAAGTCCCTTTTTTCTGCTTAGGACCCCAAAAGAAACCCTTTTCACAGCGCTTATGCTTTTAAGATTGTAGGCTAATCCTGTCCTATATACTGTTCGTCAATCTATTTAGGAAATCCGCTTTACGCGCCATGACAAAAAAAGCTGCATAATTAAAATATAGTTTTTAATAATTTAATTTAAAATAAATGATGCATTTAAGATGCATGTTTTGTGAAGCAAACCCAACAATTAAACTTTAAAATCTGGCAATAATGTCAGCGCTGAAAGATCGTCGGCGGCTAATACTGTTCGTCAGTCTCTCCCCCGGAATGCATATTTAGCGTTCATTTTCAGTTTATTTCAGTTTATTTGTATCTAATATATGAGTAGGGTACATGTATATTTTAGTTAAGTATCTCAATATAATGGTACTCACTTTAAAATATATGTCGTGGAATCTCTCCCCTATTCATTCATAGGGGGAGAGAAAGACGATATAGCCATTACTACAAGCAACGTTATTGGACGACATCATTTTAATATACACTGCCCCCAAACGCTCCCACAATCCAATGCGCTTAGAAAGTTTGCACGAGTCACGTGGTTAAAATCAGTCATCTGCGAAACGGGTTATTGCAGAACCATGTCCTGAGCTTGTATATAATTCCAGTAGGTTGTTGATGAATACCTTATATAGATCTGCTGACAGCACACCACCGTGGCGTACACTTTGTTGCAACAGGATGGGTTCCGGAGTGAGCTGAGGTGTCCTGTTGGGCATTCTGGGCACAGTGATGGAAGACATTGCTTCCCAAAGTGGCGGTGCCTTCCAATCCGATTGTGCTCGGATTGCTCAGTGGAGCACTTCTCAGTAATTAACATGTTAACTTACTGTCTTGATCTGGAGGCATGCCAACTTCTTTCAGCATTATTAATTCTATTATGAGCTGTGCTGCAGTCTAACTATTCAAGGCACCTGTTCACCGGAACAGAACATCAAATGTAAAACTGTATAGGAGTAATAATAATAATAATAATAATAATAATAATAATAATAATAATAATAGTAATAATAATAATTATAATAATAATAATAATAATAATAATAATAATAATAATAATAATAATAATATGGTAATATATAATAGATGAGCTATTGCAATTAATGTTTATATGTTAGGAGTCCACCACTTCATAGGCTTGCCTTTGGTGGACTGCCTGTTGTAATCTCTGATACTGATGACTAAATACGAAAATAAATAATCTTGGATCTTGAATCTTGATAGCTGATTCTTCCATTTAACTTGGGTATGTGCTCCGCGATGACTATCCGAGACTTTTTTTTCTTTCTTCTTTTCGATCGCTGGTATCACACTTGGGAGAGCCGTTCTCAAGATGAAATCTGTGGTTTTCTGCAGTTTGTCCACAAGCCCATACAGCTTTTCAAGAAAAGAGGTTGACAAAGGCCAGATCTCTTCTCTCAGCAGCTGATACGTACTGCAACATTGAAGTATGTGCTCTGTGGTCTGTTCTGCTTCTCCACAAGGACAAGCAGTCGATGTCGTAAGGTGGAACCGCCTGTACATGTGTTGGTTTAGTCTGTTATGTCCAGTTCTGAGACGAAAAATAGTCACTTGCTCTGGCATCGAGAGATGATGGTAGGCATCTTCTGATTGAGGTGTTCTATAGAGTGACTTGATGATAGTCTTCATCTCTGTATGT
The DNA here is from genome assembly GCA_034401795.1 of Chaetoderma sp. LZ-2023a. Lineage (NCBI taxonomy): Eukaryota > Metazoa > Mollusca > Caudofoveata > Chaetodermatida > Chaetodermatidae > Chaetoderma > Chaetoderma sp. LZ-2023a. The sequence continues at coordinate 13,289,414 of CM067362.1, forward strand.
GTAACCATGTTTTCTGTCTGATTCTCTTCTGCACCCACCTTTGCCATCTTGTCTGCTTCCTCATTTCCTTGGACTCCACAGTGTGAGGGGATCCACTGCATTGCTATCCGAAAGCATGTGATGGTTTGTAGTGCTTCTGAGACGAGAAGCCATGTAGAAGTGTCCATCCCCATGAGGAAGAGCTTCCTAAATAAGATCTCATGATTGACTGTGTCAGAGGCTGCATTAGCATCTAGTAGGGCAGCATATGTATGGAGTACTTTGGAATTTGATTTTAACACTGCTTCCTGTAGTATTAGTGCGCTACATATTGGAGAGACTGTCTCAGTGAATCCAAACTGTAGTGGGTGCTGCATGTTGGTAATAAGTGACTGTATCCGTCCTCGTAATATCTTCTCCAGTAGTTTGCTGATCACGGGAGCTACTGTGCCAATGTGCCACACTTGTAATTGTAGTTCTAATTTTTATTAGGCTGGATTCATGAAGGGGAAAGTCCGAGCAGTGTCATTTACACAACAAGAACAAGAATCGAAACCGAAATCAGACTGACGATTGGTAATTTTTTTTTGCGATTGTATGATTCAGGCTATATATGTTTTAAAATAATTGATGCATTTCTAGTATGTGGTGGATATCCAAGAAACTGTAGTATTTGACTGTTCATGCATGTGTAGACTGGATTTCATTTTAGGAAAACCAGTTTTCGTTCTTTATATCTGAATTAATATAGGTATGCGTATCGAGTTTTGTTTCATTACAATTACAAATAGATAGTATGATTCCATATGTCCGTATGCGTATGCGAAAGCTGTCCGTATCCGAATTTGATCGCTACATGTAGCGATTTCATTCGGATGCAGACAAGATTCGGATGTGGGTTTTAATACTTGGAAAATTATGTTATTATTGCATCATTCATGGGATTTCCCCAAATCGACGTGCTATTATTTTCTACATGTGTTCCAAAATAAAACTAAAACAGATCCTATAAAACTCAATTGCTAGAGTACCTCGAAGATATAACAGTCAAACCTGATTCAAATGAACCTATCGATGCAGTATATTTAGATTTCTCAAAAGCATTTGATACTGTACCACACCAAAGACTCCAAACAAAACTTAGAAGCTATGGTATTGGTAACAATTTAGTAAGATGGATAGGAAGCTACCTATGTAACAGAAGACGGAGAGTAAGAATCAATGATGTGACATCAGACTAGATAGAGGTGACCAGCGGCGTGCCACAAGGAAGTGTCCTGGGACCTATACTTTTTCTGATATACATAAATGACCTACCAGACAGTCTGACCTGCCACTGCAAAATATTTGCAGATGACACAAAGATATATGGAAACCCAGCTACCAGTAATATCCAGGACAACATAGACATAGTATGTAAATGGTCACAGTCATGGCAACTATCCTTCAACACAGATAAAACGCATGTCCTACATTTCGGTAGAAATAACCCCCAAACTAAATACAGGGTTCGTACGCGTGTATGGAAGTCTGGAAAAAGTATGGAAATTTAGGAAAGCCTTTTCCAGGTCTGGAAGAAGTATGGAAATTCCAATTTTGGGCCAACTGGTATGGAAAATATATGGAAAATTAAAATATTGGCAATCCTAATTTTTCAGACAGACGTTTTTTTGCGTTTCCGCCAGTGTCGCGAGAATCTAATTCAGTTGGGTCCCAGTCGCGTCTTACAATAGAAAACCGCCTATTACCGGGAACATCTTGCGGTTGTTGAGCAATACGTGTCTGAACATGTTCAATTACAACGCAATAAAAATGAGCGAATCGGCATTCGTCTGTCAAATAGTACGGAGTGTGAGAAGTCAAAACAATGAAATAATTTGCAAGATTGCCGTTTTTTGTGATACAGTGAACATGGGAACGTGCAAGTATTCTAGTGTTTGGGAAACTAACGATAAATATAATTATTGGATGTTACCGGACAACACATCAAACTCGCGTGCCAAATTAGTGTTTGCAATATTTTGTCTTTTGACATTAGGAATATGGGTGAAGTGGCTCTTGTTAACCACATGTTGCCGCATTATCAAGTGAAAATAATGAAGATTCCTCCTGTTGCTATGGCGATATGATCAGCTATAGTAAATTTAAAATAAATTAGTGTATGTGTATATGTGCAGGGTTTAACTTGTTATCTAAAGGTGGGTTGGTGGGGTGGGGGGCCCTCAACAAATAAATGTGGGTGTCTCAAGCTCAACTTTGCATGATTGCTGCAACAGTTTCCAGTCAAATTATTTTCAAAATATTCAACAAAAAATGTGCTGCTGTAATGAAATTCATATCTGGTTTGCATCCTGAAAAACACTGAGCCACTCCTAGACAATATAGGGTTCCAAGCGCCACTCATAGACAATATCTAGATTTTGGGGCTATATACCCTCAAAAAGTCCCTTTATAATGAGAAATCCTGTGTATGTGTGATACACTGTGTGTGTTTGTGTGTATGTTGATATTTCTGGCTATATTAGATTAAGATAACTCCTATGATGTTTTAATAGTGTGTTTTGATAGGATAGCTGTTGAATATTTTGAAAATAATTTGACTGGAAATTATTGCTGCTTAAAGCAGCAACAGTTTCCAGTCAAATTATTTTCAAAATATTCAACAAAAAATTTGCTGCTGTAATGAAATTCATATCTGTGTGTGCGCGCGCGCGCTGTGCTTTGATATTCTTGTGACAATTATTTATATATGCAGTTTGTTATTGTCCTCGGGTATTCCACTACTGCGGTTGCTTCAGTTCCACAGGCAAAAGTGTGCACACTGTGTTTTGATATTCTTGTTTTATAAAGTTTATATATGATAATATGATGAACTTAGTAACTGTGTTTGTTTTCTGTCTGATTGAAAGTCACAAAATGAGGTCTGGAAAATTTGAAATTGAGTGGAAAAAGTCTGGAAAAGGTATGGAATTTAATTCTGCTGAAGATGTATGAACCCTGTAAATAGTATATGACATGGAGGTGTCCTAGCACACGGGAGTCAAATTACGAACAAAGTCTTTCTGCATATCCTGTTAGATGCAACATTCCTGATAGATGACAAGTTGCCCGAATACCACATGCGATTAGCTGCAATAGAAGCAACATCAAGATGATATATTCAGTGTTTCCCACAACATCTGATTTTTGCCGGTCCCAAGGACCCCACACTCAGATTTGGGGGTCCCACTGTAAAATTGGGGTGTACCATGGGGTCCTCATCTGAAATATGGGGGTCCCATGTTTTTTTCTTAAAATAAACACAACACATTGATCTAATTATAAAGTAATTTATTAAACATGTTGAAAGGACTAGTTATGACATTGTTCAAATACTGTCAATGTATATATAGAGAATATTAACTATGCAGTGGTAAATTTTCAAAAATATGTATTCTGTGTTCTACAATGGTGGCTAAAATTGATCTATTGAAATGGCCATTGTATAGTTAACTAATAACATTTGAACTGCATGTCAATAAACAATAACTTAAAGCACTGTACTTGTTTGTTGTCTGATAAACCAACCAACCTACATTGACACCCTTGTATGATTAACATTTCCAAAGACCACTACATTAGTAATTAGCAAAGACCACTGCATTAGTTTTTCTATTAAACCCTGACTTGACTTTGGACGAATTGAAAAATTACGAGTGTCTGGGGCGAATTTTCTCAAGGACGACTTGACCTTCTTCGATATAATGCACACATATTTTTTATAATGTAACTGGAATGACTAAATATAGTGGAATACATTGCTTCTGGGATGAGCTTTTTAGTTGAGAAATTGGGAACACCTAACGATCGAGTATTGTTAAACATTATAAACACTAATCCATCAGTCAATCAATCAGCCATGATTACTAAATATAAGACAGCGTATTGATACCGTTATTCAAACAGCAATACAAAGACACCGCCGCTAATCTGTCAAATGGCCATTCAAATGTAAAAGATATCACAATATCTTCCATATGTTCCTTCATCCATTTAGATATTTTGATAAGTAAATAGGAAAAAATATTTTGCCTGTTAGTCGTGCTTTAGGCAAGTAGGCATGCGCAAATTAATTTCAAAATATTCAGCATATTAGTGATAACAACTTTGTGATCTGTCCAATGTTCTGAGCTGTGAAAGGGTTAAGACGCCCAGACACGTTTGCATACACTTGATCAGTTGTATTGGATTTCTCAAGCCTGAGTTCCTCTAGAGGGAAATTCCGCTGTTACCCAATCAAATACGTCACACTGACGTTTAGCACAACAGACAGAAACATGGCGGGTATTTTTGCAATTTGTAGGCCAAACAAGGCGACTGACATCGGACTTGTAAACTCATTATTTATTTTTAAAATTAGATCAAATGGAATACTAAGGATGATCTGGGGATTGTGTTTACAATTAATTTTGGCGGTTGAATCTAATTTATGGGCATTAACAACTTTGAGTTGTGCAAGAAAACATACAACAAATCATAGTCTTAAACAACGCAGTAAGTTCGTTTTTATTGAACACAATACATTAGGTATATTTTTTAAAGTAAAAACAGGCACAAATAAATGTACACACACGATAATATAATCGATAATTAAGCGCACGCAAAGTTACCAGTTTCCGTTACACTTTTTACTGCCTCCCTCGTGCGTCCTCAGGGACGCAGAGGGTTCATTTTTATGCGTCCCTCCGCCATTTTTATGCGTATATACATGCAAAAGGACGCATAAGGGCAACTCTGGATATATTCATAAAATACAGAATCAGAATATTTTATTAGCACAATATCTATAAACAAATAGATATACTCGTCAGTAGTATGTTGCCCATGTGCGCACGACCCTGCTTGCCATCCACCCTGAAGAGGAGGTAACCAGCCTAACTACTGATCCTGAATCTCTAACTCAGCTGACACTCGATGCTTCTCTAATGATAACCAGTGATGGAACATACCATGTGATCTCCACTGGCAGTGAGCTACTACCTTTCATTGATAAATGCAGCAGAGATTTCCTACACAAATTACATACCAGTCGGTGCCAGCACCTGAGGGTGAAAATATAGGATTGCCTGGTCTACCATCCACTAAGACATAGTGAACAACTAATATCAGCTAAAATACTTCGTTGTGCTTATGTAAGAACTCCAACCTTGTTTAGATACTTTTATAGACTTCTACCATTTAGAAAATTGTGTTCCTGACATTTGCAATTCACAGAACATGCCAGAAACCTGTAGGAACATCTAGCAACCGGCAACAATACCAGAGTGATCCAGGTGCCCCTAATGAAAAGGCGGAAATTACTGAACTGAACTATAGCCTGACATAGAACATGGACATACAGTATAGTTATAAATATATAGGTCTATTATAATAATATATATATATATATATATATATATATATATATATATATATATATATATATATATATATATATAATATATATATATATATATATATATATATATATATATATATATATATATATATATATATATATATATATATATATATATAGTGGTAATGATAATATGGATTAGGCTTAAGGGACACAATAGCACTGAAGTGTCTCGATACTATATAGTAGGTTCTAAGTCATTTAAGTATTCAAAATAATAAAGTTAAGTAATAGCAATGGGGCTTAGGGACTCCTATCCAGTTCAACAACCGACATCATACATATACCACCATCCGCCACCCTCTATGGAAATATATAAGATGCCAATTGCCAGACCAGACAGGAGTCCTTGTGCAATGGGCGTATTCTTCATATCATGGAAGTGATTATTGTCAATTGTCATTGATGTGGTTCTGGTAATTCTGACTAATACCTACCAGTATACTCATCATCACCTAAATGATTGGTATGACAGGGACCATTATATGGTTAGCTTGTAAAATAAATGTTTTACAAATTCTGGCTGTATAGAGCAGATATAGTTTTTCATAATAAAAGTAATGAACACAGGGTGATAATTGTGAACAATACACAAACATGTGGCAGTACCACCATTCAAAATGAGGAAGTTGTCATACTGCCGTGATAATCACACCAATTACGGTCCTTTCTTCTCACATCACTTACTTTGTAAATTTTATCAGAAAACCTCAGAAGAGGGTGCTCCCAATTATACGGTAGGGATGTCCATCAACCAATAGCTCAATTTCAAATTCAAAATTACTTTATTTCGTGATTTGATCTGATACCTAAATACATCGCTTTAGGGTTTTAGGAAAAGTCTTATTTAAACCCTCTATTTGTGCTTTATCATTGACTTATTTGCTGATAAAGTCGAGGATTAAGATGATCATAGTTATAAATAAATATAATGTAATAGATATATTTACATGTATTCGTTTGTATAAGGCACTGTAATATATGTGTCAGATGTTGAATGAATTGAATTGATCATTGTTAAAATCCACATGGAGTGGTCATAGACGAATCATTAAACTTCGAAAGACATGCAAATTAAGAATAGACTGGTGCAACAAGATCATTAGAAGAATCTTTTTTACCAAATGAATAGTGAATCTCTGGAATTCTCTTTTTACCCATATCGTTGAGAAGGAGGTTAACCTTCAAGTCATATAACAACAAGGTTAAGAAATATGAAGATTGATGTAAAGGAAAGGATCTCGATCCTTTTCAAGCATCTATTCAGCAAATAGCAGGGATAGTCCAGAGGTGCCCCAGTTAAATGTGGTGGTGAAGGGAATGAGCAATCTACGACCGAGACAACCAGTAGTTATTCCATCCTGGAGTTTAGCTTTTGTGCTTAATGTGCTAACCAAGCACCCCTTCGAACCCTTGGGTTCGGTTAGCCTAAAGCATTTGACTCTGAAGGCCTTCTTTCTTCTGGCAGCTTCCTCAGCTAAAAGGCACAGTGAGATCCATGCGCTTTCAACAGAGAGGGACCAATTTATTGTCTATAGAGAAGGTCTGCGACATAGTTTATGTCAAAGGACCAATCTTTGAAATATCCCGGCAAGCCCATCTTCTTACCAATTAACTCGGTACGATATGATGCCAGTGCCTTGTGTCCAGTCCATGCTTTGACTAAGTACAAAAAGCGGACAGACTCTTTATGGTCAGATGATAAGCATCTATGGTTCTGCCATAAAAAGCCTTATGGACCAGCATCCATAGATACTATATCTCGTTGGGTAGTCGAATGCATTCAGACTACCCACAAAATTGAGACCGGTCACCAGGTACATTGCGCCAGGGCTCATGACGTCAGAGGAATAGCCGCCTCGACTGCCCTATACAATGGTGTCTCGTTAGAGGACATCATGGCTGTTGCACAATGGCACTGCGAGTCCTCATTTATGGACTACTATATGAGGGATATGGCAGACTCAGTCAATCCACTCAACTTTGCAATATATAAAAGCTACATGTAGTTAAAGGGCCATACTGTTCATTCTCTATCCAAGTCCTTTCATCCGACCCTGATGACGAGAACTCAGTCTGGACAAAAGCAAAGGAAGGCCACTGGAGACATCAACTTCATTGTATGGCCCCAGTGGGAATAAATCAAGCGGGATAAGATTGTCAATAATGGTCTCCCACCTACCTAGAAATTCATCCTTTTATCATCTCCCTCCTGTGGACCGGAAGTAGGTTTGGGTATGCCAAAATATGGTCATTTTTGTACTGTTTTCACTGGTGCAACACTCTGGCGGTGTACTGTACTACTCTGCCGTATCCCACATTGCGCGTACAGGAGTAAAAATTGCTTAAAATCTGCAAATATTTGACTTATCTAGTGCTTTGTCGCCTACACCTGATTGATGTCACCCACTTCACAGAGTAACACTGTCAGTCAGTCAGTATGGGCTCACCTGTGTGTATTTCTCTCTATCAGGTTGATGTCACCCGCTTCACAGAGTAACACTGTCAGTCAGTCAGTATGGGCTATAAGAAGCTCGTGGTGTTGTATGGCAGCCAGACAGGGACTGCACAAGATGTCGCTGAACGAGTCACCAGGCAAGCTAAGCGAAGGCATTACAATACAAGAGTTATGGCTCTTGACAGCTATGATGTGGTATGTATCATTAAAACATTACAGAGCATAAGAATTCCACTTCCGGAATAGCGCCTCTTAGTTTTTAGCTCACCTGTCCTAAAATGCCAAGTTAGCTTATATGCCATGGTGACTGTTCATCCGCCTGTTGTCAGTTAACTGTTCTGTGTGGCTTCAACTTTTTCTTTATACAACTATTTCTCAAGAGCTAGTGATTTCAATCATATTTGTCAGGAAGGATCCTCGGGTGATATAGATGAAAATGAAGCTAATTGGCTAGTGGCCATCTTGAATTTTGTGCTTTTTTTTTTTTTACAAAGACCATTAAAGATCTTCTTTGAGAGCACTTGACCGATTGATTTGAAACTTAAGAAAATTCATTTAGGCCAAGGGCTAAAACAAGTTTATTTGAGAAAACATGATTGGGCCATTTATCTGTCATCCATCTTATCCCAAACGTTTTATTTTTATTTCCCAAACTTTTGCGTAATCTATTTAGCGGTTCAGGAGATGTTGTTTTTGCGAAAACTAAGTCACCCAAGATTCTTAGGTGATCTGGTTTTCATAAAAACAATCTCTTCTCTGGAACCGTTAAATGAATCAAGCAAAAGTTTGGGAAATATTATTACCGCTAAGGGCCATGAAAGCTTGTTCAACAGAAAAAAATGACAACCCTAGACCAATCAAAGTGTAGCATTTGGCAACCATGTTCAACTTTATTATGTGATGGGTTTTGATGGCAAAAATTGCTTCTTGTAGGTTTATGTGTATGGCTATGTCAAATGTTGCACTGTCTTCTGCTAGCTCTTATTCTATGCATACTCGTATATAAACATAATTTGAAATGTAGACAATTTTCACATATATCTCACAGACATGACAGAGTATTTAGTCCAAGACAGGCCCGGTACTAGACTGTGACAATGTAGAGCTGTATGGTATCGTCTGATGCCTCTTCTGAGTTCACCTTTCCAGAGTATCCATTGATGATTTGATGTAATATGACATACACAACTAAGCGGGGTGTAGGATGATGTCATGATCATTACATCATAAATAATTTTATTAGGTCTGTCTTTAACTCTTAATAGTCCAACACGTACAAATTGTATGTCTACTATTTAATAAACATGGTGTTGAATATTTTGACTGCGCGCTGTAGCTAAAAATGGAAATGTCCATTATATGGTGCAGGAGTTGCTTCTATATCACTGAAATCTCAATTTATAATGAACTAGAATGTGCAGTCAATAGCGTGACATTCGTAAATCTCCATGTTTTCACATTGTGTACCAACACTACCACCAGCACCCCGTAACACCCTGCAGTGGAGCCTAATGTAAAAGTGATCTCTCAAACCGCAATTGTATAAGCAGGTCACAACAGATTTGGTCGAATTCCGACAACTTTGAATTTATAACTCCCCCCCACCAGCCCCAGCGACTACCTTAGGTGTGGAGCTTAATGTAAGCATTGCCTGGCTATCCGCAGTCATATGAGTAACTGACATACCAAATTTGATTGAATTCCGCCAACTTTGATGTTATTACACATGCATGCATTCGCATGCATACGCACACGCACACACACACACACACACACACACACACACACACACACACACACACACACTATCCGCATGGGCAGAGTATAATGTAAATGTGGTCTCACAGTCCGCAATCCTATGTGTAACTCGCCTAACAAATTTGTTTGAATTTGGACAAACTGTTTCAGAGGAGATGGCCAGACAGATGAAGGTGATCGCAATATCCCCCATCATTTTTGTAGTTATCTGGGCACAATGAACGTATCAAGTCATTTCTTCAAATTTTATGTTCTACTGTAACTGGATTGACATGTTTTAATTTACGTAATTCCTGTTTGACTGAAGTTGTTGTAGTAAAAATCTGAGCTTTGTACTGATTTTGAATTGTGAATTGGCCTGTAAGAGAGTGGGTCATTCGGTAAGTTATCAAGAATATTGTCTTGGACTGCCAATGGTCATTTCCTAAGCACACTACACAGGCCATTGTTGATTGGCTTGACCATAACCCTTTAACACTGATATCAGCCAAAAATGGCTTCTGCCGTGGTCTTCAGAAATGTCCATTTGCAGACCAAAAGAAGACTATTTTTGAAAATTTACTACTGGAATGACTGGCTCGATAACCGAGCCAGTCATTCCAGTGGTAAAATTTTAAAAAAATAGTCTCCTCTTGGTCTGCAAATGGACATTCTCTATGAGAAAATAGAAATTTTCTTGAAAAAATTTGAGGGTTAATAAATATGGAATCTGCATTTTATGTCAAATTTAATTTATTGAATTAATTTTACATATAAACTGGTGATGAAATAATGATTCATATTGTTCTACTAGGCTGAATTGATTCAGGAGAGTTTGGCAGTATTTGTGTGTTCCACAACAGGTCAAGGTGATACTCCGGATAACATGAAGGTATATGACAGATATCCAGATTGTAATTACATGTACATGTAACTCTCTCTCTCTCTCTCTCTCTCTCTCTCTCATTAACTCTCAATGACATATGATATCTGTGAAAACATGAATTCTTGACTATTCTGTAGAATTCTCAAGACCACACTAGACACCATACGTGTGCATTAACAGCTTAAAGTGTAGCTCATGGCTGGCATTTTCTTTTGAAAACATATAGAGTGATGCTAGATTAACATGTTATCATGCACTTTTATTCTTTTTAAAACGTGTATGCTAGAAGAACGTGATTATAAATGTTGAAAATTATGCCTTTTGCTGCTTCCTAATATCACTCGGCAAGTTCCGTAAAACCGGTGAAACGCACCACGTGACACGCGTCACAAGTGGAAGGGACGAGGGAATTCCCTCTAGTCGTTAACGTGTTATTTAGTCCGACTGGCAAGGAGAAGAGTTGCATTTAGATATATTTATGCAATTAATTTTGTTAAAATGACACAAAGATGCGTAGTACGATATCGAAACACACATGAATAATTTATCCTTTGATTAATTTCCATCAGATTAAACTTTGGCAATGTTTGCCGAGAGATAGTATTGAGATTTCGGGGGTCTCGGTAGTAGGCATACATGTGTTAAAAATACATGAATTTTCACATTCAACGCTAGAAAAATGCGTGATACTATTGATTCTCATATAAAAAAAGAATTGTGAATCGTGTTCTAAAATCCCGCTGTACATATTAGAATATATTTTCTAATATTAAACGATTTTTAGCGACAGCTCAATCGCCAATCCATCCCGCTAGCATTTAGCATTGCGCGAATAGAAGGTTCGTCATATCTTCTTTCCAGCAACAAACGGGTAAATCGAGTCCACTAAACGATTCCTTCACAGGAATGCCGGAATCGCGATAATGATTGGATAAAACCCGCATTCTTTCAGCTCATACATATTAATGAGCAATAATAAACACGAAAGAAGGAAACCCCTTTATCTGAAATTAACTTTCTCGAGGTTCTGTAAAAATGAAATATGTCAAAATCATCGGCAGCAACACATTTATATCAAATTGCCATAAAAATATTATGTAGTTATTAAATGTCAATTTGTCAATGTGTCCAAACTGTTTGAACATTGATAAATTGGCATTTAGTAATTAAATGGGATAGTTGCTTACCAGTAGTGAATGGGTCAATAACTGACTTCTCATAAACTTAAAACTTATGTATTTCTTTATAGATATCCCATTTCTCAAGTATGATTTCGCTTTTAAATTTTTGGACATCATGCACTATATCCTTTTTAAGGATAAAAGCCTATGTAAAAAATTTAGCTGTTATGATAATAATTTTGAATCTTGAAAGCCAACACATTTGGGAAATGGGCTAAAGCTGAGCCTATAGGCTTATATAAGTTTAAGCTCCTTGAGTGAACACTGATAGAATTGTAAACCTGGCCTAAATCATGAATGTTACCTTGAAAATATCGACATGATAAATATATCAAACAAACAAATAATTTAAAATCAAATTTAAGGGAGTGGCATGGTTCTCAACAATGGACTACTTAAACGACGAACCCAGTTGACGGCTCAGTGGTGGATTATCTTACCACAGGAGGAAACATTGGCAATCTTCTTGACTCTTGTCTCATGCACCCAATAGTTGCCTACCTGTAGTGAACACTGATAATGCACAATCAGATCGAATGAAAGGTTCCATTGAACCAATAAAGAACCAACATGGCCACCAAACAGTAAATTATGATTGGTCCATGACAGCCATGTTTTATCACTGATCAATTTCTTTTGAACAAACTTTAATCACCCTTAGTTATCGATGAAATATCAGGAGGTTCCGCCTGAACCGTAAGCACTTCCTGTGATGTCATTTTCAAGAACAAGATGTTCACCTGAAAATGGATCAGTTAAAATTCCAGGCACTCAATATGGGGTACTCCTGGCCGAATTTGGTTAAAACTGGGAATTGATTAACCCAATAATATTGACGCCACCCAAAAAATTGCTTCTGTGGTAGATCTGAGAAACGTCCATTTTCAGACCAGGACTCCAGTAGAATACTATTTTGTAAATTTACTACTGGAATGACTGGCTCGATAATCAAGCCAGTCATTCCAGTGATAAATTTTCAAAAATAATCTCAACCTGCAAATGGACATTTTCTATGAGAAAATTGATACTTATTTTGAAGAATTTGAGGGGTAAATGGTTAAGGATGAGACATCTGACCAAGCAAATTTCTGAATAGAACTTCTGGAGCATACCACCATAGGGTCCATCTAGTTAAACTTGGTTAAAATCAACCAAGCGGCTGAGGAGATGCATTTTGATAATTTCTGGGAACTTTTTCATAGAATCCAAGATTTTCACCCCAAAACTGACTAATCGAAGTTCTGAATTCAGAAGCGTAGCACCATACGGTTCTTATGGCCAAATTTTGTTGAAATCCACCAAGGAGATGCATTTTGACAATTTCCAGTAAATCATTTACAAAATCTAAGATTTTCACCGATCAATTTATGGATCAATCAGAATTCTGAAGAGATGTTCTGGAGCCTAACACCCAGGGGTAGATTTTAAGGATTTGTTCTACTAACCTAGACAGGATAGTGCATCATTGATTTTACTATCCCGCAGCAAACTTCACTAACCCAATGTTTGTAAGCTCAAAGCTGATCACTTCTTTAATCCAATCACTGATACAGAGAAGCCGTTGAATATTTTGAAATTAGTTTGTCTGGAAAGCCGTTGCTGCCTTTGGTAGGTACTCAACGTAATGACATTAGAATAGTGTTTTTTTGGATTTCCTCTTTTGAGAGCAACTAACCCAGACAGGTTAGTGCAGGTGCAGTTTTATTAGCTCATATGAAATTCTACTATCCTCGGGTTAACAGGTTAGTCTTATAATCGAGCCCTGCTAACACGATAAGATTCTCCCAGACAAATTTGCCTGAAATTGGTCATAGAAGATGTGATCCAGCTGTGAGCGACGATAAAGGGGTATATGTACTTGTCATTCACAATCAGATATTCACTTAGACTCTAGTAAATAAACTCACAGCGTGTTTAGTGTGGTTAATCATGCTGTGAGATAATATCAGGGTTCGCACTGGTCATGGAAGTTCATGGAACTTGAAAATTTAAATTCCAGGCCTGGAAAGTCATAGAACATCAGCATTTTTTGTTATAGGTCATGGAAAAGTCATGAAATATGGTAATCATGTAAAATAAAAGAAATATGATGACATAAATCAGCACTATATTAAACAAATTATGGCAGCAGCTTATCAAAACAAGGCTTTATTGGTTGTTGAAGGACGCAGTATTCAGACATTTTGCATAATAACTCTGATCGTAATTTATATATCTGCATCATAAACACAAATCTACTAGGTATTAATTCTTGGAAGTCATGGAATTGGGTAATTTTGGTCATGAAAAGTCATGGAATTTCAAACAGAAAGATGTATGAACCCTGTAATATTACATAATAAAACAGGAGCAGTCAGGTTATTTTGTCCCCCGCTCCCCCCCCCCCCCCCCCCAACCCCACCATCTCCATATTTTTGGGAATGTTTTACGGTCAATACTATTATTAGCTCACCTGGCCTGAAAGGCCAAGTGAGCTTATGCCGTGGCGACTGTCGGTCATCCGTCCATCTGTCCATCCACTTTTCCTTTAAACGACTTCTTCTCAAGAACCACTGGACCGATTTCAATTATATTTGGCAGGAAGCATCCTTAGGTCATAGGGATCCAAGTTTGTTCAAATGGAGCCGATTGGCCAATTTGGCCATCTTGGATTTAAAGATCTCCGAAACCACTTAGGGAATAGGTTCAAAATCATGAAACATTATCTAGGGAAAGAGGTAAGCCAAGTTTGTTCAAGAAGACTTGATTGACCAAATGGTTCGGTGGCCATCTTGGATGACCTAGTTTTCCCGAAAACGACTTCTCCAGAACCACTGAAGGGATCAGGCCGAAATTTGGGAGATTTGATTAGGAACTAAGGGCCATTAAAGTTTGTACAAGGGAAGTTGATGGCCGCCGTATTCCAATCAAAATGTAGCGTATTTGGTGGCCATATTGGATATCTTTATTTGATGGATTTTGAGTTCTATATATTGGTTCTATATGTGTTTTAGGTATTCTGAGCTCAAATTTGCCATTTTCGAAACTGTCAGATAAACGGTTTGGCGGCTATCTTGGATTATTTTCCCGCCAAAGGTGCCAATACTAAAGCAATAAGAAATTTAAAATGTCTTCTTCTGGAGAACTGCTAGGCGATTTCAATTATATTTGGCAGGGAGCATGCTTATGGCATAGGGAGCTAAGTTTGTTCAAATGAAGCCGATCGGATAATTTGGCCAGTGGCAATCTTGGATTTCGGCCGATTTTAGGAACTGTCTTTAAAAATCTTCTCCGAAACCGCTTGGCGAATCGATTCAAAACTTATGAAACCTCATCTAGGGAAAGACGTAAGCCAGGTTTGTTCAAGAGGACTTGATTTACCGAATGGTTCGGCAGCCATCTTGGATGACCTAGTTTTCCCTAAAATGACTTCTCCAGAACTGCTGAAGGGATCAGGCTCAAATTTGGGGGATATGATTAGGGACTAATGGCCATTAAAGTTTGTTCAAGGGAAGTTGCTTCGTCAAAAAACATGGCCACCGTAGGCCATCAAAAATGTAGTGTGTTTGGCAGCCATATTGGATTTTTTTTATTTGATGGATGTTGAAAACAAAATTGGTTCTATATATTATGTTTTTGGGTACTGTGAGCTCGAATTTGCAATTTTTGAAACTGTCAGATGAAAGTTTCGGTGGCCGTCTTGGATAATTTTCTCGTCAAAAGCTCCCATGCTAAAGCAATAGGAAATTTAAAATGTTTTCTCAAGAACTACTTGGCCTTCTTTTCATTTCTTTTTTTTCTTTTTCTTTTCGTTCGCTGATCATACCGTCAGTCCTGTAAGTGACTGTCGACATGATCATAAGCGTTAAGTGCGTGGATCCATTGTTTATTAGAGTGCGCCGTGTGGCCTGGAACCACCGCACTCAAGGTTTCTGTCAGGGTTACCTCACCCTTACCTCCTTTAGTCGCCTCTTACGACACGCAGAGGATACGGAAGGTGTATTCTAAGCCCCACCTACAGGGCATAACTACGTGGCCGATTTCAATTATATTTGGCAGAAAGCATCCTTAGGGCATAGGGATCCAAGTTTGTTCAAATGAACCCCATCGGCCAATTTGCCCGGCAGCCATTTAGGATTTCGGCCGATCTTAGGAAACATGTTGTGGATTCTTAGTTAAATACTAAAATCCCTGTCCTTAATACTTGTGTTAAACTTGAGCTAAATCACACTCGTGATCCAGAAAAACGGCCACAAACAGACATGCAGCATGCACACCTCATTCCCCTATGGGTGTCTCAACCCTTTCATTAATGAATACCCCATATCTCAATTTCAAGAGAGTAATACAGGTAAGCTGTTGAATATTTTGAAATTATTATTATTAGAAGGACTTCCAGTCAAATTAACTTCAAAACATTCAACAAAATAGTCTATGAATCAGAAAGAAATTAGTTTTGGAACAGGGATATGTGAATGTGTTAATATCTTAATCACCCTGGAACTAGGGATGTGCTCAAATGAATCAACCGGCTCACGATATCATTTTGCAGTCTCACGATATCGTATGCAACCACGTTTTGTATTATTAAGAAGGGAATGCTTGTCATACATAATCATATGGTGTAAGAATAAGCATAAACCACCAACAACTGCTGCATATTTAGCTATTGAATTACATTTACAACTTTATTTAGGTTAAAGATGCACTTGGAAAATGAAGGAAAGTCAACAGGTGATTGTAATAAAAAGTACACATAATCAAATTACAAGTTTGCTCACAATTTCTTTTCTTTCTCGATATCGTATCTTAGGAATTACTGCTCACGATGTCGCGATGTATGAGCTATGAGCGCAACACTACCTGGAGCCAGGCATCTCAGGACTCATTTTTGGATTAGATCCGTTAATAGACTGGTTCCTATCACTACGTCTCAGGACTCATGTTTTGAACTAGATCCACTAATAGACTGGTTCCCGTCACTACATCTCAGGACTCATGTTTTGAACTAGATCCACTAATAGACTGGTTCCCGTCACTACATCTCAGGACTCATGTTTTGAACTAGATCCACTAATAGACTGGTTCCCGTCACTACATCTCAGGACTCATGTTTTTGACTAGATCCACTAATTAGACTGGGTCTTATCACTACATTTCAGGACTCATGTTTTGGATAGATCCACTAATAGCCTGGTTCCTGTCACTACATCTCAGGACTCATGTTTTGGATAGATCCACTAATAGACTGGTTCCCGTCACTACATTCACTTCACATCATGTAACCTAGGTAGATCACGATTGACGCATCACGGGAAACCTGCTAAATAATCAACTAGAGGCCTGGGTAATCCTATAGGAGAATAATAGTTTTCAATTGAAACATAGGTTATTCATCACCTAGCCCTATATAGTAATGTAAAATGGGATGACAGCCATTTCTATGTAGTTGCTAAAAGTTTCGGAACCCCCTAGGAGAATGAAAAGAAGAATTGAATATGAAAGTTAGAAAAAGTAAATCGTTCCAGAGCAGAATAAATAGAAAACAAGTCTTGGTGTGGAATAAGAATTGTAATTAAGGTCACAATCGCTGGCAAACAATCCTAATAATCAAGTCAGTCAGCCATTATAATTTTTAGCTCACCTGAAAGGCCAAGTGAGCTTATATCATGGTGACCGTCCATCAACTTTTCCTTTAAATGACTTCTCAAGAACCGCTGGGCAGATTTCAATTATATTTGGCAGGAAGCATCCTTACGGCATAGGGATCAAAGTTTGTTCAAATGAAGATGATTCGCCAATTTGGCCGGTGGCCATCTTGAATTGTGGCCGATTTTTAGAAACGTCTTTAAAAATCTTCTCCGAAACCACTTGGTGGATTGAAGCAAACCCCATGAAATATGATCTAGGGCAAGAGCTGAGCCAAGTTTGATCGGTCCCATGGTTTGGCGGCCATCGTGGTTGACCTAGTTTTAGAACCGCTGAAGGGATCGGGCCGAAATTTGGCAGATATGATTAGAGACTAAGGGCCATTAAAGTTGTTCAAGGGAAGGTGAGCCATCAAAAAACATGGCAGCCATGGGGCAATTAAAATATAGTGCATTTGGTGGCCATATTGAGTTTTATATTTGATGGATTTTGAGACTGAAATTGGTTTCATATATGCTTTTGGGTATTCTGATCTCAAATCTGCAATTTTAGAAACTATTATATTTGGTAGGAAGCATCCTTAGGTTGTAGAGATTCAAGTTTGTTCAAACGAAGCCAATCAGTCAATTTGGCTGGTGGTCATCTTGGATTTTGGCCCATTTTTAGAAATGTCTAAAAATCTTTGACGAAACTGTTTAAGCGATTGATTCAAAACTCATAAAATATCATTTAGGGCAGGAGCTGAATCAAGGTTGTTCAAGGGAACTTGATTTGCCCAATGATTGGGTGGCCATCTTGGATGGCTTGGTTTTCATGAAAGCAACTTCGTCCCCAGAGCCACTGAACGGATGAGCCGAAATTTTGGAGATATGATATTGATGACTAAGGGCCATTAAAGTTTGTTCAAGAGAAGTTGATACATAAAGAAACATGGCCTCTGTTTTCTTGTTACAAGTCTGCTCAACTCATTAGAGTTCTACTTATTGTTAATGCCCATTCTAGTTGAAATGCTTATGCTCCAAGTGAGCGATACAGGCCACTTGGGCCTCTTGTTCTAGTTACCCTCATCCAAATAGGGTGGTATTGTATGCAGGTGTCTCTGGAGATATACATGTAGCTAAAAAACAAAGCTACTGATCTGATTTGGCTCAAATTATAAAACAACAAAGCATGTTACTGTAGCAGAGGATTTCTAGAATTTGGCCGTGATCGGGATAAGAGAACCCGTATCTGGATTGGATCAAATTATGAATCGGTCGATATCTCGGAAATGTCTTGTCCGATTTGGCTCAAATTTTAGCACAAGAAACTGCTTCGGCCATGATCCAGAAAAATGCGAGAAATCAGGGACAGTCTGTGAAATCCATAAACTTGTTCCAGTGTGACAAAAACACAAGGGCTAGGGACTACAATCTCTGATTACTCGTTCCATTTTTGTTTTGGAAAAATTTAAACTTTTTTATGGTGTGTATTTTAGATGTTCTGGAAGTTCATCATGAGGCGTAATCTACCGAGTAACTCTTTGATTAATCTTAACTTTGCTGTTCTGGGTCTGGGTGATTCATCATATCAAAAGTAAGTCAAGTATACTGTCCATCTGTCAGTCTGTGTCTGTCTGTCTGTCCATCGCACTGTCTGGCCATCTGTCCATCTCTCTGTCTGTCTGTCCATCTCCCTGTCTGTCAATCTCTCTGTCTGGCTGTCCATCGCACTGTCTGGCCATCTGTCCATCTCTCTGTCTGTCTGTCCATCTCTCTGTCTGGCTGTCCATCGCACTGTCTGGCTGTCCATCGCACTGTCTGGTCATCTGTCCATCTCTCTGTCTGTCTGTCCATCTCCCTGTCTGTCTGTCCATCTCTCTGTCTGGCTGTCCATCTCCCTGTTTCTCTGTCCATCTCTCTGTCTGTCCATCTCTCTGTCTGGCTGTCCATCGCACTGTATGTCCATCTCCCTGTCTGTCCATCTCTCTGTCTGGCTGTCCATCGCACTGTCTGGCCATCTGTCCATCTCCCTGGCTGTCTGTCCATCTCCCTGTCTGTCCATCTCTCTGTCTGGCTGTCCATCGCACTGTCTGGCCATCTGTCCATCTCTCTGTCTGTCTGTTCACCCATCTCTGTGTCTATCCATCTGTCTATCTGTCAAGTGTTTGCCACTTTTTAACAAAGCTGCATTAGTCATAGATATAGTCTGTCTCACGCTTGTTTTGTGTTAGTGTTTTCAAAACTAGTTACCTCATCTGAATGATACAATCACTTGTTATAGCGTGCCAAAAATCTGTGTGTGGTATTATGTGATGGTACCTTCAGTCTGGTACGGTGGGCATGTGGATTGCAGAGTGTCTGGTACGGTGGGCATGTGGGTTGCAGAGTGTCTGGTACGGTGGGCATGTGGGCTGCAGAGCGGATGGTACGGTGGGCATGTGGTTTGCAGAGCGGATGATACGGTGGGCATGTGGGTTGCAGAGCGGATGGTACGGTGGGCATGTGGTTTGCAGAGCGGATGGTACGGTGGGCATGTGGGTTGCAGAGTGGATGGTATGGTGAGCATGTGGGTTGCAGAGCGGATGATAACTCCAGGAAGATTTGTTGGATCAGTTTGAAATTTCAGAGGTCCATGGGGGTTAGGGTTGAGGAAGAAATTTATAGAAATCGATGATGATCCGAAATCCAATTATGCACTGGCGAATAGAATCTCACTATCTGAACTCAGTCCTTCAACACTTTAACCCTATAACACTCATATCAGCCAAAAAATGGCTTCTGCAGTGGTCTTGAGAAATGTCCATTTACGGACCAAGAGAAGAGTGTTTTTGAAAATTTACCACTGGAATGACTGGCTCGATAACCGAGCCAGTCATTCCAGTGATAAATTTTCTAAAGTTGTATTCTCTTGGCCTGTAAATGGACATTCAATAAGAAAATAATTGGATTTTGTTAACCAAATTTGACCGGTAAAGGGTTAATGATGAACTAGCTATCCTGTGTCCTGAGATAAACATCTTTACCTGTGCTTAGGTATCTGACTGATGCAAGCAATCTGACATTAATTTGATTGGGGAATAACTCTGGACATGCTGAATATTTTGAAAACAATTTGACTGAAAGTTGTTGGTGGCTTAGCCACCAACATCTTTCAGTCAGATATGTTTTAAAAATATTCAGCATATCCAAAGTTAATCCCCATGAACAATGTAGTCTGCAGATATTCAGCAGACAGGTAGAGAGCTAAGTGTATGGTGTACTTTGGTGTATTGCAGGTTTAATCTTGTTGCTAAGAAGCTACAGAAACGTCTGCAGCAGTTAGGTGCTAACGTGTTACAGCCTGCAGGACTGGCCGATGATCAACATGATTTAGGGTATATGATATACTTAGTATTCATCTCTAATAATTATCCCTCAAACACCCCATCATGACCCCCTCTACCACAATATCTCACACGCACTATCAGCCACCGCTCTCTCTCTCTCTCTCTCTCTCTCTCTCTCTCTCTCTCTCACTTTCTCTCTCCCTCCCTCCTTCACTCCACTCCAATATCTCACACTCACTATCATCCCTTTATCAGCCATCACTCTCTCTCTCTCTCTCTCCTCTCTCTCTCTCTCTCTCTCTCTCTATCACTTTCTCTCTCACTTTCTCTCTCCCTCCCTCCTTCACTCCACTCCAATATCTCACACTCACTATCATCCTTTTATCAGTCATCACTCTCTCTCTCTCTCTCTCTCTCTCTCTCTCTCTCTCTCTCTCTCTCGCTCTCTCACTCCACCCCCTTCCCCTCCTCAACCCCCTTGCTCTCATTCTTTCTCACCCACTCATTTAAATTAAACATTTTTTAAATAGTCTTCTTAGATATCAAATAGATATGGTTATGTTACAGGCCGGATGCTGTTATTGACCCATGGTTGAAGAGTCTCTGGAGTCGTGTCCTGGAGCTGTACCCCTTACCAGCCGGACTACAAGTGATCAGTGATAGCATACTGTGAGTTCTCTATAACACTCTCACCTCTCTATTACAGCAAGCCTTATTGACCCTTTAACACTCATTCTGGCCAAACACGACTTCTGTTCCAGTTGGTCTTAAGTAATGTTCATTTACAGAACATTTAACACTGGAATAATGATTGACCCGATAACCAACCCAGTCAACTCAGTGATCATTTTTGAAAGATAATCTTATGGTCTGCAATTGAACATTTTCTTTTAAAAATTGAAATTTGAACAAATTTGAGGGTAACAGGCTTAACTGAATATCATGATAACTGTGCGGAAGAACTGTGGGGGTATTCTCACAGTAATGGCCAAGAAAAGCTTACGTTTTGATTTGTTACTGTCAATTTACAGCTCAATAGAAGACTATTTCTTTTAATTTCCCACGAATATCTGGCTTGGTTAATGGGGCAGCCATTGCAGGAGAGTTTTCATAAATACTTTCTTTCTCAAGAGAAACCATTTTAAAAGGCTTAAAGGGGAAGACAAACAGATATGGGTCAAAGCCAAATGATGCTTTTGGATATTTTAAATAAAATAAAATATATTATGTGCATATGTTCGATTTCTTAAATAGTAGATTTAAGCACGGAAAGTCGTTTTCAGAGCTCCAGATAAGCAGCGTATTTGCGTAAATACGCAAAAATATATTTTAAAACCCAATTTAAATCACACCTCCAGGGTATTAAAAACGCAATCCAGATACGCAAATACGCAAAATATTGAATACGCCACGCGTATACATGATTCCTATCAATGCTCAAACGGGTATCCGCTAAGTGGATCGGATCAAACCTGCAGTACTCGGTTACCATTACGCAATGATAATATTATGTAGTAATTTTGAAAGTCCAAAGTTACAGATTCGCGAGTAGCAGATGACTATGCCAAGTATTTGCTCTAAATATTGAATCTACTCGCAAATTCCTGACATCACATGTTTTTAATGTGCAATGCTAATAGTTATACTGTCATGACTGTAGTGGCCCTGTTGCATGCTATCTAAGGTTTATAGATCTATGGATTTGTCATTCTCTGCAAACTTGTTGTTTTCAAATGTGAAAGCATATTCTCGTTATAAGTTGAAATTCTTTATAATAACTTATAACGAGAATATGCTTTCACGTTTGAAAACAACAAATTTGCAGAGAATGACAAATCCATAGATCTATAAACCTTAGATAGCATGCAACAGCGCCACTACAGTCATGACAGTATAACTATCAGCATTGCACATTAAAAAAATATCTAACAGAAGCAAGGCAGCAACAGTTAAATAATTTCCAAAATATTTAACAGCAATCCTTTTACTGGAGTTATTTCTCACCAAAATCTGATGCATTGTAGCCGCTTGTCTAAATATAGCTCTCCTATTTCCTGGAAATTGCTGCTGCTGACTTCCTCATTACTGGGAAAATCCCCTAACACATGTCATCTGCAAAGTGAAACTGAACTGAAACCATGAAACTGCCTCATTACTGGGAAAACTATGGAAGCCCTATGAAAGGGCTATGTCTGTGAAAAGAAATTATCTCGAGCGCTCGACTTAATATCTCGAGCGCTCGAGTTAATAACTCGAGTGCTCCAGATAATTATGTCAAGCGCTCGAGATAATTATGTCAAGCGCTTGAGATAATTATGTCAAGCGCTTGAGATAATTATGTCAAGCGCTCGAGATAATTATGTCACGTGCTCGAGATAATTATGTCAAGCGCTCGAGATAAATTTTTCTAGGAATTTGTTGGATGTGACTGCATATTGTTGAACAGATGCATGTGGTAATCCAATTAAAGGAATATTTGCTCTTATATAACACTTCACGAATACATGTACGCCCTCCATACATCTCCCTCCTATTAAACACTCACATGTTTAGACATCGATGAACCATCTGTGTATTTCTGGACGCAAACATGAGCGCCCTATGCCATTCATTATTGCCACCTCCCACAAATGTCACATTTATTTGACACGAATGGGTAATAATTTCTTTTTTGTTTTAAATCATTATAAAATTGCATCATATGTCTCAGTACTATGACCTCCACCATTGCCTTACAATTGTGACCTTTAATTCCAGTCAGTGGCGGATTAAGCCTGGGCCTGGGCCAAACAATATTTGTGGAGTTAGGTGGAAGTGAAAGGCAAAGGGAAAGGGATGTCCGGGGTTCCTCCCCCATAAAATTTGTAATTCTAGACGCTCGCAGATGGCATCTCCTGCATTTCAAGAGGCAAATATGGACCATCAGATGTTAAATTATTCTTTTTTAGCAATTTAATTTCATTTTTTTGTTCACTCAATTTTCTTAGCCGTTCACTTGTGAAAACAGGACTGGATACAAAACCTGAATGAATAAAAAATGAAATTAATTAGCTAAAAATAGAATAATTTAACAGCCAACTGAAAGGCCATATTTAGGCTTACCTCTGGAAATGCAGGTGGTGCCATCAGAGAGCATCTAGAAGATAAAAACAATATTACTTCATATTACTTAATACAATCATGAACCATCTGACTCCTAAAACATCAGAAAGGTCTCAAAACAAAAGAAACACTTTAATAAAAATAATACTGAAACAATATATAATGGACAGATAAGGCAATAAGAACACACCCCACCCCACCCCTCACCCCACCACCCTTGCTCCACTTCACGGAGGCACATATGGTCATATTATCATACGGTTATATCATACATATTCCATACAAAGAATAACTTAAAATGGCTAGATTTTTACGTGGGCTTGAGGGACGCTGAATGATCACTCACCACTCAAACAAAAAAGGAACCCATTGCTAAAGAATAATATTGAAACAATATGTAACAGACAGTAAAACTAGCAATGTATGTCTGTAATGGAGTTTCCATTCCATTACAGTGTTCATCTTCTGAGGCGGTTCCAGAAATTATTGAAGGGGTGGCCCTTGGGGTAGGTTTGGGAGTGACTCTGGGAGGGGGGGGGTCCCCCTCCCCTCCCAAAAAGAAGGGTGGTGGGTTTCGTGAGGCCCCCCCCCCCCCCCCCCCTGAGAAATTGTGTGAATTTAAAACTGCTGAGATGTGATTTCCAGCCTTCTGAGTGGAAATATTGATTTTTATTTTACCTGTAATTTAGAACATTATTGGAGACAATGAATCAAATGAAAAATGAGTATCTAAGGTAAGACTTATAATCAGATTGTGAACATAAGCAGTTTCTCTTTTTACAAAGGGAAATAGCTCTCTGGGCATCATGTCCAGGCAGCTATTATCATTTGTAAAAAGAGAAACTGCATAAAACACATCATTCACTCAAAAAAGATTTTTTGATCAGAAATATTGGGGACTGGTCAAGATTTGGGGCTGGAGTCAAATGCCCCCGCTGCCCCTATTATAATCCACTACTGTTCCCATTTTCTGTAAAACATCCTTTACGGGATGATGGACGCGTTTACATAAGCTACCCTGAATCTGGCCATAATTTATCAGAGTTATAAACACATAATAATTGTGCTATGGCATTGGTCCGACAGCGCATTAGTCCGACAGTCCATTGGTCCGACAGCGCATTGATCCGACAGCATGTTGGTCTGACAGCTCATTGTTTGTTTCTACTTTATTTTATCGCATGTTTTCTCTCACTTGATAATCGATAGATCGTGTGGTTTCTATTTCCTTGTTAGACATATCAGAAAAGTTACCCTCCATATAGGTCACACACACACACTCCACACACATTTGGTTATATCATTTATCTGTCGACCGTATCTTATGGTTTTCCGTACATCTGTACATATATTCTTAAAAACATACCAATTGAAATTCGTCTACTCATCTGTCAATCCGTACCAAACATGTAATTCATTTACCAAACCATCACATAGGATGACACACGCACGCGCACGCACACACGCACACACACACACACGCGGGTGTGATGATGATGATTGTATTGATAAAGCACATATAATCAGAGTTTTTTGATTGGCAATTATGAATAAATCAGTGAGTAATCCACACACGCTAACACTCACACATCGACACACGCATCAGGCAATGTCTAGCAAGGCCTGGTTAAGACCTAGCTAAAGTCTAGCAAAGCATGGCTACGGTCTAGGTAAGGCCTAGTAAAGCCTGCTAGGGCGTAGGATAGGCATAAATGAGGCTTAGCTAAGGCCTAGGTAAGGCTTAGAAAAACATGGCTAAGGCCTAACAAAGTCTGGGTAATGCCTAGGTAAGGCATATCAAAATGTGGCTAAGGCCGATGTAAGGCTTAGTAAAGCCTGACTAAGGTCTAACACAGCCTGGCTAAGGCCTAGCTAAGACCTAGGTAAAGTCTATCAATGCCTGGCTTATGCCTAGGTATGGTCTGAGAAAGTATGGGCAATTCCTGCTTACGGCATAGTTAAAGCTTACCAAAGCCTGGCTGGGGCCTAAGTAATGTCTAGCAAAGCTTGGCTACGGTGCAGATAATGTCTATCAAGCTTGCTTAAGGCCTAGGTAATGCTTAGCAAACCTGGCTAATGCCTAGGTAAGGCCTAACAAAGCCTGCTATGGCCTAGGCTATGCCTAGCAAACCATGGCTAAGGGCTAGGTAAAGTCTATCGAAGCCTGACTAAGGCCTGAATAAGGCCTAGCTAAGGCATGGCAATGGCCTAACAAAGCCCAAAGCCATGTTGCGACCTAGGTAAGGTCTAGTTAGGAATTAGCAAAGCCTTCTGCGGCCTAGGCAAGGCTTTTGTAAGGCTTAGCAAAGCCTGGTTACAGCCTAGGTAGTGTCTTGCAAAGCTTGGCTAGCAACTAGGTAGGGCCTAACAAATCCTGACTAAGGCCAAGGTAGGGCCTAGGTAAGACCTAGCAAAGTCTGGCTACGCCCTAGGCAATCTCTAGCAAAGCATGGCTAAGGCTTAGGTAGTCTACAAAGCCTCACTAAGGCCTAGGTAAAGTCTGACTAAGGCCTAGGTAAGACTAATGTGAGGCTTACTAAAGCCTGGCTAAGACTTAGTTAAGGGTTAGCAAAGTGTACCTAAGGCTAGGTACGGCTTAACAAAACTTGGCTAAAGCCTAGGTAAGGCCTAAGTGTGGCCTAGGCAAGCCTGCTAATGCTTAGGTAATGTTTTGCAAAGCTTGGCTCGGGCTTATGTAAGGCTTAGTAAAGCCTGGCTATGACATAGGTAAGGCCTATTTAGGGCCTAGCAAAGCGTGATTAAGGTGTATGTAAGGCCTAATATATTACGTATAAGTGCTAACCAAGCCTGGCTAAGGCCTAGTAAGACCTAGGACATCCTGACTAAGTCCTAGTTAAGGCTTAGCAAAGCCTGGCTAAGGCCTAGGTAAATCTTAGCAAAAGCAAAGCCTGGCTAAGGCCTATGTATGGCCTAGAAAAGTCTGGCTAAGACCTGGTTAATGCCTGGCTAAGGCCTGCCTAATGCCTGGCTAAGGCCTTCTAAAGCCTATGAAGGTATTGCATAGACTTAGCAATAACAGGATACGGCCAAGGTAAGGTCTTGTAAAGCCTGGCCAAGGCCTGTGTAAGGCCAAGCAAACCCTTGCTATGGCCTAGTTAAGGCCTAAGTAAAGTTTGCCAACATCTGGCTATGGCCTTGCTACAGCTTAGCAAAACCTGACTACGTCCTAGTTATGGCTTAACAATGCCTGGCTAATGCCTAGGTAGTGGCTAAGTAAATCTTAGCAAAACCTGTCTAAGCCCTGGCTAAGGCATGTCTAATGCCTATTAAGGTCATGCAAAGCCCGGCTAAGGCCTCGTTAAAGCATAGCAAATCCTGATGAAGGCCTAGTTAAAGCTTGCTAAAGCCTGGCTAAGGTCCATGTATGGCCTAGGTAAATCTTAGTATAGCCTGGCTAAGGCCTATGTATAGCCTAGCAAAGTATGGCTATGACCTGGTTAATGGCTGGCTACGGTCTGCCTAAGGCCTGTCTAAAGCCTTTGTAAGGTCTTGCATAGGCTTAGCAATAAAGAGGCTAGGGTGAAGGTAAGTTCTGGCAAAGCCTAGCTAAGGCCTAGCAAATCATGGTAAGGCCTAGTTAAGGCCTATGTTGTAAGGTCTTGCAAAACCTTCTAAGGCTTTGTCAAGGTGTAGCAAATCCTGACGACGGCCTAGTTAAAGCTTAGTAAAGCCTGGCTAAGCCCCATGTATGGCCTAGGTAAATCTTAGCGAAGCCTGGCGAATGCCTACATAAAGCCAGGCAAAACCTGGCAACGGCCTAGCAAAGCCTGGCTAAGACCTAGATAAGGTCTACGTAGGGCTTATAAAAGCCAGGCAAAGGCCTATGTACGGCTTAGCAAAGCCTTACCTAGGCCTTGGCCATGCTTTTCTAGGCCTTACCTAGACCTTAGCTAAGCCTTAGCCAAGCCTTACACTACATTACATGGGCTTTGGTCAGGCTTTTCTAGGCCATAGCTAGACCATGTCCAGACTTTATTGGTCCGTACCTAGGCCTTAGACGGGCTGTGCTAGTATTTATCTGGGTCGCATCCAGGCTTTACCAGGGCCTTACCTAGCCCTTAACCAGTCTTTGCTAAGCGCTAACTAGGCCTTAGTCAGGCTTGACTAGGCCTTACTTAGCCCTTACATACACCTTAGCCAGGCTTTCCTAGGCCTTACCTAGGCTGTTATAGACTTTACCTAGACCTTAGCTAGGCTTTGCTAGACATTGCCTATGCCTTAGCGAGACTTTGCTAGGTCTTAGCTAGGCCTTACCTAGGCCTCAGCCAGGTTTTGTTAAGCCTTACCTAGGCCTTAGTCAGGCTTTTCTAAACCGGACCTAGGCCTTATCCAAGCTTTGTAAGACCATAGATAGGCCTTAGCCAGGCATTGTTAGACCATACCTAGACACTACCTAGTCCTTAGCCAGGCTTTGCTAAGCCATACATAGGCCTTAGCCAGGCTTTGCTAAGCCTTACCTAGACATTACCTAGATCTTAGTCATGCTTTGATAGGCCATTGCCATGCCTTAGCTAGGCTTTGCTAGGCCTTAAATAGGCATTAGCCAAACAGTAGCCACACCGTATCTTTTTCTTAGCTAAGCATTAGCCAGGCTTTGCTAGGCTTAACCTAGGCTTTAGCCAGACATTGCTAAGATTTACCTCGGCCTTACCGGGGCCTTAGCCAGGCTTTGCTAAGCCTTATCTGGCCCTACCAGAGTCCTGGTGAGTGTGGTTGTCAAGCATTGCAACACATTGTCCTTGGTATCTTTCACAGGCACGCCAGTGGTGCTTGCCTTAAGGAATGCCTGTTGCTGAGACCAGAACAGTGGGTCTGTGGTCACTTCAGTCTGAGGCTCTGTCCTGCTTGAAGATGTCCTCCAGTAGGTTGTCAAATTTGGAGTTTGAGCTTCTTTGTAGCCTTTGTGAGCTTTTCAATAGCTGTTGTTGTCCAGTGTCCCTAAATGGACGTTCTGACACTATCCATGTCTTCTGGGGGGTTGAGTCCAGTAGTACTACCAACTACATGGCTAGTGTGATACATCCCAAATTCTTGTCTGTTTGGAAGCTGGTGGTGAGATTTGCCTCACTGTTATCACAGGGGGGATTCATTTTAACTTGCCAATATTCTACTGCTATGCTTTAAACATATCATGCAAGGTGAACCGACCCCAAAATATGGAATGCATCTACTAATGTGCATAATCAACATATCTTGGTTGCAGAAATTGTGTCAATGTCCTAGCCAGTAGAACCTAAGATATTGAAGCAAAATTTAAATGTCTGGCAATATGAACGGCTGGAGGGACTGACAGATGGATGAACAGATGAGTTTCCGCAAACAATAAAAGTCTCCTTCAACACACATTTAATGTTTCAATAATGTACTCCAATTAAATCACTGGTTATCAACGAAAAATGGTACTATACAAAGATTTACACCTGTCCAAGAAGTGGGAATCAAGAAATGCTAAAATATTCCTGGATTTAGACATGTCCAGCAAGATGAATGGCTGGGCGTGTGCACGAGCAGGTAGACTGATAAAGTATATGAGGCTTCAAAGAATCAGAATCAACCTAGGTCTAAAGTTGTATCAATAAGCTACCGCTTATGATCATGTCGATAGTCACTTACAGGACTGGCGGTATGATCAGCGAACGAAAAGAAGAAGAAGCTCCCAGTAGAACTTAAGTTATTGAAGCAAAAAATGAAACGACGACTACTACTACTACTACTACTACCACTACCACTACCACACCACCACCGATGCCGCCACCACTACAACTACCACCACCACAACAACTACAACTACCAGCACCACCACTAACACCAACAGCACCATTGCCATAGCCGCCCCCGCCCCGCTGGCACTACCACTACTACTACTACTACTACGACCACTACCACCACCAACACCAACAGCATGTTGTATTCATATCCAGAACATCCTAACGGAAAGGATAGACCATACAGGCTATACAAACATCAGATAAACAATGATAAAATGGCAGCAGATTTCATAAATATTTTCAAATATAATCGAAGTGCCTCATATCATAACTAGAATACCTGAGTCTTTAGCATAGACAAACCATCCTCTCTGATGTACCTCTGAACTCTCTCCACCTTTAAAGGGAAGGGAGAGGGCAAAGTGGTCTCCAACTCACTGGGCATAGAACATTTGGTTAGATAACCTAACAATGTTAGTAGGAAATGGAACCTTGGTGAAGAGAAAAACAAACCCTCTGACGATGTGCTGTCCTGTTCAATCATAGATAGATACCTGTGGACATAAACACAAAGA
This sequence comes from Chaetoderma sp. LZ-2023a, assembly GCA_034401795.1. Lineage (NCBI taxonomy): Eukaryota > Metazoa > Mollusca > Caudofoveata > Chaetodermatida > Chaetodermatidae > Chaetoderma > Chaetoderma sp. LZ-2023a. The sequence continues at coordinate 13,319,433 of CM067362.1, forward strand.
GAGATTAGTATTTCATAGCGCCATATAGAAATAAACCTGTTATTTTAGGCGCTTATCACAATAAACATGAGTCCCGGAAACACATAACAACGGGACAAACTCGCTAAAATATAATTGAAGTCGCCTGATGAATAGGTCCTTGGCCCTCCTCTGGAGACATAGCGCCTTTATGAAGTTCAGACATCATTCACTAGGTAGATTCCAATATAACTTTTCAGAAAACTAGCAGAAAACTTTAGAGCAAAAAATTACATGGGAACCCTCTGCCAATAAATTAGCAGAGGAAGTACTAGTCGGTGCATGCACGGTGGTGGGGCTGGCATCCGCCTGACTGTCTTCTGACTACCTGCCCAGTAGGGGCACCTTACTTTTTTAATCTGAGTGTTTTATTGAGTGAAAGCCGATATTTAGCAATATCAAAGAGTATTAGGGAGGTAAGTATCAACTCTGTCGTGAAAAAAGAAATCCGTGATTTCGTTTATACCATGTCGCCTGCACGCTATTCAATACACAGTCAAACCGGGATGTGTATAGTGGACACTTGTTTTGGGGGCCATTAAGATGGTGGTTCTTCGATACAGGTGTAATTCTTTACAAATTAAAGCATATTCTGTTGAATATTTTGAAAAGATTTTACTGGAAGCTGTTGCTGCCTTAGGGCTTCCACTCATAATGAGCCTATCATTCGACTCATTCCATTGATAAATGTTCAAAAATAATAATCTTTAGGTCTGCAAAAGGACATTTTTATGAGAAAATTTAAATTTTCGTGAATAAGTTGTAGGGTTACAGGGTGGTGGTGGGGGTGTAGGGCTGGGTTGTTCAACTAAGTAAGACACTACAATGTAAAGTATTCATTTGTTTGTTTTGCATTGGGTGCATGGGTTTTTTAGGGGTTGGGTAGTGTTGTTAGGGGATCATACTGGCCGATTTGTTCATTTGACCCATAAGATTCAGAAAATAACCCATGTCTTTCACTAGTGATTGGAAATTGGGCCCACTAAATTAATTTCTTGTCATAATCCAGCTGAAGCAACTGCCTATGGCCTAAAATTCTTGGCTGGAATATAGGTATTAAACCATAAAAGTCATGGAAAATGGAAGTGAGTTTGTCAATTGTCATTAATGTTATGCAGTGGCACTGTGCTAGGAACATCTTTTAATGCAGTAAAGAAAACAAAACAAGGATTGTCAGTTGTTACAGACTGGCACAGTTGCCTAATTTCTAATTCAATTCATCAGTCAACTTAAGAAATGTGGATTCCATGTATACATCATAGTGATCATACATGTAAAACAGCATGAATGATTTAAATCACTTGAGACAGTATGAATGTATGATAATGTCAAATGATTTGATATTGTCATACTATCTCAGGCTGTCTCTGATGTAAATGTAGAGTTGGTCAAGTGATTCTGATAGACTGATACCTTAATCAGAATCAGAGCAGTCACAACTCACAATTGAAACATATATAAAACATTGTTTTCACCTGGTCACTCATTACTGGGCCATAGGGCCTACTGGTTTCATTACTGGGCCATAGGGCTGACTGGCTTCATTACTGGGCCATAGGGCCTACTGACTTCATTACTGGGCCATAAGGTCTATTGGCTTCATTACTGGGCCATAGGGCCTACGGGCTTGTGGTGCTATGAAGTCTGCTCCAGCACCGCAGCTCTCCCACAATTAGACTGTCTACTTGTCTAAGTTGTCTACATGTACGTACATGTAATTACGTAAATAATTTACATGTCAAAAAGTCATAATCATAAATGTAAGTCACTTTTGAAGTTTTAAAAAAAATGTGTGTTACTAGGGACTAATCGACTATACTGAGCCAGGGCAGTCAATTAGTCTCTTCACATCTAAGTGGGCCTCAAACACTCAATTCCTGCCACTTCCTATGAGCAAAGGTATTTTGAAATACTCAATTCCTGCCACTTCCTATGAGCAAAGGTATTTTGAAATACTCAATTAATATGAAGAATACTCAATTATAATAATCCCCTGTGAGTAAAACACTCAAAAGACTAATTCTTATCTGTAGCTCTGGTCGTTTTGTTCAATTTACTCTGAAAATCACTTGAGTGATGTCATCGTGTGAATGATTGTTATGGTATGATGTTATCATGTGAATTGGATTTTTGTTGTTGATGATTGATAGCATGTCCACCGTTATATTGATGAGATGTAAGAGAAACACTAGTGTTTGTTAACCCTGTAACACTGAAACCGACCAAAAATGCCTTCTGTAGTAGTCTTGAGAAATGTCCATTTGCAGACCAAAAGAAGACTATTTTTGAAAATTTACCACTTGAATGACCGAGCCAGTCATTCCAGTGGTAAATTTTCAAAAATTGTCATCTCTTCGTCTGCAAATTGACATTTTATATGAGAAATTTAAATTTTCTTGTACAAATTTAAGGCTTAAAGGATTAAACTAGAGCTTCGTATAACTGTATTAGATGCTAGTTTCGTCTTCCTGACATGACTGAAAACAAGTTCTGAATCGAATGTGATTGATGATTCATGCAATCATGTCAAACCAGGAATTTTATGGTATGTCACAATTCATGAATACGACCAAAATTTTAACAGCGATAGAGTTCGTGAAAATTTATCAAATTCTTTTTAATTCATAAATAGTGATGAAAAAAAATTATTTTGGCATGTTTTTAAAATTTTATATTGGTTTGTGATCTTTAACTGAGTTCTTTTGAAGAGACTCAGAAGAGTGCTTGTTGAAGGATATCGAATTTGTCATCAGTATCCGTAAACATGGACTATAAAGTTGAAAGAATGCATGTAGATGTCTTACTATAAGCAGTATAATGTATTACTAGTAAGTAACCTGTGTATGTATGTGTTCATATAAAGCAATTTTAACTTCAAAGTTTCAAATCTTGCCAATAGACTGGTAATATTAGATATTGAATCATGTTTGGTGTTCAGGGACATAAGCTTGGGTCGGGGCCTGGGTCTGTTCTCCTCCCCCCCCCTGCCCCCCCCCAATCCTTCAGCTGCAATGCCCAGGCTCCACTAAATCTCTACTTTCATACCTAAGAGACTTAGAAAGACTTTTTCTAGACTTAGAAAGCAATATAGTAATTGCTCTTCATCTTTTTATCATTCTGAATGCAGCAAAATGGCGTCTCAGAGTGAATTTGATGTAGGAAGCTACCATGTGTCATGTCGCGCCCCACCTTGTGTCTCAGATATTTCCCCAAAGTTATTGCTATTTGAGGGAGTAAAAGAAAAATTGTCCAAAAAGGCCCGAGGATGGATTGCGGCTGCAGGATGTTTTCGACCTACTGCAGTCCCAAAACATGTTCGAGTGCTATTTCTTTCAATGCCATTTGACCGTTCCAGTTTATCCATCCATCATATGACATCATAGTCTACTACATAATGTGTTGGATGACATCATAAGCATTACATCATGAATGACTCGATTTAGTTCATCTTAAACGCTTAAAAGTCTGTCACGTTGTATGAATTGTATGTCTATTATTTAATAAACATTCTGTTGAATATTTTGAAACTAATTCGACTGGGCGCTGTTGCTGCCATTGGCAGTAACAGCACCCAAGACATATTAGTTTCAAATTACTCAACAGATTACCTGTAGAGCTTTCTGAAAGTTTATGGTCAGGGAGTTCAGAGATTGATCGATCCCAACACAGGCAAAGCGTGGGTGGAGCCTAACTAAATATGGGCAGGCATAGCTAAAACTGGAAAGCTCCATTGCCATACATGATTTCTAAAGCTGACTGTGTGTGTGTCCTATGTTTTACAGATCACCTCCCCGATACCGAGTAGAGTTCCGCAGAGAGCAGCCACCTGCTTTCATACCTGTAGTTCATGGTGACACGCCGATGTCACCGAGTCATGTACATATCAGGGAACCCGAAAGCACCCGATCATACAGCCAGCAGAATCCATTCTTATCACAGATGCTTTCAAATACATGTGTAACGTCTGACGATCATTTCCAGGATGTACGTCTCATCAGGTTCAGCCTCTCTGGATCAGACTTATGGTTAGTGTTAACATAACGTCCAGTCATAATATACAGTGTCGTAGGGATCATTTTAACAATTTAACACTGAAAAGCAATGAAAAATGGCTTCTACAGTGATCTTGAGAAATGTCCATTTGCAGACCAAGTGAAGGCTATTTTTTTTAAATTTTATCACTGGTATGACTGGCTCGATAACCGAACCCATCATTCCAGCGTTAAATTTTTTAAAATAGTCTTCTCATTGTCTGCAAGTGGACATTTTCTATGAGGAAATTGAAATTTTCTTGAACAGATTTGAGTGTTAAAAAGGGTGTGGCCACGCATTTTATTTACTGCGATGCAATATAAACACTAGTGTTTATTAAAGTAGAACTGGAACTAGTGTTCATTAACTTTTTCACTGACAAATCCCTGAAAAGGTATATTATTTATGATATAAAACTTATTCTGTTGAATAGCTTGAAATTAATTTGACTGAAAGCCGTTGCTGCCTTAGGCAGCAACGTCTTCCAGTCAAATCAACTGCAAAATATTCAACAGTTTTCCTGTTTGGATGGTAGTGTTGAAAATGAGATATCGGGAATTCATTAGTGAAAGGGTTAATCTAAAACTTCACTGGTCAGATTCTGCATTCTGAAACCATTCACTGGTCAGATTCTGCATTCTGAAACCATTCACTGGTCAGCTTCTGCATTCTGAAACCATTCACTGGTCAGATTCTGCATTCTGAAACCATTCACTGGTCAGCTTCTGCATTCTGAAACTATTCACTGGTCAGATTCTGCATTCTGAAACCATTCACTAGTCAGCTTCTGCATTCTGAAACCATTCACTGGTCAGATTCTGCATTCTGAAACCATGTGTTTGATGATTCACACCATGATGGCATTACTTTAAGCTGATCAATGGTCTTTAAGTAGAGACAACAGACCTTTCCAAGTTTAGCCATCGATCATCTGACGTCATAATTAACTAAGTGACGTATATGATGACATCATAATCATTATGTTATGAATGAATCGATATTGTCCGTCTTTGACACTTAATAGTCTGACACGTCGTATGAATTGTATTTCTTTACCATTTAATAAACATTCTGTTGAATATTTTGAAACTAATTTGACTGGACGCTCAGTCAAATTAGTTTCAGAATATTTTACAGCTTACTGTATATTCTTCTGGAAATTGATAGTCAGGGAGTTCAGAGATGGATCGATTCCAACATGGATGAGGTGTGGGTGGATCTTAGAGAGGGGCGGGGCATAGCTAAAAGTGGAAAGGTCCATTGCTGCCTAGGACTGGTTTTACAGTCAAATTGGTTTCAAAATTTTCAACAAACACTTCTTGTCTCAATGTGTTGTGTTTATCCTGTAATGTTGACCGGGTCTTGCTCAATAAATGTTTGTTGTAATTTTCAAACAGTTTCTCACCAGGGGATGTGTTAATGATTCAATCACAGAATATGGACGCCACAGTAAATGAGTTCTTGGAGCTGATGAAGTTAGATCCGCATGCGATGTTCACAATCACACAAAATGATCCAGGTATATATAGAGGTTATCTAATTTCACGTCACGTATACTGACCAGTCCAGGGGACTGTTTCATATTATGACTAGTTATATAATATTTCTGTGAAAATTTGTCAAAATCATGTTTTTCCATTTCCCCTTCATTCTAAACAGGAGCAAAATATAACCTCCCTTGCTTTAGATGATTAGTAAATGGTTAGAAACTATGATGCCCTATGCTAGCATTATCAAAGTTGAGTTGCCTCTCGCTTAGTTTGTTGCTCATAGCCACATTCTTATGGTTGACAATGAGGTGGGTAAGCACTAAACTCTCTGTCACAGTGGTTGCCGTTTGGTAGTGGAAAATATCTTTTTGGCATTTGAAGATTTTTTCGATGGATATTTTATTCAATTTCTTGCTATGGTTTGCTGTTGAGCTTCAGTGAATAGTTGTGGGTGTGCATTTCCTGTTGTTATGTTTCTGTGGTATTTTCCAGCTATATTTTAAATCATGCTTTTAGAGAGCATATTCATTTGTCTCCAAGTAGTGGTTTGCATTTTTATTCATGTTATATACCGCCCCTGAAACTAGTAACGTAATTCACCTTTCCATCAATGATTCGATGTCATATGACGTCATAATCAGCTAAGTGGCGTGTAGGATGATGTCATAATCATTACATTCATAATCATTACATCATAAATGATTATATTTGGCCCGTCTTTAACTCTTAATAGTCTGACACGTTGTAAGAATTGTGTGTCTCTACTATTTAATAAACATGCTGTTGAATATTTTGAAACTAATTTGACTGGGTGCAGTTGCTGCCGTAGGCAGTAAAAGCACCCAGTCAAATATTTTCACAATATTCAACAGCTTACCTGTATTTTTCTGGAAATTGATAGTCAGGGAGTTCAAACGAGCGAGGTGTGGGTGGAGCATAGCTAGAGATGGGTGGAGCCTAGCTAGAGATGGGTGGGGCATAGCTAGAGATAGGCAGGGCATAGCTAGAGATGGGCGGGGCATAACTAGAGATGGGTGGAGCATAGCTAGAGATAGGTGGGGCATAGCTAGAGATTGGCGGGACATAGCTAGAGATGGAAAGGTCCATTCAAATTGAAAGATGAACCATACAGCTTACACAGATTATAATTTCGACCAAAGTGTTTTTTCCTGTTCTTATTTTTCCAGACATTCCATTGCCCAGTGTTGTGCCAAACGTGTGTTCTGTGGACTACCTGGTGCGTCACTATCTGGACATCAATAGTGTACCACGGAGGTCATTCTTTGAATTACTCGCTCAGTTTGCTGAGAATGAACTCGAGAAAGAGAAACTGGATGAGTTCTCATGTGCTGAAGGACAGGTGTGCTTCATACTTAACATACTGTAACCATAAGTTTATACAGAGCCATATTTTAACCCTTTAACACTCATATCAGCCAAAAACAGCTTCTGCAGTGATCTTGAGAAATGTCCATTTGCAGACCAAGAGAAGACTTCTTTTTAAATTTACCACAGGAATGACTGGCTCGATAACCGAGCCAATCATTCCAGTGGTAAATTTTCGAAAATAGTCTTCTCTTGGTCTACAAATGGACATTTTGTATGAGAAAATAGAAATTTTCTTGAATGAATTTGAGTGTTAAATGGTTAAGTTTTGTGTGAAATTATAGAATATACTTTAAAAAGGAATTCCCTAAACCCTCTATAAACTAAACATCGTCTAAGCTGAAAATATCCCATAGAATGGATATAAATCCCATAGAATGGATATAAATCCCATAGAATTGATATAAATCCCATAGAATGGATATAAATCACACATATGAGTTTTCCCTAACCAAACCAATGGAGGAATCCAGTTTCTCAGGCAATGATATGACATAATAATCAACTACGTCACGTGTAGGCTGATCTCATAATCAGTTATATGAATGACGTGATTATGTCCATCATAAATGCTTAATAGTCCGTCAAATTGTACGAATTGTGTCTACTATTTAATAAACATTCTGTTGAATATTTTGAAATTAATTTGAATGGGTGTCATGCTAGTTCGCAAACAATAGCTCTATCCGTCTGTCTGCTTGCAAGCATTATGCAGCTTGTATCTGGTTGGCTGTAGAGTGGTGGTTGGAAGACAGGGATGAGAGGTGGACATCACTCAGTCTGATTAAGTAAGGTAAACTATAGGAGTTAAGTTAACATTCCACAACATCAAACAGGACACTCCTATCACTGGGTCTTTCCACTTTATCCATCCATCATATGACATCATATTCCAACTACATGATGTGTAAGGTGACATCATGAATGACGCGATATAGTCCATCTTTAACACTTAATACTCAACCACGTATGAATTGTATGTCTTTACTATTTAATAGGCAGCAACAGCGCCCAGTCAAATTACTTTCAAAATATTCAATTACCCTGTGTACAACAAGTGTATAGTCAAACTCGACCTTTGACCCTTTAACACTCAAAAACAGCCTCTGCGGTGGTCTTGAGAAATGTCAATTTGTAGCCCAAGAGACTATTTTTTGAAAATTTACCACTGGAATGACAGGCTCGATAACCCAGCCAGTCATTCCAGTGGCAAATTTTCAAAAATAGTCTTCTCTTGGTCTGCAAATGAACATTTCCTATGAGAAGATTGAAATTTTCTTAAACAAATTTGAGAGTTAAAGTGTTGACAGGTGAGTACTCATTAATTAAGGGACATAACTCTGTTAAATATATAAACAAATGTTCTACCGTTGTTTTATTATTTCTATGCAGGAGGAGTTGTATACATACTGTAACAGGGTTCACAGGACTATATTGGAGGTGAGGAAAGATAAGTTTTTAAAGATTCTAATTTTTATTGTCTCGCCTGCAAACCAGAAACAGAGACATAGGTATCACTTTTCTGACGGCAGAGTTAAGTTTCCAAACATGGGTGGTAGGTTGCCCGTGGGGGTCTCAAAGTACTGTATTGATGCAGTTAAAATATCAAGGTCACCTAAAGGGAAGGAATGTTTTGAAGATTAAGCATCAAAATAATTGGGTCGGTTATTGTGCCAGTCATTTGAGTGGTAATTTTCGAAAAATACTCTGGCTGCAAAATAACGTCTTACCATTACAGTTCTATATCATAGTTTGGCCAGCTTGGCCATTGAAGGGTGAGATATTTCTTTCTGTTGTTACTCCAGGTTAGCGGAGATCATGATTTGGATAAGCATTTGCCATTAATAGTCACTGTGATATAAAACACTTGTTAATCCTTTAAGTTTTATACACCAGAGATGACAACATCTTCATGACAACAACTGTAAATAAATCTATTCTTGCTTGTTTCAGACATTACATGATTTCCCGCTAACAAGCAGCTTAGTACCATTTGAATATCTGTTTGATCTTATACCAGTGATACAACCACGTGCTTTCTCAATCGCGTCATCACTGAAGGTAAACACAAGAATCAAATGAGTATATATAAGATTGGTCATTTTCATCCGTATTTCCTGAGAACAAATACCTGAGTGACATTAACGGGGTGAAATTCAGGCAAAGTGATGACACCTGTTATAATCACTTAACTGGCTGCATGCTAAATTTCTGAATACCGCATTTTCCATGGGGTTTAACTCTGGACCTGCTGAATATTTTGAAAACAATTTGACTGAATGTTGGTGGTGGCTAAGCCACCAACAACTTTCAGTCAAATTGTTTTCAAAATATTCAACAGGTCCAGAGTTATTGCCTATTGAAATTATTGTCTCATGGCTTGCAGTTGATGTATGTTTAGAGGCTCTGTTCAAACTATTCCAATTTATTTCTTCTTTAATTTATTAAATTTAAGGAAAAGACAATTGAATTAACAAATGTGGTCGAGTGGTAATTTCATATAGTAGTAAGACTGCTACCATCGGTAAAATAACAGAGATGAATTTGAATAATTTTCACTTCCAAGGTTTAGTAGAAACAGCCACACGCCGACTAAACTATGACCAGCAACTGTCATCACGTACCCGTATCAGCAAGAGATAGGTATAGGACTATAGGTCAGGCTTATTGTCTGCTTCCACTTGCGTGCTCAGTCAACTTTCCAACTATATACCCAGGTCATTGAACCTTTTTCATTCCTTCAAAATCTCAACTCCCTTTGAGAGCATACAGCCAGCCTGCGATATATAGGCGCTCAATGGATGTTACATTACTATTGCTGACACTGTCGTCACAGGTAGAGAGCATAGAAGTTAGTAATTTAGTGATATCCATATTTGTAATGTGAGTGTGAAGTCCAGGTTCTAATCCTGCTCTTTAAAGCTTTCTAACTTATGTATGTGTGATTGACTGAAGTCCAGATCCTGATGGCGGTGGTTAAAGCTCTATTGTTCTAACTCCTGTAGGCACATCTAAATGAAGCCCAGGTCCTGCTGGCATTTTAAAACACTAAACTTCTGTAGGCACATACAAATGAAACCCAGACCCTGAGAGCGGTGGTCAAAGCTCTATTGTTCTAATTCCTGTAGGCACATCTGAATAAAGCCCAGGTCCTGCTGGCATGTTAAAACACTATTTTAACTTCTGTAGGCACATACAAATGAAGCCCAGATACTGATGGCGGTGGTTAAATATCATACCAAGCTACAGAAGCCACGGCATGGCACCTGCTCCACATGGTTATCTAGTCTGCGTCCTGACCACGGTGATGTCACTGTACCAGTCTGGATTAAGCGCGGAACTATCAAGTTTCCAGGGGATTCTCAATCACCTGTTATCATGGTGGGACCAGGTACGTGTAAGACACTCAGCTCTGGCTGAGACGACCTCTGTAAGACCAGGTACATGTAACAGACACTAAGCTCTGTCTGAGACGACCTCTGTAAGACCAGGTATGTGTAACAGACACTCAGGTCTGTCTGAGACGACATCTGTAAGACCAGGTATGTGTAACAGACACTCGGGTCTGTCTGAGACGACATCAGTAAGACAGACACTCAGGTCTGGCTGAGACGTCCTCTGCAAGACCAGGTACGTGTAACAGACGCTCATCTCTGTCTGAGACGACATCTGTAAGATCAAGTACATGTAACAGACACTCGGGTCTGTCTGAGACGTCCTCTGCAAGACCAGGTACATGTAACAGACACTCAGGTCTGTCTGAGACTACATCTGTAAGACCAAGTACATGTAACAGACACTCATGTCTGTCCGAGACAACCTCTGTAAGACCAGGTATGTGTAACACACACAGGTCTGTCCGCGACGACCTCTGTAAGACCAGGTACATGTAACAGACACTCAAGTCTGTCCGAGACGACCTCTGTAAGACCAGGTACGTGTAACAGACACTCGGGTCTGTCTGAGATGACCTCTGTAAGACCAGGTATGTGTAACAGACACTCAAGTCTGTCTGAGATGACCTCTGTAAGACCAGGTATGTGTAACAGACAATCAGGTCTCCATTGGATGACCACAAATATGTCTTCACTCAAGTCCTGTGGTCACTTAATAGTCAATAGCCTCAATATGGCGGCACTTTAAGATGTTTATGTTTATCTCTTTAACCCTCAAATTTGGTCAGGAAAATTTCATTTTCCCAGAAAATGTCCATTTGCAGACCAAGAGAAGACTATTTTTGAAAATTTACCACTGGAATGACTGGCTCAGTTATCAAGCCAGTCATTCCAGTGGTAAATTTTCAAAAATAGTCTTCTCTCGGTCTGCAAATTTACATTTCTCAAGACCGCTGCAGAAGGCGTTTTTGGCTGATATGAGTGTTAAAGGGTCAATGGTCAAGCCAGCCAGAACTGGCCTCTACAGTGAGAAATGTCCATTTGCGTGCCAAGAGTAGGCTATTTGTTTGAAAAATTTAAAACATTGCGCGGTTAATGGACATATGCAGGCCAAGAGCAGGTTATTTTTAAAATCAATTAATCTCTTGGCCAACATATGGACATCTACTGAGCAAAGTTTTCAATTTTCATGTCAAATATTGATGATTAATCACAAAAAATCTTAATTTTAAACTCGGTACTCCTTGTTAATGTTTTCTTACAGGTACAGGCTGCGCTCCATTCAGAAGCTTCATCCAGGAGAGAGCGTCACAAAATATAGCAGGTAATTATTTGATTTTTGCTGCAGAAAGTCAAAATATAGCAGGTATGACTGATTTGCTCTGCAGAGTCATAAAATATAGCAGGTATGATTGTTTTACTTTGCAGACAGTCATAAAATATAGCAGGTATGTCTGTTTTGCTTTGCAGACAGTCATAAAATATAGCAGGTATGTCTGTTTTGCTTTGCAGACAGTCATAAAATATAGCAGGTATGTCTGTTTTGCTTTGCAGTCATTTTAATTGTGCATGTTTTTGGTGAAATAATTTTTTATTATAATCCTGCAATGATTCTATATAGTTTAACATGCTTCATATCTATTCACATGGCCACCCTAATTAGCAATAGAGGTATACAATCTGTCACTCGCGTATATGATGTCATAATCAAATACATCACTTGCTAGGTGATGTCACAATTGAAATGAATTAATGTAGCTGTCACGAAACTTGAAGTCTGTCACAAATGTCTATGAATTGTATGTTTTTTTTATGAATTTTCAATTTAATAAACGTTCTGTTGAATATTTTGTAACTAATTTGACTGGGTGATGTTGCTGCTATAGGCAGAAACAGCACTCAGTCAAATTAGTTTAAAAAAATTCAACAGCTTGCTTGTATAGTTACCATGAAATTTAAATTCTGGGGGCTGTGTTCATGAATTTACACTCCCACCTAACTGCCCGCACATATTTAGCAGATCTGACCTAGCCGTGTTCATAAATATGCCGCTAAAAAGTCATCTAAAGTACAGGAATACAGACTTACACATTATTTGGACTTACACCCTCTTTGTGAATACGGCCCCAGGTCAGGTTTCAAATCAACACACATAAAAAGTAGGTGAAGCTTAGCGAGAAACGGGCAGGCCTTAGCTAGAAATGAATAGCTCTATAGACATTGGGGACAACTCTTACATAGGGTTGAATACTTACAGGAAACATGCTGTTCTTTGGCTGTCGAAATGAGACTAAAGATTTTTACTGTCAAGATGAATGGCAGAGTTTGTGTGAAGCAGGAGTGTTAGATTTACACACGGCATTCTCACGAGACCAGGTGAGAGCATACACTACACCTCATATAATATTCTGCTGGAATTTTTGTTTGAAAACAATCTGGTTGAAGCCGATTGTTACATAGATAATAAAGTGGAATATTTTCAAAACTGTTGACCTGTCATCTGTATGTTACCATGATGATATTTAGATTCACTGGATCTTATAAATAACCTTTTGAAAATCCCATAACCTAAATTAGACTGTTGATTATTTTGTTATTAATTTGAATGAAAGTTGTTGCTATGTCAATTGTAAACATTGGTTTAAAGGTCCACATTAATACTAGGATGATTGAAAAAAATTACACAATTTAAGCCTCTAAACGTATACAATTAAATTAACTTTTTCAAACATTCTGGCCTTTAAGCTTCGACATTGTTTAAACATATTAATAAAATCATCCTATATTTTTTTTTTCCTTTTCATCTTGTTGATGTACAATGGAGGGATTTGATCTGTCACTCAAATATCTGACGCCATAATCAATTATGTCACTAAGCTGACCTCACAATCATAATGACATATCTAACTCTGTCATGAACATTGAAACGTCTGACACTAGTGTATGACTTGTACCTCTGATGAATTTGCAATTTAATAAGCTTTCTTTTTAATATTTTGAAACTAATTTGACTATGGCATGCTGCCCTTAGTCAAATTAGGTTCAAAATTTTTCAACACCTTACCTATACAGTTACTTTGAAATTTAGATTCTTCGAATTCAGGTTTCAAAGTTTCAACTCGATTCCAACACACGTAAATAGTGGGTGGATCTTAGCTAGAAATGGGCGGGGCATAGCTAGAAATGGGCGGGGCATAGCTAGAAATGGGCAGGGCATAGCTAGAAATGGGCAGGGCATAGCTAGAAATGGGCAGGGCATGGCTAGAAATGGGCGGGGCATGGCTAGAAATGGGCGGGGCATAGCTAGAAATGGGCGGGGCATAGCTAGAAATGGGCATGGAATAGCTAGAAATGGGCAGGGCATAGCTAGAAATGGGCGGGGCATAGCTAGAAATGGGCGGGGCATGGCTAGAAATGGGCGGGGCATAGCTAGAAATGGGCGGGGCATGGCTAGAAATGGGCGGGGCATAGCTAGAAATGGGCGGGGCATAGCTAGAAATGGGCAGGGCATAGCTAGAAATGGGCAGGGCATGGCTAGAAATGGGCGGGGCATGGCTAGAAATGGGCGGGGCATAGCTAGAAATGGGCAGGGCATAGCTAGAAATGGGTAGGGCATAGCTAGAAATGGGCAGGGCATGACTAGAAATGGGCAGGGCATAGCTAGAAATGTGGGGGGGGGGCATGGCTAGAAATATGCGGGGACATAGCTAGAAATGTGCAGGGCATAGCTAGAAATGGGTGTGGTATAGCTAGAAATGTGTGGGGCATGGGTAGAAATGGATGTGGTATAGGTAGAAATTGGCGGGGTATAGGTAGAAATGGGCAGGGCATAGCTAGAAATGGGCGGGGTATAGCTAGAAATGGGCGGGGCATAGCTAGAAATGGGCGGGGCATAGCTAGAAATGAATCTCTGTTCATCTGTCATATTTACAGGATCATAAAGTGTATGTTCAGCATCGCATACTGGAGCAGAGTGAGATGATATGGAGCTGGCTGGACTCTAACCACGCATACTTCTACATAGCGGGGTAAGGCTGCTGTGAATATCTCTAGTTCAACCTCGGATAACCACAGATTTGTTAACCCATTAACGCTTATATCATCCAAAAACAGCTTTTGAAGTACCATGATGATTCACACATGCTGATGTTAAGTCATTCGTGCATGCTAATGTTCAGTCATTTACGCATGCTGATGTTAAGTCATGCATGCTGATGTTCAGTCATTCATGCATGCTAATGTTCAGTCATTCATGCATGCTGATGTTGAGTCAATCACGCATGCTGATGTTCAGTCATTCATGCATGCTAATGTTCAGTCATTCATGCATGCTGATGTTGAGTCAATCACGCATGCTGATGTTCAGTCATTCACGCATGCTAATGTTCAGTCATTCACGCATGCTAATGTTGTCATTCACGCATGCTAATGTTCAGTCATTCACGCATGCTAATCTTCAGTCATTCATGCATGCTGATGTTAGGTCATTCATGCATGCTGATGTTGAGTCAATCACGCATGCTGATGTTCAGTCATTCATGCATGCTGATGTTGAGTCAATCACGCATGCTGATGTTCAGTCATTCACGCATGCTAATGTTCAGTCATTCACGCATGCTAATGTTCAGTCATTCACGCATGCTGATGTTCAGTCATTCACGCATACTGATGTTCAGTCATTCACGCATGCTGATGTTAAGTCATTCACGCAAGCTGATGTTCAGTCATTCACGCATGCTGATGTTAAGTCATTCACGCATGCCAATGTTTAGTCATTCTCGCATGCTGATGTTCAGTCATTCATGCATGCTAATGTTCAGTCATTCACGCATGCTGATGTTCAGTCATTCACGCATGCTGATGTTTAGTCATTCACGCATGCCGATGTTCAGTTATTCACGCAAGCTGATGTTTAGTCATTCACGCATGCTGATGTTGAGTCATTCACACATGCCGATGTTGAGTCATTCACGCATGCTGATGTTAGGTCATTCACGCAAGCTGATGTTTAGTCATTCACGCATGCCGATGTTAAGTCATTCACACATGCCGATGTTAAGTCATTCACACATGCTGATGTTAAGTCATGCATGCTGATGTTCAGTCATTCATGCATGCTAATGTTCAGTCATTCACGCATGCTAATGTTCAGTCATTCACGCATGCTGATGTTCAGTCATTCACGCATGCTAATGTTCAGTCATTCACGCATGCTAATATTCAGTCATTCACGCATGCTAATGTTCAGTCATTCACGCATGCTGATGTTAGGTCATTCACGCATGCCGATGTTTAGTCATTCTCGCATGCTGATGTTCAGTCATTCACGCATGCTGATATTCAGTCATTCACGCATGCTGATGTTTAGTCATTCATGCATGCCGATGTTCAGTCATTCACGCAAGCTGATGTTTAGTCATTCACGCATGCTGATGTTCAGTCATTCACGCAAGCTGATGTTTAGTCATTCATGCATACTGATGTTTAGTCATTCACGCATGCCGATGTTCAGTCATTCACGCATGCTGATGTTCAGTCATTCTCGCATGCTGATGTTGAGTCATTCACACATGCTGATGTTCAGTCATTCACGCATGCTGATGTTTAGTCATTCACGCATGCCGATGTTCAGTTATTCACGCAAGCTGATGTTTAGTCATTCACGCATGCTGATGTTGAGTCATTCACACATGCCGATGTTGAGTCATTCACGCATGCTGATGTTAGGTCATTCACGCAAGCTGATGTTTAGTCATTCACGCATGCCGATGTTAAGTCATTCACACATGCCGATGTTAAGTCATTCACACATGCTGATGTTAAGTCATGCATGCTGATGTTCAGTCATTCATGCATGCTAATGTTCAGTCATTCACGCATGCTAATGTTCAGTCATTCACGCATGCTGATGTTCAGTCATTCACGCATGCTAATGTTCAGTCATTCACGCATGCTAATATTCAGTCATTCACGCATGCTAATGTTCAGTCATTCACGCATGCTGATGTTAGGTCATTCACGCATGCCGATGTTTAGTCATTCTCGCATGCTGATGTTCAGTCATTCACGCATGCTGATATTCAGTCATTCACGCATGCTGATGTTTAGTCATTCATGCATGCCGATGTTCAGTCATTCACGCAAGCTGATGTTTAGTCATTCACGCATGCTGATGTTCAGTCATTCACGCAAGCTGATGTTTAGTCATTCATGCATACTGATGTTTAGTCATTCACGCATGCCGATGTTCAGTCATTCACGCATGCTGATGTTCAGTCATTCTCGCATGCTGATGTTGAGTCATTCACACATGCTGATGTTGAGTCATTCACGCATGCTGATGTTAGGTCATTCACGCAAGCTGATGTTTAGTCATTCACGCATGCCGATGTTAAGTCATTCACACATGCCGATGTTAAGTCATTCACACATGCTGATGTTAAGTCATTCACGCATGCTGATGTTAAGTCATTCATGCATGCTGATGTTTAGCCGTTCTCGCATGCAGATGTTAAGCCATTCACGCATGCTGATGTTCAGTCATTCACGCATGCTGATGTTCAGTCATTCACGCATGCTGATGTTTAGTCATTCACGCATGCCGATGTTCAGTTATTCACGCAAGCTGATGTTTAGTCATTCACGCATGCTGATGTTGAGTCATTCACACATGCCGATGTTGAGTCATTCACGCATGCTGATGTTAGGTCATTCACGCAAGCTGATGTTTAGTCATTCACGCATGCCGATGTTAAGTCATTCACGCATGCCGATGTTAAGTCATTCACACATGCTGATGTTAAGTCATGCATGCTGATGTTCAGTCATTCATGCATGCTAATGTTCAGTCATTCACGCATGCTAATGTTCAGTCATTCACGCATGCTGATGTTCAGTCATTCACGCATGCTAATGTTCAGTCATTCACGCATGCTAATATTCAGTCATTCACGCATGCTAATGTTCAGTCATTCACGCATGCTGATGTTAGGTCATTCACGCATGCCGATGTTTAGTCATTCTCGCATGCTGATGTTCAGTCATTCACGCATGCTGATATTCAGTCATTCACGCATGCTGATGTTTAGTCATTCATGCATGCCGATGTTCAGTCATTCACGCAAGCTGATGTTTAGTCATTCACGCATGCTGATGTTCAGTCATTCACGCAAGCTGATGTTTAGTCATTCATGCATACTGATGTTTAGCATGCCGATGTTCAGTCATTCACGCAAGCTGATGTTTAGTCATTCACGCATGCCGATGTTCAGTCATTCACGCAAGCTGATGTTTAGTCATTCATGCATACTGATGTTTAGTCATTCACGCATGCCGATGTTCAGTCATTCACGCATGCTGATGTTCAGTCATTCTCGCATGCTGATGTTGAGTCATTCACACATGCTGATGTTCAGTCATTCACGCATGCTGATGTTTAGTCATTCACGCATGCCGATGTTCAGTTATTCACGCAAGCTGATGTTTAGTCATTCACGCATGCTGATGTTGAGTCATTCACACATGCCGATGTTGAGTCATTCACGCATGCTGATGTTAGGTCATTCACGCAAGCTGATGTTTAGTCATTCACGCATGCCGATGTTAAGTCATTCACACATGCCGATGTTAAGTCATTCACACATGCTGATGTTAAGTCATGCATGCTGATGTTCAGTCATTCATGCATGCTAATGTTCAGTCATTCACGCATGCTAATGTTCAGTCATTCACGCATGCTGATGTTCAGTCATTCACGCATGCTAATGTTCAGTCATTCACGCATGCTAATATTCAGTCATTCACGCATGCTAATGTTCAGTCATTCACGCATGCTGATGTTAGGTCATTCACGCATGCCGATGTTTAGTCATTCTCGCATGCTGATGTTCAGTCATTCACGCATGCTGATATTCAGTCATTCACGCATGCTGATGTTTAGTCATTCATGCATGCCGATGTTCAGTCATTCACGCAAGCTGATGTTTAGTCATTCACGCATGCTGATGTTCAGTCATTCACGCAAGCTGATGTTTAGTCATTCATGCATACTGATGTTTAGTCATTCACGCATGCCGATGTTCAGTCATTCACGCATGCTGATGTTCAGTCATTCTCGCATGCTGATGTTGAGTCATTCACACATGCTGATGTTGAGTCATTCACGCATGCTGATGTTAGGTCATTCACGCAAGCTGATGTTTAGTCATTCACGCATGCCGATGTTAAGTCATTCACACATGCCGATGTTAAGTCATTCACACATGCTGATGTTAAGTCATTCACGCATGCTGATGTTAAGTCATTCATGCATGCTGATGTTTAGCCGTTCTCGCATGCAGATGTTAAGCCATTCACGCATGCTGATGTTAAGTCATTCACGCAGGCCAATATTAAGTCATTCACACATGCTGATGTTCAGTCATTCACGCATGCTGATGTTAAGTCATTCACACATGCTGATGTTTAGTCATTCACGCATGCCGATATTCAGTCATTCATGCATGCCAATATTAAGTCATTCACGCATGCTGAAGTTAAGTCATTCACGCATGCTGATGCTCGGTTACCCATCAGTTTGGTATCTCACTAGTTGTCAATCACATAATAGGCCTGGCTTCTAGTGGCATATCCTAGAGGCAAATAATGTCATTTTATGTGATAGATGAAATCTCAAGCAGTCATTTAGTAAGCCCTTATTGGGAGCTCACTAAAGCTCATTCTAAGCGTGATTGATATAACTTCTTTATTAACCCTTTACTGATCAAGATAATTGACGTTTCTGCTCGGTGAATGTCCATTTATAGGCCAAGAGAACACAAATTTTGAAAGTTTAACATTGAAATGACTGGCTCGGTTAACTATCTGACCCTTAAAATGGGAATTTCAAGACAATTCTAGATACAGAACCACTGTTGAATATTCTTAACGTAATTCGACTGGAACGTTATATGACATAGGCTCCCAGTCAAATTAGTTTCAAAATATTCAACAGAATACCCTTACATCATAAAGAATTTGTTCTTTCTGGTAAGGGTCAAAAGGTTAAATTACTATCTGAAGTGTGTAACACTGTAATGGTCAAGCCGGCCAAAACCCACCCTCTGCAATGATCTTGAGAAATGCCCATTTGCAGACCAAGAAGACTTTTTGAAAATTTACCACTGGAATGACTGGCTCGGTCATCGAGCCAGTCATTGCAGTGGTAAATTTTCTAAAATAGTCTTCTGTTGGTCTGCAAATGGACATTTTTTGGTAGAGAATGTTTATTTCTGAGCATTAGTGTTAATGTTGTTACAGGAATGCCAAGCGAATGCCTGATGACGTACGAGACGCCTTAAAACACATCATACAACAACACAGTGACAGAAGCCAGGACAATGCAGAGCAATATTTGAAGCATTTAGAAAAGAACAACAGATATCAAGTAGAGGCGTGGTCTTGATGTTAGTCTGATAATAAATACTAATGTAGCGAACACACCTGAATGCCGCGACATAACAGCGACACAATTTGGTCATATAGGTGACGGGTGCTTTAGTCGGACATAACATGATGGTGACAGATTTGCCTAATCGTCAGTCGTTGCTTGGTTAGCTCACTCAGGTGAGCTAATACAATCGCGATTTGTCTGTATATCATCCGCCTGTCAACAATTGTGTAATGTTTCACCATTTGTTGATTAAAAGCTAATTTGGCAGATATGTTCCTGTAGGCAATATCTATTTGGGGGTATGGATAAGAAGTGGCCATGCCTTCAAATAATGGAGTTATGCCCCTTGCTATATTGTCAAAGTATTAAAGCCAGTGGATAAAATACGTTTGTGGCACGTTTCATCATTTATCAATAGATTAAAACCAAATTTGGCAGATATGTTCTGTTAGGCAACATCTATTTGAGCTATGAATATGAAGTGGCCATGCCTTTAAATAACAGTTATTCCCCTTGTTAGATTTTCAAAGTATTGAAGCCTATGGGAAAAATATGTTAAAACCAAATTCGTCAGATATGTTCCTTCAGACAATATGTATTGATTGAATCTATAACATCGCAAGAATCTAAATAGCTGCGGGATCTGACTTTCATATTTTCTGGAATTATCACTCCCACAGTTGTGGAATATTAGTGTATGGTCACACCATTTCCGATGTTAAAATTTGGGCCAAATCAGACCAGTAGTTTCCAAGATATCCACAGATCCAGGATTTGATCCAGATCTGGGTTATTTTATTCGGATGAAGGAGTCTGAAAATCCTCTTGCAGTGCAAGTTTCATTGTTGTGTTAAAATTGGAGGCAAGTCGGATCAGTAGTATATGTGATACAGCTGGAATAAGCTTTTGTGACTGACTAACTAATAAATAGACATGACTGTTTATTCAGCTAAAGATGAAAACGCCACACCTTTAAATAAGGGCCATAACTCTGGTTCATTGAGGTATTTTTAAGTATTGAACCCTATGGGGAAAATACATTTGTTTAGTCAATTGATCAGGGATTGAAACCAAATTTAGCAGATGTTCCTTCAGGCAATATCTATGTGCACTATGAATGTGAAGAGGCCACACCTGGAAGATTTGCTAGACATGGTCCTTTAGTACACTAACTATTTGACAAGGATCAGGGGGCAATGGTACTTTTTCTGTTGGTCAAGGATGCCAATTTCTTGCATTTTCTCTTCCAAATTTTTGACTTAAACCAGTGCCCCTTTGGTAAATGTCAGTGTTTGGACACTTGAACCATTGGTCAATAGTGTCAGCGATGACTGTCTCATTGGCACCTTTCTGATTGGTCAATAGCAGTGATGAAGGTTTATAGCCTTTTAATATGTAGCCACCTGGGCCCCTAAAAGCAAAACTTAAGGGGCCCAGATAATTTTTCATGGGCCCAGTTTTATCATTATAATGCACTGGCGCACAGGGTTCAACATTAGAAATACCCGATATAATAATTTAGAATTTACTAATGTATAGTGTTAAAAACGTTGTTTTCAAGGTTAATAATATAATTAATGTTGGCTCAACCTGCATTAGACTTATCAGATATATAAAAAGATTTCCCGTTCGCAATCTTAAAATATGGATTGAAAAATTTAGGTTGACACCGGAGATAGTGAGTGAAATTTTCGTAGACCAGCCTAAAATCTAAGGGCCATGGACTCCTGCTAATCTTAAAACACTGGTCAGTAGTGTCAAGGACAGCAATATCTTTGTATTACCGGCTCAAATTGCAGGTAAGCCATACATGTCCCTTGAGACTCTTGTTGATGCAGTTTGTTAATGTCTACATGCTTTGTTAATAAAACTTTCTCTAAGAATATTGTTTGTGTCTTCTGTGATTATCTGTGTTTGAATTTAGAATTCCAGCATGCACTCATAATCTAAGTCCCACCTACCTAGATACTGTTACTATGCCTTTGAATGATTGTTACCTATAATGTTAGGAAGCAGCATGTTGATACTGAGGTAATAAGGTCAAGGTCACTGTGACCTTGATACAAGACTTCTCGGCTTATCTTTCAGGATTGGTTAATCATATTGAAACTAATCTAAAGCCGTGTTCTCACTGGAGAGTTAATCGGGAATAACGCCATACCTCAGTATTGCGCTATGCCGGTTAAGGCCTCTAGTCAGAACATGGCCTTAGATACATTGTTACCTATAATGTTAGGAAGCGGCATGTTGACACTGAAGTCACACCATTGAAGCTCTGACATTTACAAAACTTTGTTATTTTTCAATGTTAGGTTTTTAGACATAGCAAATCTTATCATGTTATATTTAGGGATTGCTTAACCCTAATGGAACCCAACTTGAGTACATGGTTACTTATACCAAGAGGATACAGGATGGTGACATGGATTTCACCAGGTCAAAGCCATTCTAATATTGCTATTTGACCTCTGCTTTTTAGCTCACATTTTCACGAAGTTGAAAAAAGAGATTTTGGGAGTGGGGAAAGATGTCGGCATTGGCGTCGGCATCCGGACAGGTTAATAGTTTTAAAATAACATTTGTGGTTATCCGATTAAAAAGAGTTTACACAGAGGTGTTCTAAGGGATGCTTAGGACTAGTCTGCATCAAAATTATATTTATTTTATAATTTTTAACATACTTTTGACATGTTTGAACATAGAATATTTTATGTGTCAAGAGTTATCTTTCTTGGCTGCATTAAGCTTTTTTTAAATGACATTTGCACCCACAAGGGGATGTCCAATTTAAAAAAAAATTACAGATTTGTTCTATATGATGTTTAGGACCAGTCCACATCAAAAAGAAATCGACTTTCACATTCTTTCACGATTTTTTTGGCGTTTGAACTGACTATTTTAGTGTGACTTTGCATGCAGGTTATATCCTGATTATGCTTCTTGGCTGTGTTAAACTTTTTTCAAATGACATTTACACCCACAAGGGGTTGAGAGATTTGAAGAAAACTTCACAAATTTGTTCTATACAATGCTTAGGACTAGTCCACATCAAAAGGAAATCGACTGACATTTTTTCCAGATTTTTTCATCGTTTGAACTCTGATTATTTTCTTGCCTGATTTGTAATCAGGTTATGTGGCCAGGTATAGGTTTTTGCTGCATTAAGTTTTTTTTAAACGACATTTACACCCACAAGGGGTTATGCAATTTTAGTAAGACTTCATAGATTTGTTCTATACCATGCTTAGGACCAGTCCACGTCCAAAACAAAAAATCGACTGACATTTTTTCTGAAAACTTCATTGTTTGAACTCTGATTATTTTATGGCTGATTTGTATGCAGATTATTTGGTTATGATTCTTGGCTGTGGTTTTTTTAAAACAAGCTTTGCACCCACAAGGTGTTATCGGATTTCAGTAAAATTTCACAGATTTGTCCTATACCATGCTTATGACTTAGCCCACATCAAAAGGAAATTGATTTTCAAATTTTTTCCATATTTTTTTTGGGTGTTTGGACTTTGATGATTTTAGGCCGGTTTTATGTATTATGCTGTGGTTATGGTTTTTTCAAATGACAATTTAATCAGCAAAGACTTGCTTTTGAAACTTGAAACCTTGGGGATGATTATAAATATGGGCAAGGATGTGCATGACACTTGTAATTTTGTTCTGACCCCAACCCGGGCCTGGGCCCAGGGGTCCAAATTGGCCAGTAATTATCGATTGTAATGCAAGTCATCCTAGACCATTTCAGATAGAAACTTGAAACTTTGGGGATGATTGTGGCCAGGGATGTGCATGACACTTTTGGAATTTTGGTATGACCCCAAAGGTACAACCCTTGGGGTGGGGACTGTGGGTAAAAATTTTTATTTATCCAAAGGTGGTCATGTCACATAGAGTTTTCAAGCCAATGATGAGTAGACTACAGTACAAGGAATTATTTTGATCTTGGATCAAACTGAGGATGGGGGGCAGGGTCAAAAGTGGGCACCAATCGATTGTAATGTAACTCCTCCTAGACCATTTCACATCCAATTATGTATTATGCTGATTGGTTTTTTTAATGTTTTTTCTTTTTTCAGACTATGAACTTTGATTATGTTTGGACTATTTGCCTTTCAGTTAGCCCCAGGGTGCCAGTTGTCATTACAATGAGTAATGACTTCAGGTTACTCCTTGGCAGAAAGGCTTTATAGTTCAGTCTCCAAGCTATGCTTGCACGATGGGTAATACCTTGGGCGTTTTGAATCGGCATGTTGATTGTCAAATTTCAAAATGAGGCTGTATCCGGTGGTCCATTATATCCTGTGATGTACAATTAATATACAGTACAGGTAAGCAGGACTCGGTACACTCAAGTCAAGAATGGACCTGAGGAAGCTACCCAGCAGGCACACGAAGTTGTTTTAATGTTGAATCCACATTGAAGTCATGTCATGATGTGATTTCAACATGGATTCAACGTTGAAACAATGTCATGTGCCTGCTGGGAGGATTTCAGCCGAGGACAAGACACGGTGGGCAAAAGTGAAGAAGGACTGATTGCAGCTGTAGGATGTTTCTACTACTACAGTCGCAGAATACAGTAATCAAACATACATACAGGTAAGCTATTTGCTATCTTCTGATAGCTCTTGTGGAATTTTGGTATGACCCCAGGGGTATGGCCCTGGGGGTGGGAAATGTGGGGTAAAAAATAAAATTTATTTAAAGGTGGTCATGTCACATATCATTTTCAAGCCATTGAGGAGTAGACTACAGTACAAGGAAATATTTTGATCTTGGGTCAATCTGAGGGTAGGGGGCAGGGTCAAAAGTGGGCACCAATCGATTTTAACGCAACTCCTAGACCATTTCACATAGAAACTTGAAACGTTCGGTATGATTACACATATGGCCAGGGATGTGCATGACACATTGGAATTTTGATATCACCCCCTGGGGGAAATGGTGGGCAGAAAATAGGGGTGTAATGATTCATCGATGCATCACGATACACATGCGAACGATACGATTTTCGATATGCTTCTTCCCATATCGATCTGCCAAAGATACATTACAGCTCAGAATTAAATTAACAGAAACGTGACATCAGTAAAACATGCACTCAAAATGAAAAACACAAACAGGACGAGGTCGAAATGCCAGGCAACTTTTTCCGTGTCATACATGAATTAATTACGAACACGATAAGCCTAAATGCACCAAAACACTTCCCGACAAGATTGTTTTTCTAAAACGTGGTCGTTTTTTTCTCTGGCTCGCCGAAAATAGTATTCTCGATATATAATGTAGACAGGGATTGAAATGAAAATAAGTGCAAAAATCGCCGGCTGTCCTATGTGTATATTTGTCTATCGCGAAAAGTAATGGATGTCAAATCTCGCAAGTCAGCATGTTCCGCTGCGCTGGATGTTTATAGAAAGTAAATGCGAAAGCAACCGGATGAGAATAAACTATGCCAAATCTCACCAGGTCGGCATGTTTCACTGCGCTGAATGTTTTTAAAAAGTAAATGCGAAAGCAACCGAATGAGAACACTGGAAAGAATTGTGGGACTAATATTGCCGGTAAAATGTCAGACAAAACTACAAAAATTAATCTGTCACGATCAACTGTGGACGTTTCTCGAGCCTCCTTTTGTCTTCATTGTAAAGTTTTATTCACAATAATATGTACCTGTCACCAGTGACAGGCAAATATTAGAAAATACTGCTCAGAAATGCCACCTTTGAATGATCATAAGCGGTCTATAGCAATACAGGTCTGTGGATTTAATAGATGGAGTTAGCATACGTCTCGTAGTTTCATACAACTACAATGCACAATCACCAACAACGGGAATACATTTGTGCATAAGTACATTATGTAAGCCATTGTAAAATCTCGTCGCAAACATTCATTTCAACAAATAAACTTCACAATTCCGTTTTATTCCCAATACAAAACTAATTCAAACATCATGAAAATATTTGTTGTCCTTTCTCGATGTTCGTGAACAACATTCTGAAACTATTCTAGACTGCTACAACGAGAACAGTTTAGCAGAAAACTGAATTAATCAATTGAATAGTTTGCAACTAATTTGCCAAGAAGTCATTTGTGCCTCAGTCAGAAAATGACATCCTGTCAAATTAGTAGCAAAATATTCAGCAGATTAAGCCAGATTTCTGGTAGTGGTAGAAATATTCTTACTATCATTGCCATTACGGTTACTTGGTGTGACACTGTCACACTGCTAAAAGTACAAGTACTATAATATTGATGCCGTGGAGAAGTTTGAGGGTGATTATTACTGATTAACTGATTAGTGAATTTTGAATGTTGTTCTCAATTAAAGTTTATTAAACCTGAATTAGATTTTCAAAAATGTGCTATTTATTATTTAGCTATACATTAACCATACTACATAGCAAAGAAATTATTATTTACTGTAAACCAAGACAGTCATTCCGGCATGATTTCAGTGCTACCCAGTACTGGCCAGTGGTAAGTTTTCGTATTTCAAAATATTCTTCCAGGGGTCATTAGTCTCATTACAGCAGTCTCAATAACATCCTTTTCAAGACAGTTATACAAGTGAGCAGAAGCAGTTGACTATTTTGAATGTAATTCGAGTGCAAAGCTTTGGGTTAAATATCTGAAATTTAATGAAGTTTTTTTTAAGATTCTGTATTCTGCAATAATAAAAATGATGTGTATCGATACATATCGTATCGTGAGAACTATATCGAGAATCATATCGTATCGTCCACTAGGTGTATCATTACACCCCTAGCAGAAATTTTTTTTATCAAGTGTGGTCATGTCACATATAATTTTGAAACTTGTAGTTAGTAGACTACAGTACAACAAATTATTTTGTTCTTGAGTCAATCTGAGGGCAGTGGCCAGGGGTCAAATGGGCAATCTAATTCTATATATGTACATGGCTTGGACATTATTTTTTCGCAGAATATTTAGTCCTGGGCAGACCGGGTCCTGCGGCAGGCGGATCCTGCGGTAACTTAAAAATGTGAGATATTGGTATCTTCTGATACCTCTTGTTCAATCTTAAGTTTTTCCATTCAGTAAATTAATTATATTTCAGGATTGGTTAATCATATTGGAACTCAAATTGAATACATGATTACCTATACTGTTTGGAAGCAGCATAATAACACAGGGGTCACACGGTCAAATGTCAATGCCACTGTGACAAACAGGAGACAGGCGAGACATGTAATTCCGCGGAATTCTTGTTTAGATACAGCTCCAGAGAGACGGATGGATGGACGAACGGAAGGACAGACTGAAATGCAATACACACTCCCCCCTTATGGCTCGAAGGTAATAAAGATTCATATAAAATGCTGGTCTTTTATAGCAAGCTCTTGTTTATTACGTTTTAAATATTAACCTTTCAACCCTAAAATTTGTTTAAGAAAAATTCAGTTTTCTCATAGTAAATATCCATTTCCAGATCAATGGAAGACTATTTTTGAAGTTTTATCACTGGAATGACTAGCTGTGTTATCGAGCAAGTCATTCCAGTGATAAATTTTAAAGTTCAAACCACGTAGAAATATGGAAAAAACTATTAAATCGTTTTAATTTTGCTGCAAATTAAATGCAATGATGATATAGAACAATTCTGTAGTTTTGTTGGGATTGAATAAGCCCTTGATAAATGAATAGAATATCCACATCCCAACCACGTTACACTATGGAAACAATTTGACAATCTTTTTCATTATGATGGCGTCGGCGTGCAATGATGGCATAGAACACATCTGTACAGTTTTGTGATCTGGGAAGCTGTTGATGAACTACATGTCCATTAAATAACTTTAACATTGACCTAATTCTTGCTGCAAAATTGTCCAAACCCAATAAAAATATGGGAAAATTTGAAAAAGTCTAAGCCCCGTAAAAGTATGGAAAAAATTGGAAAATTAGTTTAATTATGATGCAGACTGGATGCAATGATGGCATAGAACAAATCCCCCAACAGACCCCCCCCCCCCCCCTTTAGTGGGTTGGTCTGTAGTTTTATTAACCACTATAAAAACATACTTACCGTTCAATCACTACTTGCTAAAGCAAATATCTGCATTTAGCTATCAGAATAAAATTTTTATGCTCGCTTACATGCTCCTTAATGCCAATACCATCACCATGTAGACCCTCAACCAGGCTTCTGGTAGAGGGACCCCCTGCATTAGCCTTACAATAGACTGGCACCAGTCTGTACACACTCCTTGGTGACGCCTGTCACTAAGCACGCTCGCGCATGCGCAGTAGGTCCCAAATGTGAAAACTGATTCACTTTTCTAAATTTAAGTGCCATATATCCAGAATAGATTCTCAAATCAATACCCAACGGGGTGGCTGAGGCCGGGTCGTAGTGATTGAACGGTAAGTATGTTTTTATAGTGGTTAATAAAACTACAGACCAACCCACTAAAGGGGGATCTGTTGGGGGTTGTTATTACACCACAAAAACATCCATTACCGTTCAATCACTACTTGCTAAACCTGTAGATTTGGTCAGTGTCGCACTACGAAACTTTGGTGGGAGGAGATTTGAGAATCCATAAGCAAGGATAAAAATCAAACAAAACATAACCAAATGTTAATAACATAACATAATGGTGCATCTTAATCAATCACACAGTGATTATCAAACGAGGATTTCTTTAAACTTAAAGAAATAAATAAAAACCAAAGAACAACTCACACCATTACACGCAGACGCACGGTCCTAACGAAAATGGTGGGATGTGCTTGGTAAATGGTCTTCAGCCTTTTTAGTTAAAATCATAGTTCCTAAAAAAGGAAGCCTTTGTGCTCTGGTCCTTTAAATAAAAAGTAGTAAAAGTACTCGGATTTCCATCCTGTAACTTGCATAACTTCGTCTACAAGAAGCGCCAGCAAAAAGGGCAAAAGAGGTAGCCATCCCTCTAATGACATGAGCTTTAATGTGAATGGTCTCACAAATCCATCTGGGAATAGATGCCCTAGAGACTGGACTGGCTACCCCCTCCTCATACGGAACCCAGAAAAGGGACAGATCGGATCTCTAAAAATCAGAACGACGCTTATAAACTTTTGGAGCTCTGACAGGACACCAAAATCTGTCAGCCGGAGAAAAGGAGGATAAAGATTGTAAAATAATCGGCTTAGCTGGATAACGGATTGATTGAGTCTTTGATAAAAAAAATCCCTTCAAGGATATAAGACCAGACCATCCCCAGATTCGATAAACCTATCCTTTGCAGCGGAGAAAACATGGATTTCGGATCGTCTTCTAGCAGAAGCAGATGCAATTAGAAAAACGGTCTTAAAAGTTAAAAGATTCAAGCTAATCGTAGAGATGGGTTCGAAATGATGACCTGCCCAAAAACCTGAAGAACCAGAGCCAAGTTCCAGGAAGGCAAAGGTTTAACACCTGGAGGACGAATATTACCTAAACCTCTGATCAAAAGATTAAGAACCATAGTATCTTCAACTTCAGCGGAACAGAAGATGCAAAAGAAAATCTATATCATCTTACAGTGTTAGCAGACAGATGTAAAGAGTCGAACAGATAAGATAAAGAGTCTAACACCTGGGAAATAGAAACAGAATCAGGCACGAGACCTTGATCTGAACACCATTCTCCAAAAATCTTAAGCCGACCCTTGTAAACTCTTCGAGTCGACTCCCTCCTGGCAGAATCGAAGATTTCCTGAGATCTTGTAGAAACTTTATTCTCAAGGATCGAGCACTCGATATACTCCAAAGGCACAGACTTAAGATTCCTGGGTTTGGATGATGGTAAGTACTAGAAGATCGAGAAGGTCTACAAACCAGATCCTTATTGGCCAAAAGGGAGCTATTAACAAGATCTCGCAGATCTGGTCTCTGACTCTTCAGAACCAAAAGAAATCAGGATTGTGGGAGGGAATCCATAAGCGAAGATTCCTGACCAGGACTGAGACAGGGCATCCACAGCCCACGCCCGAGCCAATTGGTCCGCAAGAAAACTCAGACAGCCTGGGACATGAGTGGACACTAGGAAAATTTGATACATGCGACACCACATGAGGAGGTTCCACACTTCCAAGTACAGGAGAGACGACTGTGCCCCCCTGCCTGTTGATATAAGAGACTACTGTCGAATTGTCCGATCGAATCGAGAACTAGAGACCCTTAACCTGACTGTCCGAAAAGGGAGACATGAAAGATAAAATCTGGGCAATCAGACATGTCGCAAAAAGATTGGATCTGGTGACATCCCAAGAAAACCTTGATCGTCCTAAAAATGAAAGAAAACCCCATGGCAATGCCTGAACGAATCAAGATTTAGATGCCTATCAGACAATCCAACCAATGAACAGAAGCCTGGATTTACTTTCCAAAGAAGAGCCTCTTCTTAGACTCCTTGACAAGCATAGAAGACAACAACCCCTCTAAAGCTAATAGCTTCTGATTAAGGAACAGAAGACCATTTGGGAGGAGACTGCAGAGAAGGGTTCTAGATCCAAGAATATCTGGCCCTTTTGATAAGGGCCGCCCTTAAAGATGTGGCAAACTTACTATATGCTAAAGACTGCTCATAGAAAACACATAGATTACATATGCCATGATGCTCCAACCAAAATCCTGGGCTATATCCTTATTGCTTAGCCCTCACTAAAGAGGTAACCCACGTTTATTATGGATATTTTAATAATACCGCTTACTCTGAATGGAGAAAAGTCTCATATCAGTATAGCCTAACTTATTAAAATGCTAAAGACTCTGCAAAAATTATAGATAATTTTATTTATAGAGATTTAACCAGATATCGTGGCAAATCAAAAAACCCATAGTAAGCCTATGGGAGTGCTAGAGTCAAGATATAGCCAAATCCTGTACCTGAGATCTGCAATAATCCCGACTGGAATTCGAAAACCTCAAATCGTGACAGAATTTAGCAAGATATAATGAAGAAAAGAAATTACGGTTTCCCAAACCACCACTCAAAAAGATGAATTACGGGAAACTTACTTGTAATGGCATCATCACAATTCTACGAATAGAACGCATGACAAGGTCCTGTCAAGAGAACTATGGCAAACATTTGACTATCTAATTTAAAAATTGTATAATAATGGAGCAGATTTAATAAAAAATTGTTATTGAATACATCAACGGTTGCCTAGCCGCTCGGGCTTGACAGATCATCTTGTCAGCTTGTCAAATAATACTTGATCTACGCAAGTATTTCTTACAAAGTGTTAATGTATGGAATCCTTTACCAACAGAAGCAATTAACGCTCCAACATAAAACACATTCAAAAACAACCTAGACTCATTCTTCAAGTCACAGGGTTTTATATATAGACCTAAGGTCGACTAACTCCCAAGATTGCACTCACTTCTTCTACACTGAAGTATTAGACTGCAATCACGGAAAATCATCAGCCTGAATGTGACACAGGATCCTATAATGATTGCAAAATTGCGTCCCATATTTAAATCAACGACATAGGAAAACAAACCAGCTTCAAGACTTGGCTTAGGCATACTGATCAATTTGATATCCTAAACCATTCGATATTTATGCCAAGAGGCAGAAATCTTAAAAGATTTTTTATATATTTATTGATTCTTATATTTATAGTCTTAGAATCAATAATTTCATCTTTGTAATAACAAATGACATTGTGTTAGAAATCCCAATAAAAGGAAAGATTGAACACTGATACTTGATATTAACGGTCTGGATACTGAATTTTGCAGACAACATATTACAACTGTAATATCTCTGGACATGCAAAATTTTTTGAAAACATTTTGACCGAAAATTGTTGGTGGCTGCTTAAATCCAAATATTCTCGGCCGTTCTTCCACCCCTCCAGCGCAACCCCAACCCCACTCCAACCGGCCCGCCGCCAGCCCCCAGACAATAACTTCAAGAGCAAAAACCCAAGACCCACCCACCGAACAGTCCGGGAACAATCCGACCGAAAGTTGCCAGTGGCTTCACCGGTATCCAGTCAACTCGGCCCAAATCAACTCGGCCTAGTTCCAACTCGGCCCAGGTCAACTCGACCTATGTTTATGCCTATCATGTGCGACTATACCCTTGGGTCGAGCTGACCCTACAGTACCACCCATAGCCACATACGAATGCACATATGCGCACACATGTATATACCTATAGGTGCACTATTAGGCCGAACCGACACTGCGCATTTAAATGTACATATGAACATAGCTATAGCAATATTATTGGGCTAACCAGCACGCTTAAATAGGATAAAGATTATCGAGTGTAGCAGGCCTACCTAGACTTCTATGGTAGCTACTACACACGATAATCTGTATACCATGACACACACGGAAATCTCGGTAATATCTTAAGATCGCCATCGTCTTAAAAAGATAGTGCTTTTAGGATAAAGATTGTCTATGTATAATAGTTGCGCGTTAGTGAAAATAATAGACACTAATAATTCTGACTGTCTTTTAATAAAGAGACGTAAACGCCAGTAAATATTATTAGTTCCACCAACAGACGACTAATGCTGGTATAATACGACTGGTATAAGAGGGATCTCATATTTCCATATCATCAATTTTTGAAGAAAAATTCTGAAATCAAGGATATAGAAATATGAGATTCCCAATTATTCCATGCTTCCAGCCAGATGAAAAGATTTCGTCTTGAGAACGGCTCTCCAAGTGTGATACCAGCGCTCGAAAAGAAGAAGAAAGAAGCCAGGTGAATGCATTCCTAAGCCTATTTGACTTTTATTAAATCGGGCCGACATGACTTTTTATCCTAGGCCGAGCTGACTAATTTAAGTAGGCCGGGTTGGCAATTGGGCCGACTCGACTGGAATTCGCTTCACCAACAACCCTTAGCCAAAACGCCCCCAAAAGACCCAGCAAATCCTGAGTCCCCGCCCACTGAAAACCACCATCCGGAGGCCTGCGGTAACCCAGTCAAAATAGAGCAAAATATTACGCTAGAAAGGGGAAAACAACCAAAATTCTGGGGGAAAAAAAATGAAAACAAAGCGAACTCACCGAAACTATGTCAACGCAGAAGAAGAATTCGGCTTATATTCCTTCTTCCTGCTCCCTTATCCGCTTGATTATCTTTTCTAAGCGACTATTGTTCTTGTGGACATTAATCTTGTAGTCATACTGATCCCTATGAAACCTTTACTGAATCTAATTCTTTTCAGCGACTGACAAATTAGACTACGATTTACGCAAGAATCAGGGTTTTTCCCTCTACAAATTCACTCCCTTTGGTTAAAATAAATATGTCAACCTGCCGACATAAGAGGTAAAGGAGGGCGAAGAAAGGCTGAATGGCCCGAAGACAACTGGCCATCTAAAGTTGGATTTAAGAAAAAATTGTATCTCGAGATAATGCGTAGAATAGACTGACTTATCGGCTGATGATATGCGCATATAAAATAATCTGCAACAAAAAACCCATACGGCAACCAGTCAGAAGAGTCTTTAATTACGTTGAAAATTGTCACTGATAAACGAATAAATGTCTGAATAGACTACAATTCCAAGAGAGACTACAAGACTGGCAATGACTCGGTATGAATATTATCAGCCATTAAACATTTCCAATATTAAACAAATACGGAAATAAGACTAAATCTTAGGCAAGAAGATGACAAGATTCTAGGAAAGCGAACATGTAAACCGGACTTGAAGAACAAAACTGGAACCCCATGAAGTTCTCTATCACCTGAAATCCAAAACAGGAAGACAGACCCGGAAGATAATCCTAGAACACCAGAAAGATCCATGAAAACCGAAATGACCTTATCCCCGGCTGTACGAAATCCAGATGTGGAAATATAGGAAACGGAAATGTGTAAACCGGAAGTAGACTACCAGAAACTGATCAAGATCCTACAACCCGGATGTACAGAATTACCGGAAGAGGAAGCTGAAAAAAACGGAAATGGATATAGATGAATGATGCAATGCCAGGTCCAACAGACCCAGATAAGCATTCTTCCTACCGGAAGCGTCAACACTACTACGGGAAGAGGAAGCTGAAAAACTGGAAACGGAAATAGATGAATGATGCAATGCCCGGTCCAACAGGCCAGGTCCAACAGACGCGGATATGCATTCTTCCTACCGGAAACAGCAACACTACTGCCGGAACCGGAAGTGGACGGAAAAGCCAGAAAATCATGAGAGACCGGATGTTCAGCCAAGCCAGACAATCACAGTGCTCATATCCGGATGCCCGGTAAAACCAGAATGCAAACCCGCTTTCCCGGACAAGCCAGGAGCAGAGACGGGAGCAGAGGAGATGGAAGATCTTAAAACATTTCTGGCAATAAGAATTACGAGAAAGATGAACTTATGCATGAGATGAAGGATCGGAAGCTTCCGCCACCGATGCCATCGGATGACGGTTATGCAGACCCTCAAGACTTATATGGTCTTTTGTCTGGCTCCTACCTGAGGATGAATAACCAGACTTATTCTTTGAATCACCATACTTTTACTTCAGAGATTTCATCTCTTGTCTGGAAGTGCGTGAAATCTGACTGAAGACTGGAATCACAGTGATTCCTGAATAAAATGTTTGAAAGCACTATAAAGGATCTACGTAATAAGAGTGGTACTTGGCTATTTTACAACATGGTAATTTGATGGTATATAATAGGCATGTTTTCTCAAACCTCGAAAACGGGAGTACTGACACGAAAACTGGTAACTCAAAACTAGAGTTACAAAAACCCTCTAAAACACCATGACATGAAAGTTAAACATAACATAGGCAAGATAGATTTCATGGTAGGCATGTTTTCTTGAGTCAGAGAATTAAATGTAGCTGAACTTTTCAGTGCAAAGCTATAAACTTTTATCCATATGATAGCAGGCGAACTGATCTGCTAGCAGAATATTTGAAAAGTGAATCAGTTTTCACATTTGGGACCTACTGCGCATGCGCGAGCGTGCTTAGTGACAGGCGTCACCAAGGAGTGTGTACAGACTGGTGCCAGTCTATTGTAAGACTAATGCAGGGGGTCCCTCTACCAGAAGCCTGGTTGAGGGTCTACATGGTGATGGTATTGGCATTAGGGAGTATGTAAGCGAGCATAAAAATTTTATTCTGATAGCTAAATGCAGATATTTGATTTAGCAAGTAGTGATTGAACGGTAATGGATGTTTTTGTGGTGTAATAACAACTGTAGTTTTATTGACATCGGATAAGCCCTTGATGAATTAAATGTACATTGAAAAACTTTAACATGTATCTGCATGCTGCACGCCATTTGCATCGCTATGTCGCACCATCCTACGCTTTGCATAGGGATCGACAAAAATAATCTTCTCTTGGTCTGCAAATGAGCATTTCTCGACTATTATGGAAGCCTTGTTTGTGTGCCTTGAGTGTTCTGCTCTGTCACTTTAGCATACATACATGAGTGATTGACGGATTGGTACCATGGCTTGAAAACCATTTAAATATTGAAGAGGTTTGTGAACGTTGAACAATGACGTTATTCCTCACCTACAATCTGGTTTGATGTTTGTCCACTTATTACACACAGATAAACCAAAGTAAGATGCATTACACTGTATCAAAAATAACATTTATTCAACAATGATTTCTTATTGCCACGTAAATACGTAACAAATAATAGTCACTCAATTAACAGTACTTAACTGAAATGAACAATGTGCATAACAAATGAAGGTTCTTTTGATCCTATAGCCCACTTCTAGTACTTATTATGCAATAATATCAAAGATCTGTGTAGCTTTAGCTTTGATAGTGATGTTAACGCTGTTGTAGGATACTTTATCAGAGAAACAAGACTGCTCATTCTAGTATTAATGACATTATTAATATTAGAAACACATACGACAATGGAAGATTTTCATTGGATTTTGAGGTTTGTGATTAACAGATAAATATGACACCTGTCTTGGTTGTATGCAAAATATGAAAGCGGCAACACGTAAATCTGATATTAAAGTTCTCATGCAGTGATAAAGAGCTTAATTTGCACAAAATATGGGATACTTGTTGATTGTTGTCTAATATTTGAAGCATTCCATGTTGGGTAAATTGAACAGACATCAGCAAATAACATCTTGTGTAAATTGGGATAGCTCTAAAGACAATATTTGAAATTTTCACACTGAAATGACTGGCTCGAAATATGAGCCAGTCATTCCAGTGGTAAATTTTCAAAGATAATCTCTTGTCCTGGAAATGGGACATTTAAAAAGCAAATATTTAGATTTTATTGACCAAATTTTACGAGCAACTTGTTCTCATTTAAAAGTGCGTATTCACACCAAAATGCTTGAAAATAAACTTGTTGAAATTATATACTTTTAGAGGCTTAAATTGTGTACCTCAATGTTATGAAATGAAATCAATCTTAACATATGATGATTTCATTCCATATAAATAAATTTCGTAGGTATAGTTGTGAATATGAATTAGAGACTCGTGCTTCTAATTCAATTTGACAACTTAAAAAATTCTATTAATTTATACATAATGAAATCATCATATGCTAAGATTTACTTCATTACATCTAAGCACACAATTTAAGCCTATAAAAGCATATAACAATTTTATTTTGAACCATTCTGCTGTGAATATGCACCTTTAATCATAGAATTATTGCACTCCTCTAATATTGCTGCATATCAAGTGAATTGCAAAAGTTTTTAGATCTGGAACAAATCTCTAAAGTCTGGCCATGTTCTTGTCGTTCTTTTTACTCATGGCATCGAACGCTGGTGTGAGGATTGCGGTTGGTGCCATCTGTTTGCCTGTCTGATTATCTGAGACATATCTCCGGAGTCCAATGAGATAGAATCATCTAATTTGGCGCATTCATTCATATTATGACTGCATAGAAAAAATATTTGTTTGCGGTCAAAAGGTCAAACATTGAGGTCATGGGTCACTTAGTGCATACCGGAATACACATTTTCGTCGATAACTCTGTAATCCAAGGTTACACAAACAAATTCGTAACATACATTCATATTGGAGTGGTCTAGGAAGAAACTTTAGTTTCAGGTCAAAAGTTCAAATATCTAGGTCACAGGGTCACTAAGTGCATCCGGAAACACACATTTTAACCATAAATCGGGAATGCAAGGTCGAATCACCAAATGTGGCCAATTCTTTCATAATCTAGGTGGCTAGAAGTTCGAGGAGTTTCAGGACAAAGCATCGAATATCTAGATCACAGGGACCGAAATGTCCATTTTCCCTGTTGCCCGGGGCAACCTGCTTTTCAATAGCACAACTAAACTTTGGCTGTTAATGCTACACTGGGCAACCGTGATAAACACTCAGACTAATACTATTATACTGTGTTTTTGATACCTACTGACTAACTCTTCATTTTAAGGCATTTATTCATTTAATATTAGAAAGAGTAACCAGTATGCTTAATGCCATTAAGGGGGGGCGACAACCTGAAACTGAAAATGCATGAAATGACATCGTACGCTGCCCTGCGGGCAACTACATCTTTTCATTTATTTCAATCTCTGAAGTCGTCACCAGACGAGGAAGCACTGGAGCCGTCCTTGCGGACGGCTCCCATGCCTGACGGACCGGCCACCGTTACTGAACCACCCGGAGGTGGCCGCAGAGAGACAGAACCCATTAGGCCGGAGCCCGACTGGACTGCCAGGGAGCCGTACGAGATGGCTCCCTCGGTGGCCAGTCCAGAACCCTGTCCAAGGACAGGGTCTGTACCAAACACGGGATGAAACTGCCCTGCAACTTTCGGTAGCAGGGACGACACCAGCGTAGGTAGGACGTTATGCAAGAAGCCTTGCATAGCAGGTCCAATCCACGACGGAGGTGCCATCTCCGCAACCTCTGGTTGCAGATGTGGAGCGCGCCCAGGAGATGAAACGGACGCTCCACGATTTAATTTACTGTTGAAACATAGCCAGACCACAAACACAAGTATAAAAAATAAACGTAGAAAATCTGGAACAGTAGGACACAAATTTGAAAGACCACTATCAGTAATATATGACCTGTGACCAGCAGACGAAACTACAGTAAAAACCAGCACTGCGCAACATCATTCATCAACACAACACAGACAGTAGCATAACCATAAACCACCACTGATGACCAGCGTGAGCAATATTATAGAGGACCAAGATTGTTTACTGTTGTTCTAGAGACTAGACATGTATTGTTATTGATCATCGATAACAATACAAGTCTGAAAATCAACAGTAAAGTACATGTAAACTATCTTGGTCCTATATAATATTGCTCATGCTGGTAATCTGTGGTGGCTTGCGCCGCTGTCTGTGTTGGTGATTGTTTGCAAACTCTGTATTATATCGATATGGCAGCATTCAACAACAATGACATAAAACTTTTAAGTGAATGAATAAACAACTTAATCAAATCCAAAATGATCTGGTTTGACTTATTTACTGTATGTAGGTAACGGTTGTATGGTGTTTTCATCATTTCTTTGATCTTCAGTGGAACAAGGATTGAGAATTTGTCCCCACTGTGAACAACGGAACAAGGTAAGTAAAAAGGTAAAGGTAAGGCTGTGTAGATATACAGCTCTGGACACACAAATACTCACACACAGGAGAATGCAATACTCTCTTCCCTTTACGAGGTGAGGCCAACTAGTTCCTGAGAATGTGAAGTTATGCCATAGTGACACTCTCATAGAAATCATGATAAATGATCTAAACACATGGGGGGGGGGGCTGTCTTGGGCATGTTATGAATTCAGATCTAGCACTGTCAGTGTGTTCATCCATTACTATTAAGAAAACACGTTTTAAATTCAGACCTAACACCGGACGCTCCATTACGTTCTGAACCTGTCACAAGAACACTATGCTTTTAGACCTAACACCATGCATTACGATTGAGTAAACACTTTCTCAAGCTGTCCTCGTATGACTAGTATATCTTCTGAGCTCTCGGACTCTGGAACTTGGTTCAAAGTCTTCATCATTTTCTCGTAATGATTCTTCCACAACACATCAGTATAATCATCTTTATCACGGTCCAAAGTTCTTGCTTCAGTACATAAAATCTTGACCACTTGTAAGAGTAATACGCAGACTTGACCACCCAGCTGTGATGTAACGATGGTCAATAGATGACACATCTGACAGAACACAGTGGACAGCAGGAAGATAGAGCTAGGTAATGGTGGAGCATCTTTTCCATGAGGCTTTGGCAAACAGCGTTTCTGCAAAATATGATAGTGCATACAAACCTCTATTAACCCTTTCATA
This sequence comes from Chaetoderma sp. LZ-2023a, assembly GCA_034401795.1. Classification (NCBI taxonomy): domain Eukaryota; kingdom Metazoa; phylum Mollusca; class Caudofoveata; order Chaetodermatida; family Chaetodermatidae; genus Chaetoderma; species Chaetoderma sp. LZ-2023a. The sequence continues at coordinate 13,358,469 of CM067362.1, forward strand.
ACCAAGCTGGCCGAAACCTGCCTCAGCAGTGCTCTTGAGAAATTACCATTTGCAGACTAACAGAACACAGTTTTTGGAAATTTAGCAATAGAATGACTGGCTTGATAACCGATCCAGTCATTCTAGTAGTAAGTTTCCAAAAATCGTCTTCTCTTGCTCTGCAAATTGGCTTTTTCTATGGAAAAATTGGAATTTTATTTACTAAATTTGGGCATTAATGGTTAAAGCTATCAGAAGTGATAACAAACACTGCACTATTCCAATTTGCATGAAAAGCCACAGTAACTAGGGTCATTTCACAGCTGTTTTATACAATGCCAATACACAGAGACACAGATCCAGGTCATTGTAACCAAACAAGGTGATTTCAAGCTCTCCTTGCTTATATACTCGGGTCTACGTCCTGATTATAGCCGTGTGTGTGTGTGCGTGTGCGTGCGTGCGTGTACATGTTTTGAGAAGTGTCATTGAGGGTGCAGAGCAGGCTACATGAGCTGCAGGGCCGTGCGGGGAGAGAAGTATAGAATTCAGCCCACAGCTGATGTACATGTATCACTGTTGGTGCAGGACAAACTGCACGCAAAACATCAATTACAGCGATGTGCAGTTTTCCAGACCGTACATGCCTCAGTGTGTGTACATGCGCCTGCCTGCCTATCTCACCTTGATCATGGCCATGTAGTTATGGACAGTATGTTGTGCCATACTCTGGCGCACCCATGGACAATGTTTCTCTGAGAGACACAGGCTCAGCACGGCTGAGAGGAGCTGACACAACTGTACAGGAACTCGCACATCTGAAAGAAATGAACATCTCAAAACTAGAGTCAGAACCCATTTCATGGTGAAGTCAGACAAAACAGGCCTCTGCAGTGGCCTTGAGGAATGTTCATTTACAAGGCAAGTGGCTATTTTTTAACATTTACAACTGGAATGAGTGGCTCCATAACTGAGCCAGTCATTCCATTGGTAAATTTTCAAAAAATAGTTTTCTCTGGCCTGCAAATGGACATTAAGTAAGCAAATAGTTTGATGTTTTTAATGAAATTTAATCATTAACCCACCTTGAACTTGTGATTAATTCAGACAAATCCTAGGAAAAGTATCCTTTTATAATATAAATTCTATTCTGTTGAATATTTTAAAATTAATTTGAATTTGCAGTCAAATAAATTTCAAAATATTGAACAGTTCCTGTAATGTTGCCTTGAGAATGAGATATTGGGATTTTGTCAGTGAAAGATGTAAAAAGCACCTATGCAGAGGGATAATCACTAGTATAAACCAAGGAAAGAAAAGACCAGTGCTTAGCATATGGTGACTTAACACAAGCATTTAAAAGTAAATACAACATAAACCAGTGTTTACAAATCTTTATGGCATATAATCTGGCAAATGATTGCATTTTGCTGAAATACAGTCACAAGTGAGTAGTAGCCACCTGGCAAATTTGAAGCCAATATACCAAACCAGTTGTTTGACAAATTTTTCAGGGGCGATTACTCTTCGTTCAAATACACACACGTTCGGAGGGTTTTTTCCTGTATCTACTAAGATTAACCAAGAATATACTATATTTGATTATAAATGGCTCAGTGTGAAGCGTACTACACAAACACCTGTGATAACTGTCCGTCATGTTATTGCCAAAACATTCAGCAGAGCAGTAGTGAAAGTTTGAACAGTGTTTCGTTGCTATATTCTGTTTGATTGTCCTACCTTGATAAGTGCAAGCGTCCTGGTCTGGTGTCAGTATCACATCAGTTCTTAACAATTCCTCAACAAACTGCACCACAAGACACCATTCAGAGGTCACACAGCTAGGAAGCACCTGAGAATGAAATACCCAGGCAGCGCTACACCTCATATGATCTCATAATGGAGACCTGATCTCTGTCACTCAAGTATATGATGTCACAATCAAATACATGACATGTAGGCTAACGTCACAATCATAATGACATATAATAACTCTGTCATGAAGCGTGAACCATCTGTTTCTGTTGAATATTTTGAAACTAATTTAAATACATTACCTGTACAGTTACCATCAAATTCGGATACTGGTAATTCAGGATTCAAAGTATATAAATCGATCCAGCACACGTACCTCAGAGGGTGGAGCTTAGCCAGAAATGGGCGGGGCATAGCTAGATCCATATATTCATCGCCTTCCCATGAAGTGTCACAAGACTATTGCAATAGCCATGTCTGTCTGTCTGTCTGTCTGTCTGGGATAGCCCAAGTGCCAGTGGAAGGATTTTCAAGCAAATTTGGTGTGAAGTTACCCCTGAGCTGGTGAAGAATCCACAATTTTAGGTTTGTGTGAGATGCAGAATTCTGCAGATAGATGCACCTGTTAACTACTTCATTGCTGATTTCTGAATATGTTGTATTATTATAGATATTGCTTTGAGCACATGTAATGCTAACATGTTACATCAGTGATGTCAGGGTCATGTACTATTATTGACTGTTGAATGGCAGGAGATTGTGGGATGCAGCAAGAAAAAGAGTGAATGTCAGAGAAAGCAAGAGCCATCAGAAGATGGCATATCCCCCCCCCCCCGAAACAAACATATCAGATAAACATACATCAAGAGTGGCCATACATGTAACATTAATTGTAAAGGACAATATTTTAGCAAAACTAATCATTGAAAAATTAAATCCTGACACTGCATCTCGCCTTAAAGAAAAATAGATTTGTACGTGCAGGTTCAATTCAGTTCAACTATTATGCATGGACAAGAGAATTTTGGTGAATTTTAAGTTTTTCAAGGCAGATAACTCAGGAAAATACGGATGAATTTCTTCAAAATGGAATCATAGCGCTGCTCCTTCAAGTAATATATTCAGTGACAGGAATTGAGAGCATAGGTTCAAAATTCTTCAAGATCGGGCACAAACATGACAATTTTGATGAATTTTAAGTATTTCAGGGGAGATAACGCCCACAGACCAAACCCCCCCCCCCCCCCTAGGGTTGGTCTGTCATTTTATTAACCACATAAACATACTTATCGTTCAATAACTATTTGCTAAATAAATCCACTTACATTTAGCACCACAGAAAGATTTCTAATCTCGCATTTAAAGCCTTCTAATGCAAGAACCACAACTCTACTCTAGTCCAGGTTTCTGGATGGAGTAGATTCCCTTAATGTAAATCAAACAGAGACATCTGGAATCTTAGCTAAACTGTAGTTGTGTTGACATCTTGAAATGATTGTCAGAGATGGACGCACCGACAGACTGACATACATACATTCTATACAGACGCATGGATGTACAGGCAAACGGATAGCACATGCACATCTTCAAGTGGCAATGAGAACACTTAACATGTTCCAAAAGAATCACAGCTAAATTGTAGGAGTTGTGTTGACAAGAAATGATTGGTACTGCAGCTTATGTACCGGCTTAACCCTTACCACACTGATGTCAATATTCTATTTTTTACTGTGTCAATAGAAGAGAAACTGGTGTACATTTTTCAACAATTCTGGTGGACGATGTTGCTTTCTACGACAGCACCATATGCCACCAAATTTGTAGAAAAATGAACACCAGTTCATCTTTTAATTTAATTTGAAAATTATAAATTTTGACATCAGAGTGCTATGGGTTAAAGGTATTTAAAGGGGGGATAACTCTGTAATGAATAATTTTCTGGCCGCGAAAAAAGCACATGCATATCTGCAGATGGTAATGACTAGATTTACCACGTTTCAAAACAATTGTAACTAAACTGTAGGAGTTGCGTTGACAAGGATGGACCGACAGGTGAACATATATTTGGGACAGATGGATGGACGTACAAGTATAGGGATAGCACATACATATCTTCATGTTGTAATGATAACACATACCAAGTTTCAAAAGAATCACAGCTAAACTGTAGGAGGAATTGCGTTGACAAGAAATGATTGGTAATGGAGTTTATGTATCAGCTTTAAGATATTTAAAGGTTGATAACTCTGCAGTGCATAATTTTTTGGACGTGATAAAAGCACATGCACATCTGCACATGATACTGATGTGGACGAAATTTTACGGTAATCCATTGAGACCTCTAGGAGGAGTTGCATTGACAAGAAATGATTGTCAGAGATGGACAGACTGACAGATGGACATACTACATTTTGAACAGATGGATGGATGTACAGGTATACGGATAGCACATGCACACCTTCAAGTGGTAATAACACTTACCAAGTTTCAAAAGAATCGGAGCCAAACTGTAGGAGTTGCGTTAACAATAAATGATTGGCAATGCAGTTTATGTATCGGCTTTAAGATATTTAAAGGGAGATAACTCTGTAATGAACAATTTTTTTTGCACCGAAAAAAACACATGCACATCTGCACATGATACTGATGTGGACGAAATTTTAAGTTAATCCATTGAGACCTCTAGGAGGAGTTGCATTGACAAGACGGGGGACGGATGGACGGACATGCTGATCGCTATATCACTCCCCCTCTTCCAGAACGGGAGGATAAAAAAGAGGCATGTTACCAAGTTTATTGAAAAATGAACACAAGTTCATCTTTTAATTTCTTTTGACATCAGTGGTAAGTGTTAAATGTCTGTAGTGTCTATACTGTGGGTGTTTGAACACAAGAAGTACTGTGTTACATCAGTGGTAAGTGTTAAATGTCTGTAGTGTCTATACTGTGGGTGTTTGAACACAAGAAGTACTGCGTTACATCAGTGGTAAGTGTTAAATGTATGGTGTCTATACTGTGGGTGTTTGAACACAATAAGTACTGCGTTACATCAGTGGTAAGTGTTAAATGTCTGTAGTGTCTGTACTGTGGGTGTTTGAACACAAGAAGTACTGCGTTACATCAGTGGTAAGTGTTAAATGTCTGTAGTGTCTGTACTGTGGGTGTTTGAACACAAGAAGTACTGTGTTACATCAGTGGTAAGTGTTAAATGTCTGTAGTGTCTATACTGTGGGTGTTTGAACACAAGAAGTACTGTGTTACATCAGTGGTAAGTGTTAAATGTCTGTAGTGTCTATACTGTGGGTGTTTGAACACAAGAAGTACTGTGTTACATCAGTGGTAAGTGTTAAATGTCTGTAGTGTCTATACTGTGGGTGTTTGAACACAAGAAGTACTGTGTTACATCAGTGGTAAGTGTTAAATGTCTGTACTGTGGGTGTTTGAACACAAGACGTACTGTGTTACATCAGTGGTAAGTGTTAAATGTCTGTAGTGTCTGTACTGTGGGTGTTTGAACACAAGAAGTACTGTGTTACATCAGTGGTAAGTGTTAAATGTCTGTAGTGTCTATACTGTGGGTGTTTGAACACAAGAAGTACTGTGTTACATCAGTGGTAAGTGTTAAATGTCTGTAGTGTCTATACTGTGGGTGTTTGAACACAAGAAGTACTGTGTTACATCAGTGGTAAGTGTTAAATGTCTGTAGTGTCTGTACTGTGGGTGTTTGAACACAAGAAGTACTGTGTTACATCAGTGGTAAGTGTTAAATGTCTGTAGTGTCTGTACTGTGGGTGTTTGAACACAAGAAGTACTGTGTTACATCAGTGGTAAGTGTTAAATGTCTGTAGTGTCTGTACTGTGGGTGTTTGAACACAAGAAGTACTGTGTTACATCAGTGGTAAGTGTTAAATGTCTGTAGTGTCTATACTGTGGGTGTTTGAACACAAGAAGTACTGTGTTACATCAGTGGTAAGTGTTAAATGTCTGTAGTGTCTGTACTGTGGGTGCTTGAACACAAGAAGTACTGCGTTACATCAGTGGTAAGTGTTAAATGTCTGTAGTGTCCATACTGTGGGTGTTTGAACACAAGAAGTACTGCGTTACATCAGTGGTAAGTGTTAAATGTCTGTAGTGTCTGTACTGTGGGTGCTTGAACACAAGAAGTACTGTTACATCAGTGGTAAGTGTTAAATGTCTGTAGTGTCCATACTGTGGGTGTTTGAACACAAGAAGTACTGTTTTACATCAGTGGTAAGTGTTAAATGTCTGTAGTGTCTATACTGTGGGTGTTTGAACACAAGAAGTACTGTTTTACATCAGTGGTAAGTGTTAAATGTCTGTAGTGTCTGTACTGTGGGTGCTTGAACACAAGAAGTACTGTTTTACATCAGTGGTAAGGGTTAAATGTCTGTACTGTGGGTGTTTGAACACAAGAAGTACTGTGTTACATCAGTGGTAAGTGTTAAATGTCTGTAGTGTCTATACTGTGGGTGTTTGAACACAAGAAGTACTGTGTTACATCAGTGGTAAGTGTTAAATGTCTGTAGTGTCTATACTGTGGGTATTTGAACACAAGAAGTACTGTGTTACATCAGTGGTAAGTGTTAAATGTCTGTAGTGTCTATACTGTGGGTGTTTGAACACAAGAAGTACTGTGTTACATCAGTGGTAAGTGTTAAATGTCTGTAGTGTCTATACTGTGGGTATTTGAACACAAGAAGTACTGTGTTACATCAGTGGTAAGGGTTAAATTTCTGTAGTGTCTGTACTGTGGGTGCTTGAACACAAGAAGTACCGTGTTACGATAAGCATACCTGTACAAGAGCTATAAGGATATGTTTATATGATAACCTCCTGGCTGACATGCTCTTCCAAACGAGCGTCACGCACATATGATTCAGTTCCTCATCTACACTGCATAGCTCAAGCACTTGACCAAGCTGACCACAGGCAGAATCTGAAAGAACATTCACAAACAATATACAGGATGTTGACATTATAATGGTCAACACAAGCACAATTTACTTCTGCTTCTCGTGAAGAGATGAAGGATTGGTTCAGTAGTTATGATGCTAGGGTGTCTAAAACATTCTCTTGGCTCACAATCAACATTCTGCATAAGAAATGGTCAGCAATATTTTCTAGTCAAATTCAATTCAAACAAATGTTTCACACAGGTGTGTAGTAAAGAACTTTTTTATTTTCTGGACAATCAAACCTTGTAGCAAGTGTTATCAACATGTCGCTATCAAGCTAGGAGGGACTAAATAACAGCTTGTGGTCAGTTGCAGAATGTTAATTAACCCTATTTAACACTCGAATTTGTTAAAGAATATTTCAAATTTCTCATAAAAAATGTTCATATGCAGACCAAGAGAAGTTTTCTGAAAATTTACCACTGGAATGACTGGCTCCGTTATTGATTCATCATTCCAGTAGTAAATTTTCAAAAATAGTATTCTCTTGGTCTGTAAATGGACATTTCTCAAGACCACAGCTGAAGCCGTTTTTGGCAGATATGAGTGTTAAAGGGTTAATGGTCAAATTTGGTCATGAAAATTTCAATTTTCTCACAGTAAATCTCCATTTGTAGGTCAAGAGAAGACAATTTTTGAAAATTTACCACTGGAATGACTGGCTCAGTTAGCGAGCCAGTCATTCCAGTGGTAAATTTTTTTTTTAATAGTCTTCTCTTGGCCTGCAAATGGACATTTCCAAAGGCCACGACAATGGCCGACTTGACAAGAAAAGGGTTAATGAATCAATCCTACCTTTATTCTCGGTGAGCGCTTCAAGAACAAGTCTGTTCACCAAATTCTGAAATAAAAATAAAACTATTCAAATATTTCCATGTCTCCACCGGTGTTTTCTATAACTTTGACCTTTGCCATTTTGAGCTCAACAGGAAGATGGCTCTTTGTGACCCAGAGTAAGTTTGTGCAAGATACCACCAGAACTTAAGTTGTCGTGTAGGACGGACTCAAATGCATGCATGCCCACATGCATGCACATACGCACACACACGCACACACACACACACACACACACACACACACACACACACCCACGCATGCATGCATGCATGTACACACACCAACACACATGGCTTCCCACATTCAAAAGACACACACACACACACGCACGCCACACACTAGAGCCGAGCAGTATTAACATTTACATGATGGTATCGGCATCATAGAAAAATACCATGGTATCCCGGTATATCGTCCTCGGATGGTGGGGGATGGTTGGTTTGGTAATCATGCCAAGAAATTAGATCAGTTGTTTTCACATAGGCAGGAATGTCTTCTAATCCAACTATGTTCTAAATAGTCAACAGATTGTTTTAATATGTTTTGGAAACATGTTAGGTTATTTCTGAGCTGTACTGTAGATGTAATTTCTCTCTTAAATTTAACCCTTTAACACTCAAATTTGTTCAATAAAATTCCAATTTTCTCAAAGAAAATGTCCATTTGCATACCAAGAGAACTGCTTTTGAATATTTAGCACTGAAATGATTGGCTCAGTTATCGAGCCAGTCACTCCAGTGGTAAATCTTCAAAAATAATCTTCTCATGGTCTGCAAACGGACATTTCTCAAGACCACTGCAGAAAACATTTAGGCCGATATGAGTGCTAAAGAGTTAACTGTCCTCCACTGTTCATCTTCTATTTCCACAAACATTTACACCAGATCTCCCATGTACAACTCTCACACACTTTTACATTCTTAAGTACAGTCACTAATACATTGACCTCATGTATGGTCTAGAACATTATGACTCATGCCATAGGTGGACAATCTCACCTCTACTTTATCAGATGTGAATGTAGGAAGCAGAGAACGGACTCGTAAGATACCGGGCAAGGAACTATCAAGCATAGACTTCTCAAACCAGCTAAGATCACTCACTGAAATTAAATCAAACATTAAGATGGTGAGTTGTTTCTTTTCTTTGACACATTACACATATAAGACAATGATAATTTGCTATCAGCAGGAGCATAAAATTAGCTTTATTGTAGACTGTAGACATATCTACGGTACACAGTGAGTGCAATTAAAAGCATCATGAACACACACAAGCAATGCAGTACATGCTAATTGCATCATGACCACACACAAGCAATGCAGTACATGCCAATTGCATCATGAACACACACAAGCAATGCAGTACATGCCAATTGCATCATGACCACACACAAGCAATGCAGTACATGCCAATTGCATCATGACCACACACAAGCAATGCAGTACATGCCAATTGCATCATGACCACACACAAGCAATGCAGTACATGACAATTGCATCATGACCACACACAAGCAATGCAGTACATGCCAATTGCATCATGACCACACACAAGCAATGCAGTACATGACAATTGCATCATGAACACACACAAGCAATGCAGTACATGCCAATTGCATCATGACCACACACAAGCAATGCAGTACATGACAATTGCATCATGAACACACACAAGCAATGCAGTACATGCCAATTGCATCATGAACACACACAAGCAATGCAGTACATGACAATTGCATCATGACCACACACAAGCAATGCAGTACATGCCAATTGCATCATGAACACACACAAGCAATGCAGTACATGACAATTGCATCATGACCACACACAAGCAATGCAGTACATGCCAATTGCATCATGACCACACAAGCAATGCAGTACATGCCAATTGCATCATGAACACACACAAGCAATGCAGTACATGCCAATTGCATCATGAACACACACAAGCAATGCAGTACATGACAATTGCATCATGAACACACACAAGCAATGCAGTACATGCCAATTGCATCATGACCACACACAAGCAATGCAGTACATGACAATTGCATCATGAACACACACAAGCAATGCAGTACATGCCAATTGCATCATGAACACACACAAGCAATGCAGTACATGCCAATTGCATCATGAACACACACAAGCAATGCAGTACATGACAATTGCATCATGAACACACACAAGCAATGCAGTACATGCCAATTGCATCATGACCACACACAAGCAATGCAGTACATGCCAATTGCATCATGACGACACACAAGCAATGCAGTACATGCCAATTGCATCATGACCACACACAAGCAATGCAGTACATGACAATTGCATCATGAACACACACAAGCAATGCAGTACATGCCAATTGCATCATGACCACACACAAGCAATGCAGTACATGCCAATTGCATCATGAACACACACAAGCAGTGCAGTACATGCCAATTGCATCATGACCACACACAAGCAATGCAGTACATGCCAATTGCATCATGACCACACAAGCAATGCAGTACATGCCAATTGCATCATGACCACACAAGCAATGCAGTACATGCCAATTGCATCATGAACACACACAAGCAATGCAGTACATGCCAATTGCATCATGACCACACACAAGCAATGCAGTACATGCCAATTGCATCATGACCACACAAGCAATGCAGTACATGCCAATTGCATCATGAACACACACAAGCAATGCAGTACATGCCAATTGCATCATGAACACACACAAGCAATGCAGTACATGCCAATTGCATCATGTAAACTATAGAACGCTAGGTTGCTGTGTTAGTCTGTATAGACAGTCAAAACAAGATTCATGGGGAGTACCTTTTAAGACTAACTTAGTCTATTTTGATGCAACTTTGCACATAAATATACTTCCTCGGGATGATAAAATTAATAGGTACTCCCCATGAATCGTGTTTTGACTGTAATCTGGGGCCCGTTTTGACGACTCACCACATCAGTGGTTACACACCAGGTACCCTGACATATATATATAAGCCAGAGGAAGGGTACGGGGCACCAGACACCAACCGGGTTCATGAAATTCACTGACACGGTCTGTCACCAAAAGGGGCCCTATAATACATGTTGTCCTTAGCCTTAGATGTTAATGACGTCATACTGACCAGTGACGTCACAATAAGGGCATTTATGATGTCATACTGACCAGTGATGTCACAATAAGGACATTAATGATGTCATACTGACCAGTCATGTCACAATAAGGACATTGATAATGTCATACTAACCAGTGATGTCACAATAAGGATATTGATGTCATACTGACCAGTGATGTCACAATAAGGACATTGATGATGTCATACTGACCAGTGATGTCACAATAAGTACATTGATGATGTCATACTGACCAGTGCTGTCACAATAAGTACATTGATGATGTCATACTGACCAGTGATGCCACAATATGGACATTGATGTAGGCTTGCACAATTATCCGATATTATCGAATATCAAAATTTTTTTTCCAGTCACAATTTTTTGTGATTTTGAAAATATCGAAGTATCACCAAGATTTTACTGTATTCTGGATATTTGTAGCACAGGCTTCTATTACGGCAAGGTGTTAAAATAAATTTATTTTCAAACCAACATCTTTGAGAATGGGGTGGGCTTATATTAGGAATAGGTCAAGAAAAGGTTGAAGCCCATTCTCTAAAAATGTTTTAAAAGATAGACAACAACACGAAAATGTAACGCAATTTACCGGTACAACTTCTTGCTGCCTTACTGCATACCTCAAAACCACCATGGTGGGAGTGGAATTATTACCTCGGACAGTATAATTATTGTATATTTTGTAATAAACATTGTTTATAAAATCAAAATTAGTCCTAAATTTGACATTAAATGGTGTCGCTTAGATATATAAATCAGCTAAATGAGACGGTATACATGCCTAAGCAAGCAAGGTGAACTATCCGAGATGTTTCTGAAGGCTAACTATTATTAATAAACGGGTACTCGGTAAATGCGTATCGATCTAAAGTACAGTAATAATACATTGTTCTGAGTCCAAACCACGGACCTACTCTCTATCTAAAATACATGGAAACATTGCGCATTCCTAATATCACGTGATTTGCATATTTTCGCAAAGACGACATGAAATGTCAAATCTTAGGATTCATTTTTAATTTAATATACAATGATCATAACAGAATACGCAATATTTAGTTTGTCCAATATAATAATTTCACTCCCACAATGAAGGACAGGGTATACATTAAGCCAATGTGTAAGGCGGCTAGCTGTTCGGTATACCGTATTTACCATACAGTATCGGTATCGCGACAATACTGAAATACCATACCGAGCAAATCTCAAATTACCAAAATTTTGGTACCATTACGTCGGTGCTGCGCAAATCTCAAAATATTCAACTTTTTTATTCAAAAAGGTTACCACAATTACAGTATGCCGAGTACAGCTCACAAAATATTCAAATTAACTTTTGTGCATTTGTCATGTCCAAATATTAGTGCGCCATTATTGTTGTTGAGTAAAGATAATCCTCCAATGATTCGGAGCAACAGCAGCAGATTCTGGCGAGCCAGAAATAGCACCGGTCGCTTGAAAATAAATCGTGATTTTCACAATAAATCCTGATAAATATTCCATATCGAATGATGAAACAATAAATGTGGTTATTTTAAAATTAAATCCTGGCACAACTAGGCTCAAATCCGCAAAAATATAGGTTTACGAATGTCCACAGATATTCAACTACAATATATTTTCGCAACTTTACGGGATCGAGGGTATGTTACAAAACAGCCAATCAGAGAGCCGCGTTAGGTAGTAATTATAATATGATAATGTCCAAGATGGATGCCACAAATTGCGCAAATGAGAAGAGAATTCTATCAACTTTCCTTGAGCAATTCTCATTATGTCCCTCTGTAAATTGATTAGTATGGATTGAATAGCGACTGATTTTGTGCGTTGATGACGAGATTTGGAGATTTACGACATTCTCTGGTGATATGAAGGTATGTTTTTTTAACTGTCATGATTTTTGTAATAATGTCAAAGAAATCTAACATGCTCAAACAATAATAACCATGAAAATTAATATGAATTAAACGAAATCTAGGATTTCTTTTTTCACGAGAGAGTTGATACTTACCTCCCTAATACTTTTGATATTGCTAAATATTGGCTTTCACTCAATAAACACTCAGATTAAAACAGTTAGGTGCCCCTACTGGGCAGGGAGTCAGAGCGTAGTCTGGCGGATGCCAGCCCCACCACCGCGCATGCGCAGACTAGCACTTCCTCTGACTAGATTATTGGCTGACACACATGCAACTATTAAGAGCCTGAAGACCGAGCCTCTGTGGGGTGGAGAGGCCGGGTCCGTATCTAGGGAGGTAAGTATCAACTCTCTCGTGAAAAAAGAAATCCTAGATTTCGTTTATTTCACTTCAAGAGTATACTTACCTCCCTAATACTTTTGATATTGCCAGAATTCGAAAGTGAATCTGGCGGGAGGGAGGCGAGGTCAAAAGACCAGCTCATCCCTATACGCTTTTCTGCGTTTAAGGCACTTAAACTTCTGAAACTGTAAGAAAAAACAGTCAGGATTTGACTAACCATCGGATAACACCACCGATGTATGAGAGATGACCGAATGTCATATGCGCTCCCCCCCCCTCCTTCCTGGGAGGAAGAGTCGACTGACCTCAATGTCCTATACGCTCTCTACGTACAAGTGCCATGTACTACAGGACAGAGACGAAAAAGCTCCATTTTCGTAACTCTCAACAATGAACCACACAAATACACAAACCATCACCATATTAATAACGGGTAACGTGACAATACAATCAACAACGGACAACACATGAACAAGACTGACCTTGTTGAAATGGCTGCTGACATCATCTTCCCATTGGTAAAGACTGATGCAGGCCCAAAAAAGTGGGTGTTTCCATAAATTAATTGTGAAATATATAAGTAATGAGGAAAAAACCTCCTCAAAAAATATAAACCGAGTTATTTTTTCAAAATCGACAAGGCGAGAGGATTAGAGGTGTCACGGAGATAATGGTCTGTAAAACTTGACTCACAGTGCCACTGAGCCACCGACATAATATCATCCACAGGGACCCCATTAAATAGGGCAGTGGATGTCACTACGCCGCGGACACTGTGAGCCTTGGCCACGTCAACCTGCTTCCCGGTGGCGGATTTATGGCAAAACTGAATGCATTCTACAATCCACCTGGAAATGGTGTCCTTAGAAGCCCTGCCATGGGGTTCAATATATGACAACCATAACGCTGACTGATCGGTGCGCCACTCCGCCGTACGTTGCTTGTACCGGCAAAGCGCCCGGACAGGACACCATGCTTTAGAATTAGGATCATATCTAGTTAAAGCAGGCAAAATAATAGGTTGACCTGGATATTTCAACGACTGATTTTTAGCCAAGAAATTAATCCTAGGTAGCAGCTTAAGGCCTTCCCCTGAAACCACAAAACGGTCATCCTCGGCTGATAAGGCATGAATTTCACTCCTACGCCTAGCCGAGGCCGCAGCAATTAAAAACACAGTCTTCAGTGTTAATAGTTTCATAGAAATGGAACTAAGTGGTTCAAAAGGCTTATCACCTAGTACTTGAAGCACTAGCGATAAACTCCAAGACGGAATCACCGGTGGATTCCTTGGTCTTAGATTGCCCATGCCTTTAATTAATACATTTAATGTATTTACTTCATCACTTCCCCTCTTAGCCAAGCAAGGAATAACAGACATTAATGCTGACTTATAACCAGCAATAGAGTTAGGCTTGAGGCTATAGGCATCATAGAGGTGACAGAGGAAATCAGCTACTACTTGAATAGATGAATCCATTGGATCAATACATCTTTTTGAGCACCATTCTGCAAATCTGTTGATTTTATAATTATATGCTCTGGAGGTTGACCCCCTCCTGGCTTTGGCCATAAACATGGCTGCTTGCTCAGAAAAGCCCTCCTTAATTCTAGATTCCTTGACAACATCCACGCAGTCAATCTGAACATTGACGGATTGTTGTGAAGGACCTTGCCCTGGAAGATAATATCGTCCATCAGAGGCAGAGGAACCGGATTGCAGACCAGAAGGTCCAGCAGATCCGTATACCATGATCGGCTTGGCCAATCCGGGGCGATCAGAAGCACTTGGCATTCCTCTTGTCTGATTTTCTGAAGAATTTTTGGAATCAGGATTGCTGGAGGGAATGCGTATGCATACATTCTCCCCCAGCTGATAGCTAACGCATCTGTTGCGAAAGCGCTTGGATCCGGAATCGGAGAGACGTACGTCGTCATCTTCGCATTCTTCTTCGTTGCGAACAAATCGATGTTGGGTTTCCCCCAATGGTCGAACAGACGATCCGCCACACATTGATTTAGTTGCCATTCCGTGGGTAAAACACTCATCCTTCGGCTCAATGAGTCTGCTAGCAGGTTTAACCTTCCCGGAATATGAACTGCTTTCAAGGTAATCTGGTGATCCAGACACCAACAAAGCAGTCTCCATGTCATCATACAGAGACTGGGCGACTTCGTTCCGCCCTGGCGGTTTATGTAAGTCACAACTGTTGAGTTGTCTGAACGAATAAGAACAATCTTGCCCTGAACTTTCTGTAAGAAATGTTCCAGGCCCAGGACTACTGCTCTTAGCTCCAGTAGATTTATATGTTCCTTTGACTGTTCCGGATTCCAAAGCCCTGATATCGTGGACTCTTCCAGGCAAGCCCCCCAGCCCTCCATCGATGCATCTGTATACACAGTCACCTGAGGGTGGGGAGGGGTCAGCATAACCCCCACCAAGAGATTCTCTGTGAGCAACCACCATTGCAGGTGGTGAATCAGAGGCGCCAACACTGACACGTTCGAGTCCAGCGAACCTGTACTCTGGGTCCATTGTGTCATGAGAAACAACTGGATCGGCCGCCTGCGTAAGGCGGCCTGAGGAATGACTGGTTCCAAAGAAACCATCAACCCCAGCATTCTCAAGTAAACCCGTGCCAGGACATGACGACTGTCGCACACTGACTGAATTAACGAGATGAGTTTTTGCACTCTCTCCTGAGTAGGATAAACATATCCCGTCTCCAGATCGAAGAACATTCCCAGGTAAACAAACCTCTGGGATGGAGTCAGCTCTGATTTCGGAAAATTTATCATCCAGCCCAAATCCGAGAGAGTTTTCAAAACAATCACCAGATTGGCCGATAAAGCTTCCTTGTCGTGTGCCTTTAACAGCCAGTCGTCTATGTACGTGTGGACTGCTATGCTTCTCCTGCGGAGGTATGCTGTGATCGCAAGAACCACACGGGTGAAAACCCGAGGAGCCGTGGAAATTCCGAAGGGCAACACCCTGAATTCCCACTGTCTGCCCTGGAATGCAAATCTCAGGAAGCGACAGAAACTCCCGTGGATGGGGATGTGGAAATAAGCGTCCTTCAAATCTATCGACGCCGTCCACATCCCCCTCTCCAACCCCGCCAACACCGAGCGCACCGTTTCCATCTTGAAACTGGGCGTCTCGATGAACTTGTTCAATGGCTTGAGGTTGAGAATCGGTCTCCACCCTCCGGTGCGTTTTGTTACTAAGAACAGGGTTGAATAGAAGCCCGGACACCTTTGTGCCGGCTGAATAGCTCCCTTTTGTACGAGGGAATCTATCTCCTCCTCGATACACAACCTTTGCTCTGGATCTCTCGGAATGGGAGTCCAGACTGGCACTAGAGACAGTCGCGACGGCGGGCCTGTCATCCACTCTGGATGATACCCGACGGAAAGCCATCGCAAGACTAAACGGTCCTGAGTTAACCGTTCCCACTCTTGCATGTGGTCGGCTAGCCGGCCTCCCACCGGTCCACCTAGGGACAGAGGTGGACACGAGGCATGCAAGAGCGGCACTGTCCCCGTCGCCATAAACACCGGAGTGGTTCTTACCGCGGTAACCGTCCCGTCAGGACCGATAACCACGCCCAGATCCTCGCGCTCCCCGCCCCGCCCCGCGCGCACCTCGGTGCGCGGGCGGCTGCCTGGCTGACGGCGCCTGAGGAACCTGCGCCCCCCTCGCTGCTGGCCGAATCGCACGCGGCCGAGGCCGACGCTGCGACGGTGGCTGGCCTCTGACTTGGCCAGCACCACCTCGAGCCTGCAGGGGACGATACGCAGGGGCCGCGGCGCGAACGTTAGCACGACGCAGCACCTCAAACTGCTCGCGCAGCGCCCTCTGGTTATTCACCAGGGTGACCGTCTCCTGGAGGTGTCGACATCCCTCACCTCCAAAAAGACCAGGACCCGTCATAGGCGTACGCAGTAGCCTATTGTACAGGTCCTGAGACGGGCACAGATTGTCCAGGGCAAACGTGCGTCTTGCCCGGACACTCCTGGTCACCGCCCGAGTCATACAGTCCAGCGCCAGGTTAATACCATCCTGGATGGCTCGCTGGACCGTGACCGGACTTGGCTGGCGCGATGCGGATGCCGTTACTACCCCCTGTAACAGCTGGGAGACGTGGGACAGAGCGGCAATCGAAGCCCTCCCACTCTCCTCCGCATCACGCAACGCGGTATTCGCCGAACGCAACGCGTTCGAGCACAAGACCCCCGTGTCAGAACGGGAGCCTGGCCGCGCATCCTCACCCAAAGCCGCGCGGTCATCCACGCTGGGCTTGGGTACCACACCGTACCGCTGGTAATCCAGGGGCACGATGCGACAACGCCTGGCCACCTCGCGAGGGGCCTTCGCGAGACGTCCACTCGACTTAATGGACGACTCCGCCGCCTCGAACATGTCAACGACATGCTCCGCCAGCGGCAGAGAAGGCATAGCGTTAGCAGTCGGTTTCCCAGCTAACCACGGCCTGTGGTCACGCTGGCTAGCCGACTGCTCCACGGGCAGATCAGGCCTAACGCTCACCAACCACTGGCAAGCGTCAGACCAATCCTCCTCCGTGGCTAACTGCGAGCGCTCTACAAGACGGGGGCCTTCGTCTTCCTCCTGAGCGCAAGCAGCAGAGCTTGACGGCGGGTACGCTGATACACCTGGCAAGCCAGGGAAAACATGCGGGCCTGACAGCACCGGCATGACAATATCACTGGTTTGACCAGGAGCAGGCGCCGTGGCAGAGCGCGGGGCATATACCGCCCCACCACGGGCCCGGCCAGCACCAGCAACACCGTCGGCAAGCCGAGGTATGCGGTACCGCTGGCCATCAGCAGCGCCCTGGGCCACCACCTGAACCGCGGACTCTACTCCAGGGTGAGTAAAACCGTGGAAGAAGCCGCCTGTATTCCCCGCGAGGGGTGCACAAACGTCTTCATCCATGTCCACGTCGTCAGACGGCGACCCTAGCAGGTAATCCTCATCACCCTGGTCAGAAAGATTAGACCCCGGGTCAGCAAAGAGAGCTAACCCGGGCTGACCAGGAACGGTGCCATAGGAGGTACTGGCCACCGCGGCGTGCGGATACCCCTGGACTGATAAGCAGCCCGCGGGTTCCAGCGACAACCGTCCACGGTCCCCTATCGGCGCGGCAATAAGCCTGCTGCCAGGGTCGTGGAACGCCCCCTCTAATGGGGCCACCTCTGAATCGTCGAACAACGGAAGCGGTCTAAGGAAAACCGATCCAGAGGCGGGGATTACCTGCTCCGAAGCCGATGATGAGGACAGTAAAGGATTTGGTCCAGGAAGCATGCCACGAAGCAACTCTGGAACCAAATCCTTTATTGTCCTCTTCATCTCTCCCAACATCTCGGTCCGGAAGGCCTCCATATCCACCGCGGACGAGACCTTCCCCTTACCCTTCCTACTTACAACCTCTCGTTTCCGCTTCTTCTTCTTCTCCTCCTCTACCACCTTGTCCGTCGCCTGTAAGCACAAGAATTCGGACATTAACTCGCCCCCCCAGTGCTTACATATGTCACAATTAGCCAAGGGACCACAAGGGCTACATTGATAGCAAAGATGAGGCAAGAACCTATCATGCAGAAATCGTCCACAGGACGCGCAACCCGGTCCCTGAAACAGGGCAAAGGACGAGGAGTATGAGCAAACTAGTTAAGCTTAGACACTCAAACCAACTCAAAGAGAAGGAAAACGATCATAAAGATCAATATACATCAGAAACCAGCATTGCAACTTGAATTGCTGATAAATACATAGCCAGGCTGATTATGACGTCATTAATCCCGTGACAGGAAAAATTCGATCCCAACAAACATCCAAGTGCAAGGACGAATTGTATGCTGAATGGATACGTCGACTACACAACCATCAGATACACATAGATAACTCTTTTCTGGCAAAAATGTTAATTATCTCCCTTTGCTTACTATAATTAACATCACCACATTATCAATAACTAGATACCTGACACCTTGTATAGACAAACCATCCAACGTGACGAACCGGAGTACTCCACCACCTGCACGCCTCTTAACTCTCTCCACCTCATGGGGAAGGAATTGGATCAAGAGGGCAAAGTGAGAAGACCTTTATACTAGGCCTCCAACTCACTGGACATAATTTTTCATTTGGTTAGATAACCTAACAGTGTTAGTAGGAAATGGAACCATGGTGGAGAGAAAACTAACTCTCTGCTGCTGTGATGCCACCATCTAGCGTCATACAGACCTGTGGACATAAACAGAAAGAGAAATTAGCCTTAGGTAGCACCGAGTTGACATAAACCAACTAACCAAGGCGCTTATCACGGTAAACGCGAGTCCCGGAAACACAATACACCGGGAAGAAAAACTCGCTAATTTTACTAGAAGTCACCTGATTTAAAGGTCCTAGGTCCCCCTTTGGCGAAGTGATCCTTCCTGCCATCCTAATCAGTGACTATCACTCCAAAATAACACCACCAAGTTATGTTAAAACAGTTTATAGAGCAAGGAAAAGCTTTTGCACAAAAAAACATGTGTGATCTCTCTGCCAATAATCTAGCAAAGAGGAAGTGCTAGTCTGCGCATGCGCGGTGGTGGGGCTGGCATCCGCCAGACTACGCTCTGACTCCCTGCCCAGTAGGGGCACCTAACTGTTTTAATCTGAGTGTTTATTGAGTGAAAGCCAATATTTAGCAATATCAAAAGTATTAGGGAGGTAAGTATACTCTTGAAGTGAAAACATTAGTTCACCAATTGCAATTAATGATTTATTTTTTGTGACATTCGGTTGTTTTCGGATTAACTGTGATTGTAAAGTAATGTAGCCGAATATAACCCAATCTTGCGTAACCAGCGGGCTAGTCAGCCATTGTAACACTGTACCATCTTACAGTGACAGATATTATCAACGTATAGCATAATATGAACGCAATACCGATACCGTACCGATACCAAGGTAATTGGGCCCAAAAATATCGATACCGGTACCGAACGTAAAATATCAATACCGAAACGCTCTAAAGGCAGCAAGAATTTATACCGGGAAATTTTGCCTTATTTTCGTGTTATTAACGATCGGTTTTTAAACATCTTGGCGACTGGATTTCGTCTATTTGTTGAAATTTACCAATTAGAGGTCACTCACTCCTAAAGCTTATACTCAGCTAAAATCTTTATGAAGTCAGTAAAAATGATATATATGGCTACATAAGCCAAACCACACAGTTGAAATCAACCCAAGAATAATTCTCCCAGTGTTCATGCCATAAAATAGCCTACAATAAGATATATCAAAATGTTACAATTTTTTCAACACGCTATATATCAAGATTCCTCCTAGGGCAATATCGTGCAAGCCTACATTGATGATCTCATACTAACCAGGCAAACTTGAGATGTTGCTGTCCAGAACAGTCTGAAGCACCGATATAGCCTCGAGTAACGTCATCTTTAACTTCTCTGAATCCAATCTGGAGCACGCTGTCACATCACCATCGTCCATCCGCAATGCTTCTAACATCTCACACAGGCATAGCAACAAAGCCAATGGCTGAACAGATTGTGCCTCATCGTTTCTAGGCAACAGCCAATCCGTTGACAGTTTATTTCTGTTAGACGCATTTACTATAGCGACCAGTAAATCCAAAGCAAGATCGGCTGTGATTGGTTGAGAATCATGCAGCATGTTCGTGACGTTGAGATGAGGTATAATGGCAGTCAGTGAGAACTGTTTAATGTCTAATATGGCCGCCTCAGAAAACCTGAAGGAGTCTGTATTGTATTGATAACCCTGAAAACAGAGGAAGTGTACCATTCCATTATTTTAACTGACCAACCACACAAAAATTTCAATGAGCAATAATTCTGGACCTGTTGAACATTTTCAAAACAATTTGACTGATTATCGAGCCAGTCATTACAGTTGTAAATTGTCAAAAATAGGCTTCTCTTGCTCTGTAATTAAACATTTCTCACAAGCAGTGTGGAGGCAGTTTTTGGACCACTTGATGATTCGAGAGTTATAGGTGAAGTGATTGTAGATGGACATTCCCAAGTTTATCCACCGATCACATGATATCATAATCAACTACGTGACGTGTAGGATGATGTCATAATCATGACGTCATGAATGACTCAACATAGCCTGTCTTAAACACTTAATAGTCCGACACGTGCGAATTCTATGTTTTTGCTATTTAATAAACATGCTGTTGAATATTTTGAAAATAATTTGACTGGGCACTGTTGGTGCCATAGGCAACAACAGTGACCAGTCAAATTAGTTTCAAAATATTCAACAGCATGTTTACTAAATAGCAAAAACATACATAGAACAGCACCAAGTCAAATTAGTTTCAAAATATTCAACAGCTTACCTGCATAGTTTTCTGGAATTTGATAGTCAAGGAGCTCCAGGATCAATCGATCCCAACACGAGCATGATGTGGGTGGAGCTTAGCTAGAGATGGGATGGGGCATAGATAAACTTGGAAAGGTTCCTTGTGCAATACTGCATAACCAAAGTGGAAAACCAGCATACATACCTAGAGTATAGCTCATAAATAAATTAACATGTTCTCAAATCAAAAACAGAAATGTATTTTCCTTTGGAAACATGTTGTTATTGGGTTGTACTGTATACACAAACTTTCATCATACTTGTATAGCTTTCAGGACAAACTCAAGTAAGTTAGCCCGTTTCTCTTTTCGGCATCCGGTCATCATGGCGCTCAGGATACATGACGAGAGTAGCGATTCCCCTGACGCCGTGTTATCACAGTCTGTTTTAGTGTCACAGTTGCTCAGCCATACATGACACAGACTCGGCAAACCACGTAAGATCTGAAATTAACAAATATTAACCCTTTAACCCACAAATTTCTTCAGCAAAATTTCAATTTTCTCATAGAAAATGTCAATTTTCAGACCAAGTCAAGACCACTTTTGAAAATTTACCACTAGAATGACTGGCTCGGTTATTGAGCCAGTCATTCCAGTTGTAAATTTTCAAAAGTAATCTTCTCATGGTATGCAAATAGACATTTCTCAAGACCATTGCAGAAGAAGTTTTGTGCTGATATGAGTGTTAAAGGGTTAAATAACTTACAACAATATGAATGCTACATGGATCCGGACATGAATAAAGAGATCCGAGCTGTCGCTCAATCATATGACATTATAATCAATTACATCATATTGTAGGCTGACGTCACAATTAAAATGTGTAATGTATGATCTATCTATCTCTATTATGAACATTTAAAAGTCTGTCATGTGTACGAATTGCATATCTTTATTATTTAATAGTCTTAAATATTTTGAAACTAATTTGACTGGGCACTGTTGCGGTCAAAATATTCAACACCTTACCAGTAGAGTTATTGTGATATTGTGATTCTGCGAATTCAGTGTTCAATGAATCAGAACATGGGCAAAGCGTGGGTGGAGCTTAGCTAGAAATGGGTGGGGCATAGCTACAAATAGATCCCTTTACAGGGAGAGTAAAACAAGTGTGATGCTATATCGTCATAGTTGTGACTTGGCAATTTGACAGACCAACAGAGTCACAGATGCACAGACCGATGTATACTAGTTGTGAGTGGCAAATTAAAATATGTACATGTCCACCGAAACCGTGCAGTTTACAGTAATCCTGCGTATAACAAACATGTTATGAATAGTAAATACCTCTCCTTGATGTGCAGAGATGCATGTGTTTTCTAGTCATGCACAGAACACCATGCTGTTATCAGAGGCTAATACTCTGGCAGATATTGATGGACTGAAGTGAAAGTGAATGTCCACCCATAACACAAGCCATTAATGTAGCAACTTTAAAGAACATCAGTGCAGTTTTTACAGTTATACGAGACGGGAAAGAATTTTTTACAAAATATTTGTCCTTGCTTACTTTACTTGCGTAAGTCAGGAGTACATCCTGAGTGCTGCAGTGATAAGTCACCATTTGTCACGGTTCATCATCAGCTTTTCAGGGGTTTTTCCAGGAATATGCATGAGTTTTGATGAAATATCTTTCTGACGTCGTGCGACAACGTATTGCTGTACCAATATTAGATGTGGTAAAACTGTATTACAGACAAAGTCAGCTTTGGACAGATGAATATACAGAATGCCTATCCGTCAGCCTATCCGTCAGCCTATCCGTCAGCCTATCCGTCAGCCTATCTGTCAGATCATGTACAACAATTCAATAAACATCCTCTGACATGGAGATATTCGTATTCTATAGCTGAGAAATTATGTAGAAGTTACTAGATTCATTTGGATGATCAAAATTAAAGAAATAAATTGTACCTAGTTAATTTCAATCAAATGTCAAGTGTATATCATATACTTACATTTATAACCAGGTCAGCTTGTCCTTTGTTAAACACAGCTGCATTGACAGCCTTCTGAAACACTGGTACAGGATTGATAAAACACAGACCAGCAAACTCCTTCTGCACCTAGGTACAAGAATAAATTTAAACACTGCACTTAGTACACGGAGTGATCTCACCAAAACACACTTCTACAGGGGGATCTTATGAAATGACGATTTTCAGATCTATGAGAAGGTAATATTTCAAAAATTACCAATGCAATGACTGTGCTGATAACCAAGCTAGTCATTCCATCGCTACATTTTCTAAAAAAAAGTCTACCATTGAACTGCAAATGGGCATTCACTCAGCATGAATTTGGAGCTTCTTGACAAATTTTGACAACTAAATGGTTAAGACTGGTATTAATTTCTAAGAAAATACAATCAAACCTGCCTTGCAAGGAAACATTCCCAAATTATACAATGTTATCCCTTTATCACCCATATCAGCTAAAAATAGATTCTGCAATGGTCTTGAGAAATGTCCATTTGCAGATCAAAAAGAAGACTATTTTTTAAGATTTACCACTGGAATGACTGGCTCGACAACCAAGCCAGTTATTCCAGTGGGAAATTTTCAAAAATAGTCTGCTCTTGGTCTGCCAATGGACATTTTCTATGACAAACTTGAAATTTTCTTGAACAAATTCATGGGTTAAAGGGTTACTATCCAGAGGAATCTATTTCTAGCTAAGCCCCGCCCATTTCTAGCTAAGCCCCGCCCATTTCTAGCTAAGCCCCGCCCATTTCTAGCTAAGCCACGCCCATTTCTAGCTAAGCCCCGCCCATTTCTAGCTAAGTCACGCCCATTTCTAGCTAAACCCCGCCCATTTCTAGCTAAGCCCCACCCGTTTCTAGCTAAGCCCTACCCATTTCTAGCTAAGCCCCACCCATTTCTAGCTAGGCCCCCCATTTCTAGCTAAGCCCCACCCATTTCTAGCTAGGCCCCCCATTTCTAGCTAAGCCCCGCCCATTTCTAGCTATGCCCCGCCGATTTCTAGCTAACCCCCGCCCATTTCTAGCTAAGCCCCGCCATTTCTAGCTAAGCACCGCCCATTTCTAGCTAAGCCCCGCCCATTTCTAGCTAAGCCCCGCCCATTTCTAGCTAAGCCCCGCCCATTTCTAGCTACGCCCCGCCCATTTCTAGCCACGCCCCACCCATTTCTAGCCAAACCCCGCCCATTTCTAGCCAAGCCCCGCCCATTTCTAGCCAAGCCCCGCCCATTTCTAGCCAAGCCCCGCACATTTCTAGCCAAGCCCCGCCCATTTCTAGCTAAGCCCCACACATTTCTAGCCAAGCCCCGCCCATTTCTAGCCATGCCCCGCACATTTCTAGCCAAGCCCCGCCCATTCCTAACTGCGCCCCGCCCATTTCTAGCTAAGCCCCGCCCATTTCTAGCCAAGCCCCGCCCATTTCCAGCCAAGCCCCGCCCATTTCTAGCCAAGCCCCGCCCACATTTTTACACATGTTGGAATTGATTTGAAACCTGAATTCCCACAATCTAAATTTAAATTTCAAGGTAACTATACGCCAGGTAAGCTATTGAATATCTTGAGACTAATTTGCCTGGGCGCTGTTGCCGCTCATGGCAGCAACAGTCTCAGTCAAATTAGTTTTTTAAAAAAACCCATAATGTTTATTAAATAACAAATTCATCAAAGACGTACAATTCGCACACTTTAGCGACAAACTTCTTGATCTTTCTAATGGAGGTTACGTTATTTTGATTGTGATGCCAGCTAATAAGTTAATCATGACATCAGACACTTGAGTGACACATCAGATTCCTCCATTGCAACTGTACTGACTGAACACCGCTACAAAGCTTCATTTAACACTTTAACACTCATATCCGCCAAAAACGGCTTCTGTAGTGGTCTTGAGAAATGTCCATTTGCGGGCCAAGAGAAGACTATTTTTGATAAAATTTACCACTGGAATGACTGGCTCGATAACCGAGCCAGTCATTCCAGTGGCAAATTTTTCAAAAATAGTCTTCTCTTGGTCTGCAAATGGGCATTTTCAATGATAAAACTGAAATTTTCTTGAACAAATTCCAGGGCTAAGTGGGTAACTCTAAAGAAACATGTCTGAATGAGGCGAATAAAAACACATGACCTTAGCCAGAGGACTTATTGATGCTTTACTTTATGCTACACACAGGTGCGCAGACTCTACCTGTTTATAATCACCACCAGTCATTCTGTTGAAGACGGATGTTATCTGCGGCTCCAGGAATGTCTGTATTCCATCAGAATGTCCATATTTAAAATTCACCTTTGTCTCGCTGTTGATGATATGATGACAGCGGGCAGATACAAGGTGGTCTAGGTAGAGGAGAGGCACCTGACACAGTACATCCAGTACAACCTGAGAAACAGCATCTAGGAATTATATCATCATCATACATACCACTATTGTTGGTGATGTACCTACACAATTAAACATTCCATCAAGTAAACACAAGTACTACAAAGTAACAAGCAGTCAGGATAATTCTGAGGCTCACCCACCCACTCCTTTCAATCATCCCACTCATCATGACCATTGACCTCTTGATCGTTCCAAAAAACCAAACCGAATGTTCCTACGAAGGACAAGTGTAATATTTGCCAGTCAGGTTTGGTGAAGATAACTCCAGCATAACTTGAGTTATTAAGACATAGAGACAGGGGGGACAGACAGATGGATGGACAGACAAATGGACAGGTGGACAAACAGACAGATGGATGGATAGACAGAGACAGTATACGCACATGAATGCATACACAACAGATATTGGAAATGATATAAAATACTTGGCGAAATACTCATGCAAATATGTGCCTAAGATTGGAATAACATCTACTATCTCTACTTAGACAATGTCCATTTGCTTAGATAATGTCCATTTGCTTAGATAAAATTCATTTGCTTAAATCATGTGAATTTGCTTAGATAATTTCCACTTGCTTATATAATGTTCATTTGCTTAGATAATGTTCATTTGCTTAGATTATGTTCATTTGCTTAGATATTACTAATTTGCTTAGATAATGTCCATTTGCTTAGATAATGTCCACATTTGCTTAGATAACATCCATTTGCTTAGATAACATCCATTTGCTTAGATAATGTCCATATTTGCTTAGATAACATCCATTTGCTTAGATAACATCCATTTGCTTAGATAATGTCCACATTTGCTTAGATAACGTCCAATTGCCTAGATAATGTCCATTTGCTTAGATAATGTCCACATTTGCTTAGAATAAGTCCAATTGCTTAGATAACATCCATTTGCTTAGATAATGTCCAATTAATTAGATAACGTCCATTTGCTTAGATAATGCCCATCTGCGGGCCAAGAAGTGAAATTTGTGACTGGACTAACTTGGCTTAATTAAATGATTGGTAAATTTTCGAAAGATGCCCTCTTTCGCTTGCAAATAAATATTCACCAAGATCAAATCGGAAGTCGGAAGTCCTAAGTGTGCATGTTTTAGACGTGTCTATGAGAATATGCTGGCTGTATTACCTGCCATATTTTATGTCTATGAGAGCATGCTGGCTAGATTACATGCCATATTTTATGTCTATGAGAACATGCTGGCTAGATTACCTGCCATATTTTATGTCTATGAGAATATGCTGGCTAGATTACCTGCCATATTTTATGTCTATGAGAACATGCTGGCTAGATTACCTGCCATATTTTATGTCTATGAGAATATGCTGGCTAGATTACCTGCCATATTTTATGTCTATGAGAATATGCTGGCTAGATTACCTGCCATATTGTATGTCTATGAGAATGTGCTGGCTGTACTGCCTGCCATATTATATGGCTATGAGAACATGCTGGCTAGATTCTCTGCCATATTTTATGTCTATGAGAACATGCTGGCTAGATTACCTGACATATTTTATGTCTATGAGAATGTGCTGGCTGTACTGACTGACATATTTTATGGCTATGAGAATGTGCTGGCTGTACTGCCTGACATATTGTGTTTATGAGAACATGCTGGCTAGATGACCTGCCATATTTTATGTCTATGAGAATATGCTGGCCGTATTACCTGCCATATTTCATGTATTAAGCAGATTCCTGGTGGATTCTCATACTGAGTGCGTTCCACCTCATCAGCCAGGATAATAAGCTTATCTAGCCATGGCTCAGCTATCAGCTGATCCTTAACCGTTTCCAGAACAGCAAAGAAACTACAAGAGAAAAATATTACAAGACACTAGAAATACAAACATACATGAATTCATTTCAGTGAAAAGAAACCACACATTTCCTTGTATTGTAATACAATAGAATAATAGAATCTGTTCATAGCGATGTCCTTCTATAATCTATAATTTAAAGTCTATCTCTAGTACATGTAATACACTTACACATGCGCTTGTTCAAATTGCCACTAAATATCTACAGTACAGAAATAACCTTACATGTTTCCAAAACAAAATAAAACATGTAGCAGCAATGGCCAAAATATTCAATGTTCAGAACATTTCTTACATCATGTTCAAAATTGTACTGACTAATATATATTTGCTTAAACTTATGAATGATCTGTATGTATTGGGTCATTCCGTGTCAGATCACACAATGGATGAAACCTCATCCCCCCCCCCCTCAGATTTTGCTGAGAATTGGTATATAGGGTTATTGGGGCTGAAAATGATGACATTTCAAAATTGTACTAATCTGTGTCTGTTTTAACCTATGAATGATCTGTATTATAAGTGACCTTGAAAAGCTTAACCCTTTAACCCACGAATTTGTTCAAGAAAATTTCAATTTTCTCATAGAAAATGTTTATTTGCAGACGAAGAGGAATAGTTTTGAAAATTTATAACTGGACTGACTGGCTGGCTCGGTTATCGAGCCAGTCATTCCAGTTGTAAATTTTCAAAAGTAGTCTCCTCTTGGTCTACAAATGGAGAGTTCTCAAGACCACTGCAGAAGCCGTTTTTGGCTGGTATGAGAGTTAAAGGGTTAAATAGCATCACCATCACCCCTTTAACGCTCCTATCAGCTAAAAACGGCTTCTGCAGTCGTCTTGAGAAATGTACATTTGCAGAGGAAGTGAATACTATTTTTGAAAGTTTACCACAGGAATGACTGGCTTGATAACCGAGCCAGTAATTCCAGCGGTAAATTTTCAAAAATAGTATTCTCTTCCTCTGCAAATGGATGTTTTCCATTGGAAAATTGAAATTTCAAGGTTAAAGTGTTAATGATCAAACTCCATCAAGAAAATTTCAATTTTCTTTTAGAGAATATCCAGAATGAACCTTTGCAGTTTTACCTCCGCCCGGTCCATTCCTAGCTAAGCTCCACCCACACCACACTCGTGTTCACTCTGCCTATGGCAGCAACAACACCTAGTCAAATTAGTTTCAAAACATTCAACAGCGTGTTTATTAAATAATAGATATTCAATTCGTACAACGTGTAGTCTGTCATCAATTATGCATTCGTGATGAACTTAGCTATCATCATGTCATTTAGGACATAGTTGATTATGACATCATCCTATGTGTCCTGTACTTGATTATGACATCATCCTACGCGTCATGTACTTGATTATGACATCATCCTACGTGTCATGTACTTGATTATGACGTCATCCTACGCATCATGTACTTGATTATGACATTATCCTATGCATCACGTATTTGATTATGATGTCATCCTATGCATCATGTATTTGATTATGACATTATCCTATGCATCACGTATTTGATTATGACATTATCCTACATGTCATGTACTTGATTATGACATTATCCTATACATCATGTACTTGATTATGACATCATCCTATGCATCACGTATTTGATTATGACGTCATCCTACGCATCATGTACTTGATTATGACATTATCCTACACATCATGTACTTGATTATGACATCATCCTATGCATCACGTATTTGATTATGACATCATCCTATGCATCATGTACTTGATTATGACATTATTATGAGAGACGCCAGAATTTAATTTCCAACAACTCAGAAATGAGTATGGGGCAATACGCATTGTAGTTGGGAAACAGCAGGGGGGGGTGTTTGTCAGAAATGTCACAAATTTACAGGCGTAGTGATGTACAATAGCTATAGCGATCACAGGTGGCTTTGTGACAAATACCTGACATCATAACGGTTGTGACGTATAAAGGTGGATTTAGCAGAAATGTCAAAGGTTTGACAAACACACCAATTTGAATAGTACCAAATGAGCTACAAAAATGTTAATTGTTGACCATTTCCGCCGTTAACCGCTTCACTGACAAATCCCTAATAAAGTGTATTCTTTACGATATAAAACTGATTCTGTTGAATATTTTGAAATTAATTTCAAAATATTTAACAACTTTCCTGTAGTGTTAGCTTGAAAATGAGATTTGAGGAATTCATCGGTCAAAGGGTTAATCTGAATTTCACACTTGACAATCATCCAGGTATAACCGTGAATATTTTGACAATAATTTGACAGGAACCTGCCACATGCCATTAACAGCAACAGGATCGGGTCACACGGATCTATTCAACGGACATTACCTAATTGTGAGATAAATATTTGAATGTTTCGTATTTGACATGAGATGTTCGTATGATTAATTGCTGACAGGGAATGTTTCATATTTGACACGAGATGTTCGTATGGTTAATTACTGGTCAGATGAACAGGACATGTTTCATATTTGACACAAGATGTTCGGATGGTTAATTGCTGGTCAGATGAACAGGACATGTTTCATATTTGACACAAGATGTTCGGATGGTTAATTGCTGATCAGATGAACAGGACATGTTAGCTATCCAATGAGTTGCTAGTGGTCAGCATAGCGACCATGACTACGTAGCCTGGTAAATGGGTTCATGCCTCAATGGTGGACTATTTAGGCATCATTTGAAAGTACGAAAATTTATCAAATTTCTTTTTCACGAGTGAGATGCCATACTTACCTCCCTAACACTCTTGATATGCTAATATATCGGCTCTAAATTCAATAATATTCAGAATTATAAAAAGTTAGGTGGCCCTAATGGGCAGGGGGATGTACACAGTCATGCACATGACAGACCCCACCTACTGCGCATGCGCATACTGGTACTTCCGTTACTAAATAAAGCAACTATTCAAAAAACCAAAGGACCAGGCCTCCATGGGGTGGAGGCCGGGATCCTGTTAGGGAGGTAAGTACGTCATCTCACTCGTGAAAAAGAAATTTGATAAATTTTCTTATTTCACATCATGAGAACATACTTACCTCCCTAACACGCTTGATAAAAACCAGAATTTGAAAGTAAATTTGGCGGGAGGGAGGCAAGGTCCTAAAACCAGTTCACCCTCGAAGAGACTAGCTCTTTGAATTTTCAAGAGATTTAAAACATCTGAAATTGTCCCTGAAAACACAACCAGGATAGAACTGCATCGGATAATCGACCGGTGATGAGAGATTGATCTAAAGGCAAATGAGCTCTCCACCCCACCCCACCCTACCCCACCCCCTCTTTCTGAGGAAGGTTAGGAAAAAACGCTGCTCGAAATGAGTAGCACATTCTCTAATACTTGATGAAAAGTATTACTAGACATTGGAAAAAGAAGAATTGCTTCGTTTTCAAAAAACTCTCTGAAAGAACCACGATTAAGAGACATTAACCATCACCATATTCAATAACAAGCATTCTGTAAGTATTGCTTTGCAATAAATGTCGCCTACCTGGTGATATAAATCTTTAGATTGACAGTCAAATACTCCATTAAAAATTGACAGAAGCAGCTGAAACTCGAACTTGATCTGTAATTTCTCATAAAATAGCAATAAACCAAGTAAGTCTCAGTTATATATGGTGAAGGAGAAGGAAAAAGTCTTGAAAGCTGATATGTTTGTATTTCATAAGTCGAAAGGGGACATAACTCTATTAAAAAATGACGCAAACATCTGAAACCCGAACTTGGTCTGTAATTTCTCATAATAAAGCAATGTACCAATTCTCAGTTGAATAGCTTGAAAGACTGCGAGAAAAAGGCTGAAAACTAATATTTTTTGTATTGCATAAGTCGAAAGGGGGCATTACATCCATGAAAAATCGACGAAAATGTCTGAAACTCGAACTTGTTCTGTAACTCCTTATACTAAAGCGATGCACTGATTTTCGCTTAAATATCTTGAAGGAGTGCGAAAAAAAGTGCAGAAAGCTGGTATTTTTCGTATTTCTTAATTCGAAAGGGGGCATAACTCCATCAAAAATTGACGCATATGCCAGAAACTCGAACTTAGTTTGTAACTTCTCATAACAAAACAATAAACCAATTCACAGTTGAATACCTTGAAGGACTGCGAAAAAAAGTGCGGAAAACCAACTGTGACAGATGGACAGACGGACGGACAGATGGAGTGCAAACCTATAGTCCCCCCCCGGTTTTACCGGTAGGGGACTAATAACCTGACACAACCAACAAGACAAAAAAACATTTCTCCGAGATCTAACAATACTCACCATTCTGTTACTTCTGATATACAGCTGGCCCTGACAGCGGCTCTAGGATTATAGACTTAGAAAGCTTTACCGACTCCTGGGAACCGGGTACCCGGCTCCCCACTGCCGAGTACCCGTTTACCATAGAGCTCATATTGTTTGCATAGCCACCAAACAAGAGAAAACTATGGCTTGCCTCCGTGGAGCTGGGAGGCTGGGTCCGTAACAGAATGGTGAGTATTGTTAGATCTCGGAGAAAGGGAAATTGACATTTCCTGCATTCTCCTTCGATCAATACTCACCATTCTGTTACTTCTGATATACACCAGATTTGATCAGTAACCTGGTGGGAAGGGGCAAGCCATACATGCTAATTTTGCCCCTTGGAGAAAGATTTTAGACTTCAAACTTGACAAACGGAGACCTAAAAGGACCGTCAAGTTCACGGAACCGAATCACATTCGCGTCACAGCCACCCCCCCCCTTTTTCCTCCTAAGAAAAGGGAGAGAACTAACGAACATGTATCTCGCCTGAAACACCAATATGCCAAGAGGGTTAACTACTCCCTGCATATCGCTTGTATTAGCCTGGGAATGAGCATGAATATATAAGATGAATGAACATGATACATATACATAATACAAAAAACTCTCACTTGTTGAATTACCTTATGATAACAGGACTTCAGACGTACCGCCTACAACCATTCACCGGTTCGGCCATCAGTGACACAATCTGGTTGACATCCTCTCGCTTGACCATGCCTGCTTTAGGTTCTTTTCTTACCAAAGTGAAAAAAGGGGAAAAGCAGTGTGGTCACTAACTATCGTTTCAAAACAGCTAAAGCGAGTGGATTGGCTGAGTCTGACACATCCCTCATATAGTAATCCGTAAATGAGGACTCACAGTGCCATTGTGCAACGGCCATGATGTCCTCTAACGGAACACCATTGTAAAGGGCGGTCGAGGCGGCTATTCCTCTAACATCGTGTGCCCTTACGCCCTGCACTTGGTGCCCAGTCGCCATCTCATGAGTAGTCTGAATGCATTCGACCACCCAACGAGAGATAGTATCCATGGATGCGGCACCATAAGGCTTTTTATGGCAGATCCACAGATGTCTATCGTTCGACCGTAACGAGTCAGTCCGTTTCTTGTACTTAGTCAAAGCACGGACCGGGCACCAGACACTGGCATCACGATCAAACCTGGTTAACTTCGGTATAATGATTGGTTTGCCGGGATATCTCAAAGATTGGTTCTTTGACATAAATTCTGCTCTTGGCAGAAGACGCGGACCTTCTCCAGAAACAATAAATCGGTTCCTCTCTGCCGAAAGCGCATGGATCTCACTGCGCCTTCTAGCTGAGGAAGCTGCCAATAGAAAGACCGCCTTTAGAGTCAAATGCTTTAGACTAGCCGAACGCAATGGTTCGAATGGGTGCTTGGCCAGTACATTAAGCACTAAAGATAGACTCCAGGCTGGAATGACTACCGGTTGTCTCGGGCGGAGATTGCTCATTCCCTTCAACATCACGTTTAACTGGGCCACCTCTGGACTATCCCTGTTGGCTAGACAAGGCATAACTGATGCCAAAGCTGACTTGTATCCAGCAATTGTGACGGGAGCTAGTCCTGTAAAGAACAGCTCACAGAGAAAGTCTGCTATTTGCTGAATAGTGGATTGAAAGGTATCAATACCCTTTTCTTCACACCAGTCTGCAAATCTGTTAACCTTGTTGTTATATGACTTGAAGGTTGACCTCCTTCTCGCAGCCGCGATGAAATCATCAGCCTGTCGAGAAAAGCCTTCCGACGTGGAACGTTGTTTGACAACATCCACGCAGTCAATTTGAACATTTCGGGACGCTCGTGTAGGAAGCGTCCCTTGGCCTGGGAGATTATGTTCGGAATCTCGGGCAACTGCACAGGATTTTCCACCAGCAGATCCAGAAGATCCGTGAACCACGCCCTGCTCGGCCAATACGGCGCTATTAGCAGGACCAGACACGGCTCCTCCCTGACCTTCACCAATACCTTCGGAAGAAGAATGGTGGGTGGATACGCGTAAGCGTGCATCCCTCTCCAGCTTATCGCCAGAGCGTCTGTATCGACGGCATTTGGATCTGGAATCGGCGAGACATATGTCATGATTTGAGCATTTTCCTTTGTGGCGAACAAGTCCACGTTGGGTTTGCCCCAATGCTCGAAGATCCGTCGCAGAACTGGAGGGTTGAGGGACCATTCTGTTGGCAGGATTCTCTGTCTGCGAGACAAAGCATCCGCCAGAATGTTCAATCGGCCAGGAATATGAGCTGCTTTCAAAACAACCGAGTAATTCCTGCACCATTGAATCAAGTGCCACACCCTGATGCACAGGGTGGGCGACCTGGTCCCTCCTTGGCGATTTATATATGATACTACTGTCGAATTGTCCGACCGTATCAATATCACCTTGCCCCTGATCATTGGAAGGAACTCTTCCAACGCCAGTTCCACTGCCATCATTTCCAACAGATTGATATGCAGCTGACTCTCCGGGAGAGTCCATGTGCCCGAGACCTGGTGTTCTCCCAGGCAGGCACCCCACCCTTCCAGCGATGCATCCGTGTAAACGGACAGCTGGGTGTGGGGTAGGTGCAGCGAAACCCCTATTAGGAGATTCAGACGCTGTTTCCACCATAGAAGATGCGATATTATCGGCTCCAAAACTGGCACCAGTTTTGACAGGGGTTCTGTTCTCTGTTTCCACAGAGACATCAGATACAACTGGATAGGTCTTCGCATTAGAGCAGCGTACGGGATAACCTGCTCCATGGAGACCATCATGCCCAGCATCTGAAGGAACCGCCTCGCCTGAATGTGGTTTCCCACTCGAAAACTCCCGAGGATGGCTAACAGAGACACCACTCTGGGCTCTGACGGGTAAACCCTGCCCTCCTCGAGGTCGAATCGCATCCCCAAATAAACGAAATGTTGAGTGGGCGTCAACTCGGATTTCTCCTCGTTGACTATCCAGCCTAGATCTTGAGCAGCCAGTCGTCTATTTAGGTGTGTAGCGCCACGTTCTCTTTTCTGAGAAACGCTGTCACCGCAAGGACCACTCTTGTGAAAACCCTCGGAGCTTTCGACAGGCCAAACGGGAGAACTGTAAACTCCCATACTTGATTCTGAAACGCAAATCTCAGAAACCTGTGCCAACTCCGATTCATCGGAATGTGGAAATATGCATCTTTCAGATCGATCGATACACACCACATTCCTTTCCTCAATCCCGCCATTACCGACCTCGGTGTTTCCATCTGGAACCGAGGCGTATGGATAAACCAATTTAATGGCCTGAGATTGAGTATGGGTCTCCATCCCCCCGTGCTCTTGGGGACATGGAACATGTTTGAATAGAAGCCTGGAGTGTTCCGGTTTGCTGGTTTTATTGCTCCCTTCAGAAGCAAACCCGACACTTCCTTTTGAACGGCTTCTAACTTGTCTGGCTCCCTTGGTACGGGTGTCCAGACAGGTGCCAAAGACAGATTTTGTGGCGGAAAGTCCCACCACTCCGGCATGTAACCCTGGGATAACCATCCCAGGACCAGACTGTCTGACGTCACACCTCGCCAAGCCTCGACGAAACGCATGAGCCTTCCACCCACCATAGACGCCTCGACGTCTAACGGGGTTGTCCGGCTCGCAGTCCGCCCCCCCCCACCTTTCTTAACGAGAGAGAGTGAGAACCATTTCGTTCTAGGCACGACGGGTATAACTGGCACCGCTGTTCCTGTCGCACAGGTGCGGTCCAGGCGGATATGAAGGGAGCTTGCGTACCCTCAGGTACGCTTCGGCCCCTTCTGTCCGCCCTTTGAGGCCTTACCCTTACCCTTCCCCTTGCCCTTACCACCTCTAGGGCGGTCCGGAGCAACATTGGGGAGGGTAGGCGCCTCTACAGCCTTCCTGGGTTTCTTCGCCGGCGGCGGCTCCGAGAACCCAGCCGAAACAGACGTCGCAATAGGCCTGGCTTTCGCCTTGCCCTTATGCTTTTTCTGTTTCTTTGAAGGCTGTCCTGTTAGCGGCTTGCCCACAGCCCCTAGTGCGTGCGCTTGCCGCACTAGCTCTAGCTGTAGGTTTACCGCTAACCGATTCTGCGCAATACTGGCGGTGTCCTCTAAGATGGCCCGCGCTTGGCCACCAAAGATGCTAGGCCCTGTCAGGGGCGTCCCAAGAAGACGTTCCTTGACTGCCGTAGCCGGACGCATATGGTCAATGACCATTTGCCTCCTGGACTTCGTCACACGCGCTTGCACCCTTGCCAATGCGTCCATTGACAGCACCAAGCCGTCATTAACGCACGATAGCGCCACAGGTGGCACAGGGTGGCCTGCCCCCGCTTCAGCCCACACCGACTGAAGTAGACGATAGGAGTGATTGACAGCGCTCATCGCTGCCCTCACACCCTCATCGCATAGGGCCAGGACTTCTTCCTGGTGTACCTGGGCCTTATCCACTAGTGCCGGACCGGGACCACCCGACCCGGCACTCTGGACGCCCAGTACCCATCGGTCATCCTCCGTGACCGACGGGACTACACCATACCTGTCGTATTCACCCCGCGGAATACGACATCTTGCCCGCACCTCCCTGGAGGCCGCAGGGAGCTGACCCTTGGTCATTAGTTGTTTATTATAAATAGCATCCAACAAATCAATGAACCGTGGATCCAGTCCCACTGACTGGATCCGGGCCGCGGGCAAAATCCCCGTCCTAATCGACGCAACCGACGGACGGGGAGCATCTTCATCGGCCGTGGCCGAAACCACAGACGGGTCTACTCTGGCTAGCCACGCCAGAGCATCAGACCAATCTATCTCTGAAGAAGATACCCCCGCAAACACGTCACCCGTTGACGTGCTTACGGGTCTGCCAGCCATGGCCTCCCGGCAAGGAGCCACGGCTGACACGCCAGGCACTCCGCTACCACATGGTTCCGCCGCCACCCCATGAAACACTCCGGTCCATGGGGTAGGTCCGCACAGAAAACCGTACGGACCCGTAACCGTCGCGGAACCATAGCCGGCCACGGGTGCCAACGGCACCCCATGTCCGGCTGCCGGACCAGGCGAGATAGGTGAGTACCACGCCTGGCCCGGCACACCCGTTCCCTTGACGGCTGGTGACAAACCAAGCCGCGCGGAACCGGTGCACGGTAACGGATTGGCCTCAGCCGCAGGTGGAGCCGCTGACCTGGCTTGCGCCAAACCAGACAAATGGAGGCCGGTTCCGTCCAGGATGGAATCAACCTCCATATTCTCCACCTGCGGCTTCACGGGCCGCAGCAACCTCTCCTCCTCGGCCTCATCGTCTTCAGACGCCGAAGAGCCGTCACTAGACGAATAAACCGTGGAGCCGTCCTGGCAGACGGCTCCCACACCTGACGGACCGGCCACCGCTACTGGACCACCCGGAGGTGGCCGCAGAGAGACAGAACCCGTCTGGCCGAAGCCAGACGGGACCGCCAGGGGGCCGTACAAGACGGCCCCCTCGGTAACCAGTCCAGAATCCTGTCCGAGGACAGGATCCGTACCAGGCATGGGGAGAAACTGCCCCCCAACCTTTGGTAGCAGGGACGACACCAGCATGGGCAGAACGCTATGCAGAAAACCCTGCATAGCCGGACCAAACCACGCCGGCGGTGCCATCTCCGCCACCTCCAGCTGGGGACGTGGAGCACCCCCACCGGCCGAACCGGGCGCTCCACGATTTCCTCTCGGACCGCCTAACCCCGCGTCAGACCCAGCCAAGTCCTTCTGGGCAAGGAACTTAACCATCGTTTCGACGGACCACACTGCACAAACATTACACCTATGATCTATATTACACAGGGCACACCTAAAACAGACATGGTCCTTGAACATTACACGGACAAACTTATGGCAGTCGTCACATGATGGCGGGGCTGGCTTGGCCTATAAAATAAGCACAAACCTACAATAAACAAGCGGGACGAGACACGGATGGAAGGCAGACAATTAATTTTCAAATATTTTGACTCATAAATTAACCGTAACCTCCCGCACCCCACCCCGCCACGTTACAACAACAATCGCATTGATTATGACGACAAGTACACGGCGGGCACAACACACCCATAATAGATCCTACAGGATGTGCAACGGCTCCAGGAATCATATCGCATAGCATTCAGGGTATATTTACTAATCAATATAAATTATACTCCTAACGAACGCAGCACGATATGTGAAGAAAACAACAAAATGTATAACAACTGCTGTCTCACACGGTAAAACCGCAGACCACACATCTACTCAAGAATTTTGAAACCACCGATCATTGCAAACCGATCGTGATCGCACGTAAACTTGATCATTCTAAAGTTTCCGGTACCATTTTTTAGTACGCAGCACCCAGAACAAGATGCGCGAATTAATGAAAAAAATTTTCTTCACATAAACATCCGAGCGACCGGGTGTGACGTCACCCGCTCGGATTCTACGGAGAACGACGTCAGCCGATATTCGTGTTAGAAATACCGTAGCAAACACCTATTTTCATATCTGCCGATCGCCCGTTGGGGTTTAAAGAAGGCGATCGTCTGGCATATATCGTTGTTAGCACACGTCCCAGATTCTATGGGGTCAGAAATCGGAACATGCGACACAACGAAATTAAGAGACCTAAGTCTTTTAACTATGGATAATAAAGAACAATACAACCTGGTTGTCTTGGGCGGTATTCTCCATAGTCCTTAGTTATCCTTTCAGAACACACAAACTATCACTGATTAAAGACTTAGATTCTTTTAAAAACACTAAAATCCTTAATGCGAAAAGCATGTATTGCACTTGTTACTATGCAAACAAGAATGAGCTCTATGGTAAATGGGTACTCGGCAGTGGGGAGCCGGGTACCCGTTCCCAGGAGTCGGTAAAGCTTTCTAAGTCTATAATCCTAGAGCCGCTGTCAGGGCCAGCTGTATATCAGAAGTAACAGAATGGTGAGTATTGATCGAAGGAGAAATCACCTCTTCCCCCACTGGATGAAGAGAACGAAAACCCGAAATAGTAGGGATCCCCTACTAACAAATGCGATATTTGTAAATATCGAAGGAGGAAAACTAATCACAAATAGAAACCTGTACATTATTTTCTGAGGCCTGAGATGGCGAGCGGGTTGGAAGTGTGATGGAGGCAATGGTCGGTAAAACTTGATTCACAGTGCCACTGGGCTACTGACATAATCTCATCAATAGAAACATCATTAAATAATGCCGTGGAAGTTACCACACCATGGACACTATGAGCCTTGGCTCTATCTACTTGTTTTCCAGTGGCTGTCTTATGACAGAATTGAATACATTCTACTATCCATCTGGAAATAGTCTATTGACGTCCTACTATGGTGTTCTATATATATTAAAACCATAGGGAAAATGGGTCCGTCCGCCAGTTCTTCTTTTGTACATATTTAATGCACGGACAGGACACCATGCTTCAGCACCAGGATCATATCTGGTTAAGGCAGGTAAAATAATAGGTTGACCCGGATATTTTAAAGATTGATTATTAGCCAAGAAATTCAATCTCGGTAGAAGCTTAAGGCCTTCACCTGTAACTATATAACGGTCAGGTTCAGCAGACAAGGCATGAATTTCACTTCTGTATCTGGCTGATGCTGCCACAACTAAAAATACAGCTCTAAGTGTCAATAATTTTATAGAAATAGCACGAAGTGGTTCAAAAGGTTTCTCACTCAAAACTTGAAGAACCAGAGAAAGACTCCATGACGGTGTCAGTGGAGGATTTCTCAGTCTGAGATTGCCCATACCTTTGACAAGAGTATTTAGAACACATATTTCATCACTTCCCCTCTTTGCCAACCAAGGGATAACAGTCATTAATGCTGATTTGTATCCAGCAATAGAATTAGGTTTAAGACTATAGGCATCATACAGGTGACAGAGAAAATCAGCTACTACCTGAATAGATGCATCCATTGGATTGATACATCTCTTTGAGCACCATTCTGCAAATCCGTTGATTTTATAATTAGATGCTCTGGGGGTTGAACCCCTTCTGGCTCTGGCCATAAAATTGGCTGCTTGCTCAGAAAAGCCCTCCTTAATTGCAGATTTTTTACAACATCCATGCAGTCAATTGAAACATTGACGGATTGTTGTGAAGGGTCTTTCCCTGGAAGATAATATTGTCCATCAGAGGCAGAGGAACCAGATTGCAGACCAGAAGGTCCATCAGATCCGTAAACCATGATTGGCTTGGCCAATTCGGGGCGATCAGAAGCACTTGGCATTCCTCCTGCTTGATTTTCTGAAGAATCCTTGGAATCAGGATTGTTGGAGGGTATGCGTATGCATACATTCCCTTCCAACTGATAGCTAGTGCATCTATTGCGATAGCGCTTGGATCTGGAATCGGAGAAACGTACGTCGTCATCTTCGCTTTCTTCTTCATTGCAAATAAATCTATGTTGGGTTTTCCCCAATGATTGAACAGATGATCCGCCACACATTGATTTAGTTGCCATTCCCTAAACAGAATGCTCATCCTTCGGCTCAATGAGTCTGCTAACAGATTCAGCCTTCCCGGAATATGAACTGCTTTCAAGGTGATCATATGATCCATGCACCAGCAAAGCAGTTTCCCTGTCATCATACAGAGACTGGGCGACCTTGTTCTGCCCTGGCGGTTTATGTAACTCACTACTGTAGAGTTGTCTGAATGTATCATCACAAATTTTCCCTCCACTTCTTTTAAGACATGTTCCAGGCCTAGAATTACAGCCCATAATTCTAGCATGTTGATATGCTCCTTTGACTGATCCAGATTCCAAAGCACTGATATTGTGGCTTCTTCCTGGCAAGCTCCTCATCCCTCCATCGATGCATCCGTAAACATCGTTACTTGAAGGTGGGGAGGGGTCAGCCTGACCCCCGCCAGGAGATTCTCTCTCCATTCACCAATGAAGGTGATGAATGAGAGGATCCAACACGTGAATGTGTGAGTCCAGTGATCCTGAACACTGCTTCCACTGAGTCATGAGAAACATCTGAATTGGCCACCTGCGCAAGGCCGCCTGAGGAATGAGTGGTTCCATTGAAACCATCAGACCTAGCATTCTCAGATAGACTCGTGCTAGAATATAACGACTGCTGCAAACCAGTTGAATGCACGAGGAGATTCTCCACTCTCTCCTAGGATGGATAAACATATCCTATCTCCAGATCGACGAACATACCCAGGTAAACAAACTTCTGGGATGGAGTCAGCTCTGATTTTTGAAAGTTGATTATCCAGCCTAAATCTGTGAGAGTCTTCAAAACTATCTCCAGATTTGCTGTCACGCCTTCTGGGTTGTGTGCTTTTAGCAACCAGTTGTCTATGTAAGTGTGGACTGCTATATTTGTTCTGCGGAGGTATGCTGTGATAGCAAGGACCACTCAAGTGAAGACTTTCGGAGCCGCCAAGATGCCTAATGGGAGAACTTTGAATTCCCATTGGCGTCCCTGAAAAGCAAATCTCAGGAACCGACGAAAACTCCATGCAATAGGAATGTGGAAATAAGCGTCTTTCAGATATATCGATGCTGTCCACATCCCCTTCTCTAACCCCAACAACAACACCGATTTTATTGTTTCCATTTGAAACTCGGTGTGTCTATAAACTTGTTTAGAGGTTTGAGGTTGAGAATTGGTCTCC
Source organism: Chaetoderma sp. LZ-2023a (assembly GCA_034401795.1). NCBI lineage: Eukaryota > Metazoa > Mollusca > Caudofoveata > Chaetodermatida > Chaetodermatidae > Chaetoderma > Chaetoderma sp. LZ-2023a. Next base: position 13,400,052 of record CM067362.1, read on the forward strand.
AGCCCCCGGTGTTCTTTGTCACAAGAAACACGGTTGAATAGAAGTCCGGGCATTCCTGCGCCGGTTGAATTGTTTCTTTGAGAATTAGAGATTCTATCTCCTCTTCTATGCGCAACCACTTGTCTGGATCTCTTGGAATTTGAGTCCAGACTGGTATAAGAGACAGATGCAATGGTGAACCTATTATCCACTCTGGACTGTATCCGTGCGAAAGCCATTGCAAGACTAAGCGGTTCTGAATTGAAAGTCAAACGACCTCCCACTGGTGGACCTAGGGTTAGTGGGGTGCACATAAATTTTAGAAGTGGGTGTCTCTGGTAAGTGCGACAACACCAGAGTGATACCTGTGGTAACCAAAAATTCTTTTAGGCCATCAGGCCCGGTTACGACGCCCTGCTCCACGCGTGCCACGCCCAGTGCCATGTGCACTTCGGTGCGAGGGCTGCTGCCTGGCTGGCTGCACTTGAAGCGCTGGCTGATGTACAGCAGCATGCTGCTGTTGGAGCGCACTGCTGGCGGGGCCGGCGTGGTCTCTGAACCCGGCCGGCCTGCTGGCCTGACACTGCCAGCACCGCCATGAGCGTACTGCTGTCGAACAGCTGAGGGTTGAACACGCACATGTTTTCTGCGCAACACTTCCAATTGTGCACGCAGCGACCTCTGGCTGTTGACCAAGTTGACTGTCTCTTGGAGGTGCCGACAACCCTCACCTCCAAAAAGACCAGGGCCCGCCATCGGCGCTTGCAATAAGCGCGACGAGCTCCTGGGACAGGCACAAATTGTCCAAAACAAATATGCGACTCGTCCTCAGTGACTTGGTCACCGACCTAGTCAAACAATCCAACGGCAGGTTGATCCCATTCTGGATGGCTTGTTGCACTGGCACGACTAGGCTGCTGGTGAACCGATGCTGCCACTACCCCTGATAGCAGCTGAGAGACGTGAGACAGCACACTGATCGCTGCTCATAAACTCTCCTCGGTATCACGCAGAGCGGCGTTAGCTGAGCGCATAGCGCCCGAGCACAGCACTCACGTGTCAGCACAAGAGCCTGGCCGTGTGTCTTCCCCCCCGAGCGACGCGGTTGTCCGCGCTCGGTCTGGCCACAAGACCATACCAAGTGTACTGGTGGCAGTAACTCGGCAGTGTCTAGCAACCTCGCGGCGCGGGGGGGGGGGGACCTTTCGGTCTAATCGACTCCTCTGCCGCAGTGAACATATCTAAGATATGCTCAGCATACGGCAGAGACTGAGACGAGGTGGACAACGGCTTAACCTGTAACCACGTCTGCGGGTTACTGGCGGCCGTTTCATCCACGGAGAGCTCTGGTCTGACAGTGAGGAGCCACGCGCATGCGTCAGACCAGTCTTCGTCCGTGGCCACCTGCGAATTGCCGACGAGCAGCGGGCCCTCGTCATCTTCAATGGCATTTGCAGGTGGGCCGTGGAGGAGGCTACAGATGTACCCGACTGCCTGGGGAATGCATACGGGCCCGCGAGGGCTGGCATGAAATTCTCCACGAGCAGGCCACGCACCGAGCCAGCGCTCGTGTGAGGGGCATGATGCGTGGCCTGGGTCGTCCGTATAAGATTCCACGGCTAAGCGTGGTACCTGATACGGGCGGCCGTACACTCCAAATCAGCCCACAGGTTGAATCATGAAACCTGCTCACGAGGGAACAGTATCATAGGTGTGAGCGGCCGCACTCCCCATGAGAGGGGTATAAACGCATGTCTTCATGATCATCATGTGGGCCGAGCAGGTAGTCTTCGTCATCTTCCTGGTCAGGAAAGTTAGACTCTGGGTTAGCAAGGAAAGCTAACCCAGACTGACCAGGAGAATGCCCGAGGGCAGATGACGAGGGTACTCCACGAGTGATCGTGGTCAGGCCCGCTGGTCGGGTCCCGCCTGATGCTGCTCACGCCGCTGGATCACCAGGCGATGCGAACATCAAGCCTGGGTCTAAAACGGGTGCCCCTGGATCACCGAAAACTTTGTCCGAACTAGTAGGGTATGATTCAGGGATGGAGACTACCTGCCCTGAGGTTGATGCACAGGAAGTTGAAACACCTGTGCCCGGATGCATGCCGCAAAGCATGTCAGGCAAAAGGCCTTTCAAGGTCCTGCGCATCTCACTCACTTACTCTACCTTGAAGGCCTCGAGCTCACCTTTCTCAGAGGCCTTCTTCTTACCCTCCTCCTTTCTCACCCTCTTGCCATCCTCTATCATCATCTTCGCCTGTAAACAGAAGAACTCAGAGGTTAGATCCCACCCACCCCCTCCACTCTTTACAAATAGCACATTTGTTAGAAATTGTACAATCTGTACAACATGGGCAGAGGTGGGGGAAGAATCTAGCCTTCACGATGACTTCTGAAAGGTAGGCATACGAATAGAATGAGTATTTTAGTTTGTTAATTTATTTCTTTTAGTAAATACAAGAACAAACTCGAGAGAGAAGACACCCTCTTTTATTACTGACAACCCTGAAGGGACAGATGTCTTCTATTTGATTTTTTAAAGAATAAAAAACACAGCCAGGGATAACAAGGAATGTTAGAAAAGATGAGAGAGACTGATTATGACTATCCAGATATCTCTCCACATTCATAACATAGGATGATAATGACATCAATTGTTTCTCTAAACTAAGATTATGATATCAAGGAAAAGGGAAAAACCTCTGGCTGATTATGACATCAAACCTCAATGCAAAAGCCCCTTCAAGGGGAGAGGACATCAGATTATGAATGCAAGAAATACCTAGGACTACCTACATTCATCACTCAAGAATAATATAATATTAAATTATATATCTGAGAACCCATGCATAACCACAAGAGAGAATACAGTGCAATAAAGATGGCAGCAAGAATTGCTAAATTTTGAAATAATTAGGTGCAATAACTAATAAACTCAATTATCCTGAGCACAGGCAAACCATCCTCTTGTGTACAAGAACACGTCGATCCATCCGCCGATTCTGTAGAGTCTTGATGGGGGATGGGACAAAAGGAAGGAGATATTTTTCGTGTTGATGGGGGATGGGACAAAAGGAAGGAGATATTTTTCGTGTTATATTCCGACCCTTAGACATATAATGCTAAGTCAGAAAAAAGAGACATGATCAACCTCCTAGTGAAGAACAGGAACACTACCATCATAAGATGAGCCTGTGGACACAAAGACACAAGGGATTAGTAGACCTAGGCACTGGGATAATTTAACAAGGATTCCCCGCGCCTAAAAATCGGCCACGAACAAAAACTGGTAACGTCTAAAAGTTACAAGTCTTAATTAATATAAAGAACAATATCACCTTAATGGATGATGAAGAGGACTCTTCTGGCATCTTAGAATCAGCCATTATAGATATGGATGATAAAATAAGTATGAAAATTCTCTAAAAAGAGCTTGAATAAGTTTTCCACAGTTGCATGGAAGCCAATATATTAGAAAACGGAAGTACCAGTATGCGCATGCGCAGTAGGTGGGGTCTGTCATGTGCATGACTGTGTACATCCCCCTGCCCAGTAGGGGCACCTAACTCTTTATAATCCTGAATATTATTGAATTTAGAGCTGATATACTAGTATATCAAGAGTGTTAGGGAGGTAAGTATGTTCTCATGATGTGAAAATATGCAATCTCCCTTCAACACTGCTTGCCGCTCGCTCGCCTAAATGCATATTAGAGTGAAAATTATTAGTTGCTGACCAGTAGCAAACATGCCAATAGAAATGTCTTAAAATAATTTTATGCAGAAAGTATTTAAATCACGCTAAGACTGTTTTACGTGTATTTTGACTACAAAATTGTGGAATAAACATTATTATATCTTGTACATACGTGGCCTACTACTATTAGTATTAATCTAATATGTGGCCGAGACGTACAAATCTGAGGCCTGTAATGATTTCTAGGAGTCTGGGAATGTATCAGGGCAGAGATCGATGTCAAGTAGAGTGATCCCGTGACATGATTGTTATTATTATACACGCTATTCTTACAAATTTGTTCTTAAAAAAATATATTTCCGATACAAACTGCAATGTCAAAGTTAGGGGGGGGGGGGGGGTCAGCTTCTATTAGCTCATGGGCTTCAAATAGGTGAAATATGGTAGAACATGGTGACCTGATATGAAACAAATAACTACTAATTACTGCTGTGACTCGTGTGAGGTATGCACGCGAGACAATACTCACTCATTCTCTAACCAATACAAACAGCCAGGCTCCAGTAAATGATCCATACACGCTGAAATTACAACAACAACTTTAAACAATCTCCCAGGATATAAGAAAATAACATAGAAACGTTCTGTAATGGAATCCTTGAAACTTTAATTCTATTGTGCTTTAACCATTTAAACCTCGAATATTTCAATTTTCTCATAGAGAATGTACATTTGCTGAACAACAGAATATTTGAAGATTTGCCACTGGACTGACTGACTAGAACATAGAAATCTTGTATTGTTCATTAAATATAATTGAAAATTGTTGATCAAGCTTCCATTCATAATATTTTCAAATATAGATTGAAATATTACTAGGCTTTCAGGTTGAATAATCTAAGGAAATCAGCACACACGCATGTAGACCCACACATGCATGCATGCACAAAGTACTATAGGGGCAACCAAACATCTACCCATATGAACATGATTTCACATCGTACATTGATGCATCCTCTGTATGTCAGAGATAACATACCTTTCAATGTAACTGTTGAATAATCTACGGAAATCAGCACACACGGATACCAACACATGCACACATGTAGACAGACCCACACAGACATGCATGCACAAACAAGTATCTACACATATGAACATGATTTCATATCGTACATTTATGCATCCTCTTTCTGTCAGAGATAGCATACCTACCTTTCAATGTAACTGTCCTCTGTTTAATCATGTCTTTGACCACATCCCACGGCAGCGCCTGTATACGCGATGGATCCTCTCCCATCACAACCCCCTCCTCCACCAATGACATTATCTCATACAGACCACCCTCTACTGCAGAAACCAATGGATCGACTAAATTCAGCAACTTCTCTGCCTTATGTTTAAGCTCTATGACTTCCGGCTCGGGCAGGTATTTGTGCTGTGAAGGTGATTCTAGCGGACTCTCTGATGGTACACGCTCTGATCCTCGTGATGATATAACAACATTTGATTGGAGAATTATGCTGTCAGTGATTGACTTCAAACACTTGACAATGGTAGCTAGATTCAGTTCATAGTCTTCATGGTTCCACATACAGTCCAGCGGGTCCTTCCAATCAGTCATAAGCTCCCAGATAAATGAGCTGATTGCTGAGTGTTCTAGGCTATGAATGATGACATCCAACCATAGTGGTGACAGAATGTGAGGGATGACTAATGAGGCGTGTATCTGTGGTACGGATAATTCATGACCTTTGCTGTATAAAACATTAGGTGATACAGGTTTTGTAGGTGACATAGGTGACAGTAATGCCGGGCAAGGTGACCAAATCTGTGACCCAGATACATCCCGTCTCAGCACCGGTGAAGCAAACTGTAAGTTTGAAGCGGGTGTGAGAGATAACTTTGGTGATGGAATGTTTTGTGACTTACACGATGTGACAGCATGTGGTGGTAATGTCGGGGTACACAGTTCAGACGGTAGAGGTTTTCTGAGTGGTGATGCGCTATCAGACACTTGAGCTACATCAATGTCAGAAATTCGAATATTTGGCACGACAATATGATACTTAGGTCCGTCAAGTTTAGCCAACTCTGTCAGAATAATATCAATAAACTTCACATCAGCTTTCAAACTTTTTAATTTAGTCAATAAATCCTTATAGACGGAAGCTTCTGAAACTGAGCTTGTTTTACTTGGTGAGAACAGCTGAAGAAGACCACTTGCAACAAAGGTTGTTGAGAGATCAGTTAGATACGATGTTTCCGTAGCGATCGAGCAATCGTAACATAATACTGTAGCTAAAGTAATCATGAGCATTAGTAAGGTAAACATCTCGCCAGCATTATCCATATAAGCTTCTTCCTTATAGGATAAATACTGCTCAATACACATCAACACTTTCTCTTGATAGTGGAGATTGTACAATAAGCATTGATTGCGCGAACCCGAGCTGGAAGATAGACAATGTTCAGTAGGATCTACATGATTATATGTTGAGGTCAGGGATGGCCCAGTGAGTCTGTCTTTCTGAAATCCAGTTGTGTCGTGTAGTATGGAGAATATCTGTGTTTGAAGTAGGAGACAGAGAAGATCTGCAGACTCAGCCTGGTGTTCAGTACAGTATCTGATAACAGCGTCAAACATCACCTGCTGCTGGCCTGACCTTCCCCGTAACCACAGAAGACACTGAAATTCAACAGAAATACTAAATATAGTACAAATAAACCTGCCGTTATCCACGAGTGGGCAAGGTTGTTAAAGAAAATATAATTTCTGCATAAAGAATATCTATCTGCAAGACAAGAAGACAATTTCTAAAAATTTATCACTGAAATGACTGGCTCGGTCACTGAGACAAGCATTCATGTTCTGTTGAATATTTTGAACATAATTGGATTGGAAGGCTTTATTACCATATGCAGCCATATCTACCAACCCAATTTTGTTCAAAATATTCAACAGTATATTTTAATTTGTGTTGGAAACATGTTTTGTTATTTTTGTGAGCTTTACTCTAGCTCAAATACTCCCTCTGCTAAAATATTACATCTGCTAAAATATTACATCTGCCAAAATATTACATCTGCTAAAATATTACATCTGCTAAAATACTCCCTCTTCTAAAATACTCCCTCCGCTAAAATATTCCCTCTGCTAAAATATTACATCTGCTAAAATACTCCCTCTTCTAAAATACTCCCTCCGCTAAAATATTCCCTTTGATAAATTACTTCCTCTGCTAAAATACTCCCTCTGCTGAAATATTACATCTGCTAAAATACTCACTCTGCTAAAATATTACATCTGCTAAAGTACTCCCTCTGCTAAAATACTCCCGCTGCTAAATACTGCACCTGCTAAAGTAGTCCCTCTGTTAAAATACACCCTCTGCTAAAATATTAAATCCTCTAAAGTACTCCCTCTGCCAAGGCTAAAATATTACATCTACTAAAGTACTCCCTCTGCTAAAATACTCCCTCTGCTAAAATATTCACTCCGCTAAAATACTCCCTCCGCTAAAATACTCCTCCACCCCACTAAAATACTCCCCCTACCAAATACTACCACCCCCCCCCCCCCCACCCCACCCCCCCTCACCCCACCCCCGCTAAAATACTACCTCTGCTAAAATACTACCCTGCTAAAATACTACCCCCGCTAAAATTCTACCTCTGCTAAAACACTATCTCTGCTAAGATACTACGTCTGCTAAAATACTACCTCTGCTAAAATATTACATGCACTTAGGTTAAAATATCAAAATATTTTTGTCAACTATTACTTCTTAAAATATTACCTCTGCTAACAAATCTGTCCAGGTGAATTGGTCCACCAACTCAAAGTAAACACTTGTGTCAATAACATCTGGCAATATTGAACACACAGGTGACAGATAGTCCTCAGGCTGCTGCGGCGTAGTCTGAGAGCGTTGTGCGGATGCAGCAGTAGAGAGCCTAGAACTATTGACAGCATAGTTTCTACCCTCTGTGAATGTGCCAATCTGATCCACAGGACTGCTACCCATGAAGAATGTAGGACATCTGTATAGAATAACACAATAACAATACTTATCATGAGAGACAATGATCTGAATTACTTCACAGTGAATACACTACTACTACTACTACTACTCCTACTACTACTACTACTACTACTACTACTACTACTACTACTACTACTACTACTACTACTACTATTGCTACGGTGTACTACTACTGCCGCTACTACGCCTACTCCTACTACTACTATTTTCTACTACTACTACTATCTACTACTACTACTACTACTACTACTATTACTGCTACTATCTACTACTACTACTACCACTACTACTGCTACTACTACTACTACTATTACTACTACTACTCCTACTACTATTGCTACGGTGTACTACTACTACTACTACTATTACTACTACTACTACTACTACTACTACTACGGTGTACTACTACTGCTACTACTACTACTGGTACTACTGCTACTACCACTACTACTACTACTATCTCCCACTACTACTATCTACTACTACTGCCGCTACTACGCCTACTCCTACTACTACTACTATCTTCTACTACTACTACTACTACTACTACTACTACTACTACTAGTACTACTACTACTACTACTACTATTACTGCTACTACTACTATCACCACTACTACTACTACTACTGCTACTACTACTACTACTACTGCTGCTACTACTACTATCTACTACTACTACTGCTACTACTACTACTACTACTACTACTACTACTACTATCTCCCACTACTACTATCTACTACTACTGCCGCTACTACGCCTACTACTACTATCACTACTACTACTACTACTACTATCACTACTACTACTACTACTACTACTACTACTACTACTACTATTACTGCTACTACTACTATCTACTACTACTACTATCACTACTACTACTACTACTACTACTACTACTACTACTACTACTACTATCACTACTACTACTATTACTGCTACTACTACTATCTACTACTACTACTATCACTACTACTACTACTACTACTACTACTACTACTACTACTACTACTACTACTACTACTATTACTGCTACTACTCCTAGTACTAAAATAGTAGGATATGATTCAAACCAATTAGCACAATTATTAAGCACACCTTTATCTTTTATCATATGCATCCAGGATTACGAGGTTTCCTCTGGCTCACACAAGTAACCAAATATAATAGATGTATTCACTTCTAGCTAAGCTCCGGCCACATTGTACATGTGTTAGAATTGATTTTACCACGGTGAACACTTAATTCCCAGAATGTAAATTTCAAAGTAATTATACTGTTAAATTTGATATTAATTTGACTGCCAATCAAATTAGTTTCAAAATAGTCTACAAAATGTTTATTAAATTGTAAATTCATCAAAGACAATTTGGAAACTTTCCTGAGAGACTTTTCAGGTTTCGTGATGAAGAACATTATTTGAGTATGGCATCAGCTAACAAGTGACATATTTATCCAAACATTTTTCGAAGAAAAGTGGAGATTATGTCGTCGCGCCTGTCTGCTGAAATTGATTGTGCATAACCATTTTATGGTCAAACTAAAGTCAATCAATTAAACAGATTTCTGTCGCAACCCTTTAAAACTTGAAATTTCAGTGTTATAATTTTAAGACAGGTATACAGGAAAGCTGTTGAATATTTTGAAACTAATATGACTGGGACTTACTAATGGAGGAATCTGATTTGTCATTCAACTATCTATCATGCTATAATTAAAATATGTCACTTGTTAGCTGACATGCCTGTCACAATCAAAACAATGCATGTCCATCACAAAACTGGAAAAGTCTGTCAGGAAAGTTACCGAATTGTATGCCTTTGTTGAATTTACAAATTAATAAAACATTCTGTTGAATATTTTGAAGCTAATTTGACTGGTATCTATTGCTGCCATAGGCAGCAATAGCTCCCAGTCACTTTAATTTCAAAATAATATATCTTAAATCAAACAGAATTTGTGTGTATTAAAGAAGCAGGATATTTTGGCTGTAGAAAGGTAAACTGATGACTCTAGTTCAGCTGCAGAAAGGTAGAAAGGTGACTTGAGTTAGTGACTACCTGTTAACTGTAGAAGCAATAGTTAGTCCCTACCTGTTAACTGGAGAAATAATAGTTAGTCCCTATCTGTTAACTGGAGAAGTAATAGTTCGTCCATACCTGTTAACTGGAGAAGCAATAGTTATTGACTACCTATTAACTGGAGAAGCAATAGTTAGTGACTACTTGTTCACTGGAGAAGCAATAGTTAGTGACTACCTGTTAACTGGAGAAGCAATAGTTAGTGACTATCTATTAACTGGAGAAGTAATAGTTAGTCCCTACCTGTTAACTGGAGAAGCAATAGTTAGTGACTACCTGTTAACTGGAGAAGCAATAACTAGTGACTACCTATTAACTGGAGAAGCAATAGTTAGTGACAACTTGTTAACTGGAGAAGCAATAATTACTGACTACTTGTTAACCGGAGAAGCAATAGTTAGTGACTATCTGTTAACTGGAGAAGCAATAGTTAGCGACTACCCATTAACTGGACAAGCAATAGTTAGTGACTACCTATTAACTGGAGAAGCAATAGTTAGTGACTACTTGTTAACTGGAGAAGCAATAGTTAGTGACTATCTGTTAACGGGAGAAGCAATAGTTAGTGACTACCTGTTATCTGGAGACGCAATAGTTAGTCCCTCCCTGTTAACTGGAGAAGCAATAGTTATTGACTACCTGTTAACTGGAGAAGCAATAGTTAGTGACTACCTGTTAACTGGAGAAGCAATAGTTAGTGACTACCTGTTATCTGGAGAAGCAATAGTTAGTGACTACCTGTTAAATGGAGAAGCAATAGTTAGTGACTACCGGTTATCTGGAGAAGCAATAGCTAGTGACTACCTATTAACTGGAGAAGCAATAGTTAGTGACTACTTGTTAGTGACTACCTGTTAAATGGAGAAGCAATAGTTAGTGACTACCTATTAACTGGAGAAGCAATAGTTAGTGACTACCTGTTACTGGTGAAGCAATAGTTAGTGACTACCTGTTAACTGGAGAAGCAATAGTGAGTGACTAACTGTTAACTGGAGAAGTAATAGTTAGTGACTACCTGTTAACTGGAGAAGCAATAGTTATTGACTACCTGTTAACTGGAGAAGCAAGAGTTAGTGACTACCTGTTAACTGGAGAAGCAATAGTTAGTGACTACTTGTTAACTGTAGAAGCAATAGTTAGTGACTACCTGTTAACTGGAGAAGCAATAGTTAGTGACTACTTATTAACTGGAGAAGTAATAGTTTGTCCCTACCTGTTAACTGGAGAAGCAATAGTTAGTGACTACTTGTTACCTGGAGAAGCAATAGTTAGTGACTACCAGTTAACGGGAGAAGCAATAGTTAGTGACTACCTGTTATCTGGAGAAGCAATAGTTAGTGACTACTTGGTAACTGGAGAAGCAATAGTTAGTGACTACCAGTTAACGGGAGAAGCAATAGTTAGTGACTACCTGTTATCTGGAGAAGCAATAGTTAGTGACTACCTGCTAAATGGAGAAGCAATAGTTAGTGACTACCGGTTATCTGGAGAAGCAATAGCTAGTGACTACCTATTAACTGGAGAAGCAATAGTTAGTGACTACTTGTTAGTGACTACCTGTTAAATGGAGAAGCAATAGTTAGTGACTACCTGTTAACTGGAGAAGCAATAGTTAGTGACTACCTGTTACTGGTGAAGCAATAGTTAGTGACTACCTGTTAACTGGAGAAGCAATAGTTAGTGACTACCTATTAACTTGAGAAGCAATAGTTAGTGACTACTTGTTAACTGGAGACGCAATAGTTAGTGACTACCTATTAACTGGAGAAGCAATAGTTAGTGACCATCTGTAAACTGGAGAAGCAATAGCTAGTGACTACCTATTAACTGGAGAAGCAATAGTTAGTGACTACTTGTTAGTGACTACCTATTAACTGGAGAAGCAATAGTTAGTGACTACTTGTTAACTGGAGAAGCAATAGTTAGTGACTACCAGTTAACGGGAGAAGCAATAGTTAGTGACTACCTGTTATCTGGAGAAGCAATAGTTAGTGACTACCAGCTAACTGGAGAAGCAATAGTTAGTGACTACCTGTTAACTGGAGAAGCAATAGTTAGTGACTACATGTTAACTGGAGAAGCAATAGTTAGTGACTACCTGTTAACTGGAGAAGCAATAGTTAGTGACTACCTGTTAACTGGAGAAGCAATAGTGAGTGACTAACTGTTAACTGGAGAAGTAATAGTTAGTGACTACCTGTTAACTGGAGAAGCAATAGTTAGTGACTACCTGTTAACTGGAGAAGCAATAGTAAGTGACTACCGGTTAACTGGAGAAGCAATAGTTAGTGACTACTTGTTAACTGGAGAAGCAATAGTTAGTGACTACCAGTTAACGGGAGAAGCAATAGTAAGTGACTACCGGTTAACTGGAGAAGCAATAGTTAGTGACTACTTGTTCACTGGAGAAGCAATAGTTAGTGACTACCTGTTAACTGGAGAAGCAATAGTTAGTGACTATCTATTAACTGGAGAAGTAATAGTTAGTCCCTACCTGTTAACTGGAGAAGCAATAGTTAGTGACTACCTGTTAACTGGAGAAGCAATAACTAGTGACTACCTATTAACTGGAGAAGCAATAGTTAGTGACAACTTGTTAACTGGAGAAGCAATAATTACTGACTACTTGTTAACCGGAGAAGCAATAGTTAGTGACTATCTGTTAACTGGAGAAGCAATAGTTAGCGACTACCCATTAACTGGACAAGCAATAGTTAGTGACTACCTATTAACTGGAGAAGCAATAGTTAGTGACTACTTGTTAACTGGAGAAGCAATAGTTAGTGACTATCTGTTAACGGGAGAAGCAATAGTTAGTGACTACCTGTTATCTGGAGACGCAATAGTTAGTCCCTCCCTGTTAACTGGAGAAGCAATAGTTATTGACTACCTGTTAACTGGAGAAGCAATAGTTAGTGACTACCTGTTAACTGGAGAAGCAATAGTTAGTGACTACCTGTTATCTGGAGAAGCAATAGTTAGTGACTACCTGTTAAATGGAGAAGCAATAGTTAGTGACTACCGGTTATCTGGAGAAGCAATAGCTAGTGACTACCTATTAACTGGAGAAGCAATAGTTAGTGACTACTTGTTAGTGACTACCTGTTAAATGGAGAAGCAATAGTTAGTGACTACCTATTAACTGGAGAAGCAATAGTTAGTGACTACCTGTTACTGGTGAAGCAATAGTTAGTGACTACCTGTTAACTGGAGAAGCAATAGTGAGTGACTAACTGTTAACTGGAGAAGTAATAGTTAGTGACTACCTGTTAACTGGAGAAGCAATAGTTATTGACTACCTGTTAACTGGAGAAGCAAGAGTTAGTGACTACCTGTTAACTGGAGAAGCAATAGTTAGTGACTACTTGTTAACTGTAGAAGCAATAGTTAGTGACTACCTGTTAACTGGAGAAGCAATAGTTAGTGACTACTTATTAACTGGAGAAGTAATAGTTTGTCCCTACCTGTTAACTGGAGAAGCAATAGTTAGTGACTACTTGTTACCTGGAGAAGCAATAGTTAGTGACTACCAGTTAACGGGAGAAGCAATAGTTAGTGACTACCTGTTATCTGGAGAAGCAATAGTTAGTGACTACTTGGTAACTGGAGAAGCAATAGTTAGTGACTACCAGTTAACGGGAGAAGCAATAGTTAGTGACTACCTGTTATCTGGAGAAGCAATAGTTAGTGACTACCTGCTAAATGGAGAAGCAATAGTTAGTGACTACCGGTTATCTGGAGAAGCAATAGCTAGTGACTACCTATTAACTGGAGAAGCAATAGTTAGTGACTACTTGTTAGTGACTACCTGTTAAATGGAGAAGCAATAGTTAGTGACTACCTGTTAACTGGAGAAGCAATAGTTAGTGACTACCTGTTACTGGTGAAGCAATAGTTAGTGACTACCTGTTAACTGGAGAAGCAATAGTTAGTGACTACCTATTAACTTGAGAAGCAATAGTTAGTGACTACTTGTTAACTGGAGACGCAATAGTTAGTGACTACCTATTAACTGGAGAAGCAATAGTTAGTGACCATCTGTAAACTGGAGAAGCAATAGCTAGTGACTACCTATTAACTGGAGAAGCAATAGTTAGTGACTACTTGTTAGTGACTACCTATTAACTGGAGAAGCAATAGTTAGTGACTACTTGTTAACTGGAGAAGCAATAGTTAGTGACTACCAGTTAACGGGAGAAGCAATAGTTAGTGACTACCTGTTATCTGGAGAAGCAATAGTTAGTGACTACCAGCTAACTGGAGAAGCAATAGTTAGTGACTACCTGTTAACTGGAGAAGCAATAGTTAGTGACTACATGTTAACTGGAGAAGCAATAGTTAGTGACTACCTGTTAACTGGAGAAGCAATAGTTAGTGACTACCTGTTAACTGGAGAAGCAATAGTGAGTGACTAACTGTTAACTGGAGAAGTAATAGTTAGTGACTACCTGTTAACTGGAGAAGCAATAGTTAGTGACTACCTGTTAACTGGAGAAGCAATAGTAAGTGACTACCGGTTAACTGGAGAAGCAATAGTTAGTGACTACTTGTTAACTGGAGAAGCAATAGTTAGTGACTACCAGTTAACGGGAGAAGCAATAGTAAGTGACTACCGGTTAACTGGAGAAGCAATAGTTAGTGACTACTTGTTAACTGGAGAAGCAATAGTTAGTGACTACCAGTTAACGGGAGAAGCAATAGTTAGTGACTACCTGTTATCTGGAGAAGCAATAGTTAGTGACTACCTGTTAACTGGAGAAGCAATAGTTAGTAACTACCTGTTAACTGGAGAAGCAATAGTTAGTGACTACATGTTAACTGAAGAAGCAATAGTTAGTGACTACCTGTTAACTGGAGAAGCAATAGTTAGTGACTATCTGTTAACGGGAGAAGCAATAGTTAGTGACTACCTGTTATCTGGAGACGCAATAGTTAGTCCCTCCCTGTTAACTGGAGAAGCAATAGTTATTGACTACCTGTTAACTGGAGAAGCAATAGTTAGTGACTACCTGTTAACTGGAGAAACAATAGTTAGTGACTACTTGTTAACTGGAGAAGCAATAGTTAGTGACTACCTGTTAACTGGAGAAGCAATAGTTAGTGACTACTTATTAACTGGAGAAGTAATAGTTTGTCCCTACCTGTTAACTGGAGAAGCAATAGTTATTGACTACCTGTTAACTGGAGAAGCAATAGTTAGTGACTACCTGTTAACTGGAGAAGCAATAGTTAGTGACTACCTGTTAACTGGAGAAGCAATAGTTAGTGACTGCATGTTAACTGGAGAAGCAATAGTTAGTGACTACCTGTTAACTGGAGAAGCAATAGTTAGTGACTACCTGTTAACTGGAGAAGCAATAGTGAGTGACTAACTGTTAACTGGAGAAGTAATAGTTAGTGACTACCTGTTAACTGGAGAAGCAATAGTTAGTGACTACCTGTTAACTGGAGAAGCAATAGTAAGTGACTACCGGTTAACTGGAGAAGCAATAGTTAGTGACTACTTGTTAACTGGAGAAGCAATAGTTAGTGACTACCAGTTAACGGGAGAAGCAATAGTAAGTGACTACCGGTTAACTGGAGAAGCAATAGTTAGTGACTACTTGTTAACTGGAGAAGCAATAGTTAGTGACTACCAGTTAACGGGAGAAGCAATAGTTAGTGACTACCTGTTATCTGGAGAAGCAATAGTTAGTGACTACCTGTTAACTGGAGAAGCAATAGTTAGTGACTACCTGTTAACTGGAGAAGCAATAGTTAGTGACTACATGTTAACTGAAGAAGCAATAGTTAGTGACTACCTGTTAACTGGAGAAGCAATAGTTAGTGACTACCTGTTAACTGGAGAAGCAATAGTTAGTGACTAACTGTTAACTGGAGAAGTAATAGTTAGTGACTACCTGTTAACTGGAGAAGCAATAGGTAGTGACTACCTGTTAACTGGAGAAGCAATAGTTAGTGACTACCTATCAACTGGAGAAGCAATAGTTAGTGACTACCTGTTAACTGGAGAAGCAATAGTTAGTGACTACCTGTTAACTGGAGAAGCAATAGTTAGTGACTACCTGTTAACTCGAGAAGCAATAGTTAGTGACTACCTGTTAACTGGAGAAGCAATAGTAAGTGACTACCGGTTAACTGGAGAAGCAATAGTTAGTGACTACTTGTTAACTGGAGAAGCAATAGTTAGTGACTACCTGTTAACTGGAGAAGCAATAGTTGGTGACTATCTGTTAACTGGAGAAGCAATAGTTAGTGACTATCTGTTAACTGGAGACGCAATAGTTAGTGACTACCTGTTAACTGGAGAAGCAATAGTAAGTGACTACCTGTTAACTGGAGAAGCAATAGTTAGTGACTACCTGTTAACTGGAGAAGCAATAGTTAGTGACTACCTGTTAACTGGAGAAGCAATAGTTAGTGACTACCTGTTAACTGGAGAAGCAATAGTTAGTGACTACCTGTTAACTGGAGAAGCAATAGTTAGTGACTACCTGTTAACTGGAGAAGCAATAGTTGGTGACTACCTGTTAACTGGAGAAGCAATAGTTAGTGACTACTTGTTAACTGGAGAAGCAATAGTTAGTGACTACCTGTTACCTGGAGAAGCAATATTTAGTGACTACCTGTTATCAGGATCTGTTTCGTGTTGAGATTGCAATGTGTTTAGAAGCTTCTGGAACATAATAGCATGCATCTTGAAGCTCCAGTTCTCACGCTCATGTTCATCATTGTCAGACTCCAGACCATGAATAATCTCACTGATTGCCTTACCAAGGATATTCACCGTCGACGAGCTCTGGTCACTCTCAGCTACCACCAATGCCTGTGCAAAACAAAATATTAACAATTTTTAATTCTAATCATACTAGTTAGTACTTTCTATTTTAATGAACCCATGCCAATCAGAATTCCTGGAAATTTGACTTAGTGTTAGGAGAATTACAGAAAGTTGAAACATACATACAAAAATTACATACAGTAACTTCATTACCATTAAATTATCAGAGTTGTTATGACCCTTTTCAATGCACATTAACCCTTTGGACCCGAAATGCCAAAACACCAAATTCCATGAGGCTTTTATAAGTATTATGTTGAATATTTTGAACCTAATTTGACTGGGAGCCATAGGCAGCAACCGGTTCCTGTGAAATTAGTTTCAAAACATTCAACAGCTTACTAGTATAATTGTTCTAAAATTGAGATTTTGGGAAGTCTAGGTTCAAAGGGTTAAGTTGGAAATAAAGTCTTAATCATGCATGAAGAATTGCATAAATCATGCTTGTTACACATATTTATCATCACTAAAGTAACACTACTCATTCCCTGAACCAGATGACACAGATCGTTAATAACATTATCTCTAAGTAATTTATACTGACCAGAAATGCAAAAATTGTATAATATCTTAAGATAAACTCTATGACTTTCATTAACAATTTTCAAACATATCACACATTCCCAGGACTTTCATAACCTCGAACTTCCAACGTGAATTGCAAGACTTCAGGATTTCCATAGATGGAGGATATCAATTTATTATCAGCCCTCAAATAGTCTGTAAATTCCTCTAGACTTAGTCAGTTTAACTTTAATTTCAGCAAGATTGGACAGTCGATGGCGCGTCATCACAAATCCCCACATTCACAGCTTTGACCTTGTTACTAGCACACCATGTCCCCGTGGGGGTAGACCCAACTGTAAATCACCTCTTGCACTCTGCAATCCTATGGGTGGGTAGAAACCAAATTTGTTTGGATTCCGTCCAATAGTTTCCGAAGAGTTGCGTTAATCAACAAAAGGATTCCAGTTTATCCATCAATGTAGACCACATGACATGTAGGATAATATCATAATTAACTACGTGATAGGTAACATGATGTCATAATCAACCACATGACATGTAGGCTCATGTCATAATCAACTACGTGACATGTAACATGACATCATAATCAACTATGTGACATGTAACATGACATTATAATCAACTACATGACATGTAACATGACATTATAATCAACTATGTGACATGTAACATGACATTATAATCAACTATGTGACATGTAACATGACATCATAATCAACTATGTGACATGTAACATGATGTTATAATCAAATACGTGACATGTAACATGACATTATAATCAACTACGTGATATGTAACATGACATCATAATCAACTATGTGACATGTACCATGACATCATAATCAACTATGTGACATGTAACATGACATTATAATCAACTACGTGACATGTAACATGACATCATAATCAACTATGTGGCATGTAACATGACGTCATAATCAACTACGTGACATGTAAGATGACATCATAATCAACTATGTGGCATGTAACATGACGTCATAATCAACTACGTGACATGTAAGATGACATCATAATCAACTATGTGGCATGTAACATGACGTCATAATCAACTACGTGACATGTAAGATGACATCATAATCAACTACATGGCATGTAACATGACATCATAATCAGTCATGTGACATGACGTCATAATCAACTACATACCATGTAACATGACATCATAATCAACTACGTGATATGTAACATGCCATCATAATCAGCTATGTGACATGTAACATGACATCATAATCAACTATGTGACATGATGCCATCATAATCCACTACATGGCATGTAACATGATGTCATAATCAACTATGTGATATGTAACATGACATCATAATCTACTACGTGACATGATGCCATCATAATAAACTATGTGACATGTAACATGACATCATAATCAACTACGTGACATGTAACATGATGTCATAATCAAAGTTCTACGTGGCATGTAACATGACATCATAATCAACTACATGACATGTATGATCATGTCATAATCAATTACATCATGAATGATGTAGCTAATTCCATCATGAACGCTTAATTGATGACGGACTAAGCATTGTGGTACGAATTGTATGTCTTTACTATTTAAGAAACATGCTCTTGTCTTAGACTATGTTAAAACTAATTTGAATGGGCGCTATTGCTGCCATAGACAGCAACAGCACGAAGTCAAATTAGTTTCAAAATAGTCAAGAGCTCACCTGTATAGTATTCTGGAAATTGAGAGTCAGGGAGATCAGGGATCAAACGAGCCTAACATGGGCAAACCATGGGCAGAGCTTAGCTAGAGATGGGCGGGGAAAAGCTAAAACCGGTTTCATCCATTATGAGATGGTGGCTACCTTTCTGGCTGCCAGCTGTGCTGCTGCTATCAGAACAGCAATCTGAGGAGAATGTTCCATGGTGAGACGATGGATGATACGGGATGACACAGCGATGATGAATGCAAAACTGCAACATAAAACACACAGTACAAGCATTAACTCTCTAACACTTAAATTTGCTAATGGGAAATTTTTATTTTCTCTTAGAGAATGTCCATTTGCAGACCAAAAAGACTGTTTTTGAAAATTTATCACTGGAATGACTGGCTGTTATCGAGCCAGTCATTCCAGCAGTAAATTTTCAAAAATAGTCTTCTCATGGTCTGCAAATGGACATTTCTCAAGACCACTGCAGAGCCGTTTTTGACTGATATGAGGGTTAAAGGGTTAACCATCCTATTTTTAGCTGCGGAGAGACGCTCAATAAACACTCATGTCCCTTTGTCAGTCAGTCAGTCAGTCAGTCAGTCAGTCAGTCAGTCAGCCAGCCAGCCAGCCAGCCAGCCAGTCAGTCAGTCAGTCGGTCAGTCACAAAGGCATATTCCAGGATGTATCTAAGAAAGTACTTATCCGATTTAGAACAAATTTTAACAAAATGGAGGAACTTGGCTCGCTAGAGGATTGCCAGATTTTGGCCATAGTATGGATAAAATAACCCAGATCCAGATCAGATTAAATATTCATATCTCAGAATATACTGGGCTGGTTTGACTCAAATCTTAACACATGAAAGGGTGTGACAACGCTCTATGATTCTGCAAGGTTGGGGGTGAAACGAAAAAATACAGAACTCACAGCTACTGAGATTCTATCGACCTTGTTTCCAGAAAATTTTAATTTTCTTTACAAAAATGTATATTTGCAGACCAAGACAAGAATATTTTTGAAAATGAGTGGCTTGGTTATTAAGCCAGTCCTTATAGTCATAAATTTTCGAAAACTGTCTCTTGGTCTGCAAATGGCCAATTCCCAGGACCACTATGAAAGCTGTTTTTGGCCGTTTTGCGGGTTAAGTCTTAAAATTCCTTCAGGACCCTAAGGGTTAGCTTCCACCCGAGTTTGAAGGCAATCCCTGTAGAACCAGAGTTAGTAAACTAGATGGACTGTGTCCCACGTGTCTTTCTGAATATCACACATCATGTGTGGCAGGATTCCTAAAGTAGTATACCAATCAAATATCTTATTTATTCTCATGTGGACTAAATGCACCGATGGTATAAAACAAAACTGCATTGTATTAATGTGATTGGATAAGTCCAGTGTTTCTCTAAATTCTGGAGATCCCAGGGACCACATGTCTGGAAATCTAGGGGTCCCAACTTGAAAGCTGGGGGTCCCAACCTGAAATTTGTGATGACCCTGCAGTTTTTCACATCCATGCTAAGATTAGAGAGTACCATAGGCACACACAGCTGAATTATGGGGGTCCAGTGCTAGATTCTGTGGTTACTGTATGTTTGTGCAAAAACCTATAAAAATAATCAGCAATCATACAAGATTTCCACAGATCCCATGCAACCCACTACCACAACTTTTTGGGGTCCCAAGTTACATTTTGGGGGTCCATACCCTCAAAAGGACCCTTATGAGAAACCATGGATAAGTCCTTGATTGATTAAATGTGAACTGAAAAACTTTAACATTCATCTAATTCTTGGCTAAGCATGATATATATGTCTGAAAGCTGATTGGTTGGTTTGTTGTCAGAATCTAGTGACATCATGGTCACGTGACGGTTCTGACACCAAACCAACTCATCAGCTTTCTGACAATGGTGGCTAGAAGACAGTAGTTTCATACCTTTGGTATATTATATATATATATTATAGTACGGGGATATGTGGTAGTGGTATGCATGGACGAAAATTCAAAGGCCTGTGGAATAAGGATATATTCACATATTTAACCTAGGCCTGTGCTGTTATGGTAGCCTGTTGAAAATATTCTCCATGAGGTTGCCTTAATTTATTTTGGGGGACCTGAAAAGGGTTAGCTGAATCTGTTGATTTTAATATGGACATCAATGAGCTTTTTACGGTTTAGGTTACCAATGTCTCCTTAAAACATATACGGCAACCATTGGAAATGTTACAGCACAGCCATTTAACCTGGCTATATCTTGATTCTATCCCTTCCCATAGGTTTACTATTGACTTTCAGTTTGCCTCGAAATCTGGTTAAAACATTAAACAAAAGTATCTTTCTTTTAATAAGTATGGCTATACGTCTATGACGCTTTAATAAGTATGGCTATACGTCTATGACGCTTTTAATAAGTATGGCTATACGTCTATGATGCTTTTAATAGGTATGGCTATACGTCTATGACGCTTTTAATAAGTATGGCTATACGTCTATGACGCTTTTAATAAGTATGGCTATACGTCTATGACGCTTTTACTAAGTATGGCTATACGTCGATGACGCTTTTAATAAGTATGGCTATACGTCTATGACGCTTTTAATAAGTATGGCTATACGTCTATGACGCTTTTAATAAGTATGGCTATACGCCTATGACGCTTTTAATAAGTATGGCTATACGCCTATGACGCTTTTAATAAGTATGGCTATACGCCTATGACGCTTTTAATAAGTATGGCTATACGTCTATGACGCTTTTAATAAGTATGGCTATACGTCTATGACGCTTTTAATAAGTATGGCTATACGCCTATGACGCTTTTAATAAGTATTGCTATACGTCTATGACGCTTTTAATAAGTATGGCTATACGTCTATGACGCTTTTAATAAGTATGGCTATACGTCTATGACGCTTTTAATAAGTATGGCTATACGTCTATGACGCTTTTAATAAGTATGGCTATACGTCTATGACGCTTTTAATAAGTATGGCTATACGTCTATGACGCTTTTAATAAGTATGGCTATACGTCTATGACGCTTTTAATAAGTATGGCTATACGTCTATGACGCTTTTAATAAGTATGGCTATACGTCTATGACGCTTTTAATAAGTATGGCTATACGTCTATGACGCTTTTAATAAGTATGGCTATACGTCTATGACGCTTTTAATAAGTATGGCTATACGTCTATGACGCTTTTAATAAGTATGGCTATACGTCTATGACGCTTTTAATAAGTATGGCTATACGTCTATGACGCTTTTAATAAGTATGGCTATACGTCTATGACGCTTTTAATAAGTATGGCTATACGTCTATGACGCTTTTAATAAGTATGGCTATACGTCTATGACGCTTTTAATAAGTATGGCTATACGTCTATGACGCTTTTAATAAGTATGGCTATACGTCTATGACGCTTTTAATAAGTATGGCTATACGTCTATGACGCTTTTAATAAGTATGGCTATACGTCTATGACGCTTTTAATAAGTATGGCTATACGTCTATGACGCTTTTAATAAGTATGGCTATACGCCTATGATGCTTTTAATAAGTATGGCTATACATCTATGACGCTTTTAATAAGTATGGCTATACGCTTTTAATAAGTATGGCTATACATCTATGACGCTTTTAATAAGTATGGCGGCTATACGTCTATGACGCTTTTAATAAGTATGGCTATACGTCTATGACGCTTTTAATAAGTATGGCTATACGTCTATGATGCTTTTAATAAGTATGGCTATACGTCTATGATGCTTTTAATAAGTATGGCTATATGTCTATGATGCTTTTAATAAGTATGGCTATACATCTATGACTCTTTTAATAAGTATGGCTATACGTCTATGACGCTTTTAATAAGTATGGCTATATGTCTATGATGCTTTTAATAAGTATGTCTATACGTCTATGATGCTTTTAATAAGTATGGATATACGTCTATGATAATTTTAATAAGTATGGCTATATGTCTATGATGTTTTTAATAAGTATGGCTATACGTCTATGACGCTTTTAATAAGTATGGCTATACGTCTATGACACTTAATAAGTATGGCTATACATCTATGACGCTTTTAATAAGTATGGCTATACGTCTATGACGCTTTTAATAAGTATGGCTATATGTCTATGATGCTTTTAATAAGTATGGCTATACGTCTATGACGCTTTTAATAAGTATGGCTATACGTCTATGATGCTTTTAATAAGTATGGCTATACGTCTATAATGCTTTTAATAAGTATGGCTATACGTCTATGATGCTTTTAATAGGTATGGCTATACGTCTATGACGCTTTTAATAAGTATGGCTATACGTCTATGACGCTTTTAATAAGTATGGCTATACGTCTATGACGCTTTTACTAAGTATGGCTATACGTCGATGACGCTTTTAATAAGTATGGCTATACGTCTATGACGCTTTTAATAAGTATGGCTATACGTCTATGACGCTTTTACTAAGTATGGCTATACGTCTATGACGCTTTTACTAAGTATGGCTATACGTCGATGACGCTTTTAATAAGTATGGCTATACGTCTATGACGCTTTTAATAAGTATGGCTATACGTCTATGACGCTTTTAATAAGTATGGCTATACGCCTATGACGCTTTTAATAAGTATGGCTATACGCCTATGACGCTTTTAATAAGTATGGCTATACGCCTATGACGCTTTTAATAAGTATGGCTATACGTCTATGACGCTTTTAATAAGTATGGCTATACGTCTATGACGCTTTTAATAAGTATGGCTATACGCCTATGACGCTTTTAATAAGTATGGCTATACGTCTATGACGCTTTTAATAAGTATGGCTATACGTCTATGACGCTTTTAATAAGTATGGCTATACGTCTATGACGCTTTTAATAAGTATGGCTATACGTCTATGACGCTTTTAATAAGTATGGCTATACGTCTATGACGCTTTTAATAAGTATGGCTATACGTCTATGACGCTTTTAATAAGTATGGCTATACGTCTATGACGCTTTTAATAAGTATGGCTATACGTCTATGACGCTTTTAATAAGTATGGCTATACGTCTATGACGCTTTTAATAAGTATGGCTATACGTCTATGACGCTTTTAATAAGTATGGCTATACGTCTATGACGCTTTTAATAAGTATGGCTATACGTCTATGACGCTTTTAATAAGTATGGCTATACGTCTATGACGCTTTTAATAAGTATGGCTATACGTCTATGACGCTTTTAATAAGTATGGCTATACGTCTATGACGCTTTTAATAAGTATGGCTATACGTCTATGACGCTTTTAATAAGTATGGCTATACGTCTATGACGCTTTTAATAAGTATGGCTATACGTCTATGACGCTTTTAATAAGTATGGCTATACGTCTATGACGCTTTTAATAAGTATGGCTATACGTCTATGACGCTTTTAATAAGTATGGCTATACGTCTATGACGCTTTTAATAAGTATGGCTATACGTCTATGACGCTTTTAATAAGTATGGCTATACGCCTATGATGCTTTTAATAAGTATGGCTATACATCTATGACGCTTTTAATAAGTATGGCTATACGCTTTTAATAAGTATGGCTATACATCTATGACGCTTTTAATAAGTATGGCGGCTATACGTCTATGACGCTTTTAATAAGTATGGCTATACGTCTATGACGCTTTTAATAAGTATGGCTATACGTCTATGATGCTTTTAATAAGTATGGCTATACGTCTATGATGCTTTTAATAAGTATGGCTATATGTCTATGATGCTTTTAATAAGTATGGCTATACATCTATGACTCTTTTAATAAGTATGGCTATACGTCTATGACGCTTTTAATAAGTATGGCTATATGTCTATGATGCTTTTAATAAGTATGTCTATACGTCTATGATGCTTTTAATAAGTATGGATATACGTCTATGATAATTTTAATAAGTATGGCTATATGTCTATGATGTTTTTAATAAGTATGGCTATACGTCTATGACGCTTTTAATAAGTATGGCTATACGTCTATGACACTTAATAAGTATGGCTATACATCTATGACGCTTTTAATAAGTATGGCTATACGTCTATGACGCTTTTAATAAGTATGGCTATATGTCTATGATGCTTTTAATAAGTATGGCTATACGTCTATGACGCTTTTAATAAGTATGGCTATACGTCTATGATGCTTTTAATAAGTATGGCTATACGTCTATAATGCTTTTAATAAGTATGGCTATACGTCTATGATGCTTTTAATAAGTATGGCTATACGTCTATGATAATTTTAATAAGTATGGCTATATGTCTATGATGTTTTTAATAAGTATGGCTATACGTCTATGATGCTTTTAATAAGGATGGCTATACGTCTATGATGCTTTTAATAAGTATGGCTATACGTCTATGATGTTTTTAACAAGTAGCAGTCTGTTGTGACATCGTCACTTGTATGAAACTTATTATGTGTCTAGCTAAAATACAGATCAAAAAGAGCAGCTACCGAATCCAATAACATGTACCCACTTTTTGCACACAGACTACAAGTATATGTTTTGCATTTAAGAGTATTGTTGCTGCAGTTTAACCAATGGTAACATATGTATCATATTTGAAGTCCGTTTGACAAATGTTGTTGTATTCGGATATTCCTCCTCTTGATAGGAGCTCCATCTAGGCCGACAAATACAAAATTAATATGTTTATAATGATAAACATTCTAATAATCATTCACATAATAACATCCCCAATATCCAACACTAACCACATATGTGCCGGATTGACCTCTCTACCTGTCCAATCAAATACAGAACTGACTTTTAACTGATTTCCCAAAATACTCAGAAAATCCAAAATGGCCGCTGGAAAAATTGACCAATCACAATTCTATATGCAACTTCTAAAACCTACCACCCTAGGCTCATTCCAACCAGTCTGGTTGAAATCACTCAAGTAGTTAACGAGTAGACGATTTTTAGCAATTTTTCGCAAAATTCAAGATGGCCACCGAATAAATTGACCAATCAAAATTCTATATACATGCTCTGAAGCATAGCCTTTTAGGGTCCTTCCAGCCAAGTCTGGTTAAAATTGCTCAAGCAGTTAATGAGGAATAGCGCTTTAAACGATTTCCCACCATTTTCCAGAAAATCCAAGATGGTTGCCGGAAAAATTGACCAATCAAAATTCTGTATACAAGTTCTGAAGCATACTAGGCTAGGATTCTTCCATCCAAGTATGATTGAAACCAACCCAGTGGTTATCGAGGAGTAGGCTTTTAAGTGATTTCCAGAAATTCCAAGATGGTTGCCGGAAAAATTGACCAATCAAAATTCTGTATACAAGTTCTGAAGCATACTAGGCTAGGATTCTTCCATCCAAGTATGATTTAAATCAACCCAGTGGTTATCGAGGAGTAGGCTTTTAAGTGATTTCCAGAAATTTTCAGAAAATCCAAGATGGTCACCGGAAAAATTGACCAATCAAAAGTCTGTATAATTTTGAAACCTACCAGCCTAGTAACCTTCCTGCCAAGTCTGGTTGAAACTGCTCGAGCAGTTAATGAGTAGCGTTTTAAAATGATTTCCCGCCATTTTTTGGAAAATTCAAGATGGCTGACAGAAAAATGGACCAATCAAAATTCTATATATAAGTTCTGAAGGATAACACGCTAGGGTTCTTTCCTCAAAGTTTGATTGAAATCGGCTCAGTGGTTATCAAAGAGGCTTTTATGTGATTTCCAGAAATTTTCAGAAAATCCAAGATGGCCACCGGAAAAATTGACCAATCAAAATGCTGTATACAAGTTCTGAAACATATCAGCATACTATCCTCCCAGTGTTTAATGTTTAAGTCTGTGTTTTTAATCAGTCATATTGTAGCATATAATAGCATAAATATTAAATAGTACATAATATCAGTATATAATTGTATATAGCAGAACGAAATGTGTTGCCATCTCAATCAGGTAATCCCCAATTAGTCACCTTGCTGGTTTTCCATTGTGGGACAATATCACACATGTATATGAGCTGAGTGTGAAAAACAGCCAAGAAGTTATGGGTTTTATTGGCATCTATCGAGTCCCTGATTCCAGGTCCAATTCACGCCATTCTAGGCTGGTTTTATTTCAGTCTATTATTGGTAACTATCGCAGCTTTTACATTGGTACCCATTTATATGCCTGGGTGGAGAGATGCAACGAGGAGTGAAGGAGATTGCCTATGTTTCCAGCGATCGTCAGTTGGTCGAAGAGAGACGCGATCCCGGGGTCGCCGGTTTCACAGCTCTGCTCATTACTGCCTGAGCCACCACCTCCTCCGGGAGACAACCTAACTCAGAGCATTGATTTACATAGAAATCTGAGCCTAACTAAATAAACAATACTTGTACATATACTTAAGTGTACCAGGAGTTTGGTAATTTAAGCTCTAGATCTTTATTTTAAATCAATATTCTGATAGGCTGAGAATTCATGGCAGTATAATGGATTTGTATTGTATGTTACAATACATGTACAGCATGCTAATGCATTGTACATCAGTTTAAGTAAACCGTTCATGACATGAGTTTCTTAATATTATGAAACTATTTTACTGGAAGTTGTTGTTGCAGCCTCTACTAAAATTGTTTTCTAAATATTCCACCAACAATCATTGTGCAATAAATAGTAGGTGTTGTATCTGCTCTGTGGAGTTGAAAAGGTTATAGATATGCTATGATGTGCCTATATTGCCTATTTGATCTCATATGTCAACCTGTATTAAGACACAGGCCTCTATATTTACCCCTCTGATTAATATATCTAAGATATTTAGTTTAAAATTTGCCATTTCTGAGTATTGGAGTATTTCCCGGTATTTCCCGCTTTTCAGAGTATTTCCCGGGGCGGTATTTACCGGTATTTTCCGCCCGGTATTTTCTGCACCAGGAAATTGCTGCCAACCCTGTATACTCATCCACATGTGTGTGCGTGCGTGCGTGTGTGTGTGTGTGTGCGTGCGTGCAGTGTGTGTGTATGTGCGCGTGTGTGTGTCTATTCATATATCTGATCTATTGTACAATATAGTCTGAGGGCGAGATTCGTATCCTTCTCAGAGTCAATGTATGGCCAATAAAATCTGAAAATAGGTTAATTTACTGGATAATAATTCCAGAAGGGTAGTCAGGTCCCACTTTTTAGCATTCTGTATCAGCGCGCCATTGTCTTGTGATATGTGTCATATATGTTAATGTGCAAATGTTTTGTGATATGTGTAAGGAGTCCATCGCCCTATAGGCCATGCCTTTGAGGGACTGCCTGTTTATAGTCTATTTATATGTATAAAAAGTCATGAAATAAAGTAATTTGCCAACCGAGCCAACACGCCCAATGGCAATGGTGACCCTGAATGCGCAAAAACATCTGTATTATTTTTAAAAGGGGAGACAATGTCATCTGAATTAATTTAATCATGAAGTATAGGTACAAACTTGTCGGAAAACTTTAACGGATAATTATGGAAATTGTGAGAAAATGTCAGTGTCCGAAATCAACAACACTGCTTTAAACGTATACTCCCGTCTCACATTCTCGCGGGTTCCATATTCTCGCGGCAATGATTTTTTGCTATAAGTAATAATCCACGCTCCCTACCATCTGTTTTCCATGGCGATGCTGTAATCAGGAAGTCAGACACTCGCAAACAACTTTTTCTCCAAAAATGCCCCTCTTATTTGTGAGGAAAATAGAAAGCTACAATGTACCAAAAAAACATCGATATTATAATAGGTATATGCGCATATATCCTACTTCCAAAACCGATCACTAACTCACAAAAATTTAATATATAAACCATCTAGCTGACTGAAACACATTTTCTGCTAATTTGTTTATGTCAGCGACATCATCAAGTTCCACGATCAGCGATATCCGCCTCGCTGTTGGGCGATTAAAGTGTATGGAAAAAAAGGGTAACCCATTTTTTCATTCACGTAATGGTTACGCAAATATTTTTAGCGCAACTCTGTTTTGGGTTACGCAGTTTTCTTACTTTCAATCTTTGTACATAAATATATGTAAAAAGGTTGCGCAAGCCGAACTGGGTTAGCTAAAATAAATTTGCATAACACAAATATGGGTTGCGAACATTTTCAATTTGTGCAGCCCTCCTACGTCATAACACGTTATCATGTAATAATTTTAGGGGTTTCCCAATCATGCATCTTATAAACAAACTATGGCACGCCCTACTGCATACGGTACAAGAGAATCAAGATTTTGACTGATTTTCAAAG
Organism: Chaetoderma sp. LZ-2023a; assembly: GCA_034401795.1. Classification (NCBI taxonomy): domain Eukaryota; kingdom Metazoa; phylum Mollusca; class Caudofoveata; order Chaetodermatida; family Chaetodermatidae; genus Chaetoderma; species Chaetoderma sp. LZ-2023a. The sequence goes on from CM067362.1 coordinate 13,429,210, forward strand.
AAATAATAGGGTATTTCCATGGTGACTCGCGTTACATTTTATTGCAATTCAGAAATTAAATTCAAACAATGACAATGAACAATATTAGTTTTAGCCTCCTATCTGGTGTGTGCTGGAACACATTGGCATAAGCTATAAAATGATATAATAAATAATCATATCTGATTAAAATCATGGCTTTGATTAAATTTAATTGCAGCATGACTCGGGTTACAGTAACAGGATAACATAAAAATCCTATTTGTTTCCATAGCAATTTCTCCTAACACAAAACACAACAGAAAATAATAAATACAATCAGTAGTCTTGCTAATAAATCAGGTTTGCACAAATTATTGTGAGTGAACTGAAATTCTACAAACAACAAGTAAAAATATTATATAATCAGCGTGACTCGTGTTACTGTGACTCGCCTTACACAATGTCCACTAAAGTACAATAATTTATTAGGCACTCTTCAGCACGAGGAAAAGATATAAATTCCTTAAGAGTTGTACTTCGTATGAAAATCCTCCTTATAAGTTAGTAATTGAGAAAGCCAAAATGTCCACGGTGGTTTATAATGAAGGGGGGGGCTTCAGTCTTTTAACCAGCTTTTTCTGTGGGTAGAATATCTCATCTGTGGAAGTGGGGCATTTCCAAAGATTGCCCGCTGATACCATGACAAAAACCTGATGGTCATCAGCCTCAATTGCCTTAATCATTAATCTCTCCTAGATAAATGATACCGCCATACTCAACAGTGCCCCAGTCTCCTATAGAAATGCTTAGAATATCCTTATCCTAATCAGCTTTGACATGGCTATCCGAGATGAAGTGAACTGACTTCTCCATCTCTTGTTTCATGTAATGTACTCTAGCTATCCCCAGGATTGCAGTGGAAGCTTCGAAGATCTTAGCTAGAGACAATGCTTTATTAATTGTATCTTCAAATATTTATTTCAATAACTTTAATGCTACTTGCACTCAGTCACTGTGAAGCTGGCCACAGGATGGATCTTTCTGTTTCTGACTCAATTGCATACTGCACACATTACAGCACCATCTATGCCATCCACAGGGCCTTTGCCGTGTGAAGTGGCAAAGAAATTTAAGTTATTTGTACATCATGCTTCTCACAGAGCGGTTTCAGAGCAACCAAGATTAATATGTTTTTGAATTGAGAAGCTGGACCATCTAAAAAAAATCCTTATTTTTGTGACTCTCATTACATGACTACACTACTATAATTTATTACCATTTCCTGAATAAACTAGGATAGATATTGGAATTTTACCTATGAAAATCTAAGAGACCAAGATGTCAAGCTATAGTTTCAGTATAGAATTTAAGTTCACTCCCAATAATTTTTAAAACCACATTTCATAGCAAGACTACTTAGCATTAGACATGTGCTGAAGACAATGTTCATAAAATGCCACTCAGCATTTAAACCTTTTACCATTTTTACTTATTTTTCTGCCCTATCCAATACTCTTGCGAGGGTGTCCAGAAATGAGAATTGTGTTTCTGAGCATTCTATGGTGAATTTGATGCTCTGGTGTACTTCATTCATGTATGTGACGAAGTCTTCTAGGGCTGTTTTGGCGTGTTCCCCGATTATGAAGATGTCAGCTATGTATCTAACATACAATGCTGGCTGCTGAGATGTTTGTAGCAATCTTTGATCTAGGTCGACCATGAAAATATATGCAAAGGTGCAGGCGGGCCTTGCTTCCCATGGCGGTTCCTCCTATCTGGAGGTAACGTTCGCCATTGAACTCGAAGTTATTGCATTTGAGGACAAGTTTTAGAAGATTTAATAGTCCTCTGATGGGGAGTTCACACCCATATACATATCACCAAAATGACCCCCAACTGGCAAAAAACTTCAACCACCAAAAAGTATTTTCCAAACCAATAAATTTGGCAAAAGTGGTAAAAAAAATGACAACCGGCAAAAATGACCACAACCAGCAAAAAAGATTTTTGGCCCACCAAAAATGTCAGTACTGGCAAAAAACTTACAACCGGTAAAAATTACTTTTACTGCCAAAAGGTTTCAACAACCGCCAAAAAAGGCACAATTGGTAAACTTGACTCCAACTGGCAAAAACTAGGTCAACCGGTAAAAATCTTCACCAAACAACCAAGAACCTGAACCAGTAAAAACAAAAACTGCCAAGAACCGGTAAAAATCCCAGACAGGGAAACCGGTAAACTACAAATTTCTGCCCATATATGGTCAAGATCTGCCCAATCCACAGGTTAACCCAAGAAGGGTATAAAAGGGACTGAAAAAACCAGTCCAGATCATTCAGACTTTTGGTCTCACAAAGCGACCAACCGTCAGGCTAAATCACCTACTACATTGGTTTACCAATCTGATTACGTTGTTATTATCATCAGTTTGTTAGATATCAACAACAGGAGGAAAGTATAATTTACTATCTCAGTCCATCAGTGGTTATTTATGTAGAAAGAAAAAATCCTTATTTTTGTGACTCGTGTTACATGACTACACTATCATAATGTATTACCATTTCCTGAATAAAATAGAATAGATGTGGGAATTTTACTTGTGCCTGTGTGAGGAAACTAATTATTGATATACCTAATAAATGAAATTTTGTAAATCAGTTTTCATACAATTAAGTCTTCAAACATTGAAAAATGTTATTTTCTTACATGTGTCGAGGTATGCAAATCTAGTTTTCTGAAAGTGTATACAAAATTTTAAACCTTTGTCCCTATTTTCATGGAAATGCCCAATAGCATTTTGTGGAAGATTGTTAACCTGGAAAGCAGTCTTGATATTTTTGTCTGTGTTTTGACTACGCTGGTCCACCGTAGATAATGTTCTTTGCTTACCGTGATAATATGGTCAGCCCCTCTGAAATACGACCACATACTCTGGGTTTTTCCCCGAGGGCATAGTTACAGTAGTTACTTAATCCTCTTCTGCTGGACAGGATAGACAGCTTGTAGTAGGTATTCACCTGTTGAGAGTTGGAGCGGTTATCACAGTATCAGGAAGACTATTCCAGTGGCTGTTTACCCAAATGGTGAAGAACCGTTTTCTGGTGTCAGTGTTGAATCGCTGCTTGTGTAGCATGAAGCTATTGCCACTGGTTCGGTCGCATTTGTCGGATGGCAGAAGGCTCTTGGCATCAACCTTGTATATGCAGTGTGTGTATTTGAAAGCCTACTAAGGTCAGCACAAAATCTTGATAAGGTCACATACAAAAACCTTCCTCTGCACAAAATTGGATTAGATTTTGTGGACAATTGGGGAAATAGGACTGACATTTAAATCCCAACAACATTTCGATCAGAGAAGATTAATTTATTTTATTGTGATGTCTTGTGGACTTCTACATGAACAGGGATGGGGTCAATTCAATTTTATCAATACCAATTCCAATTTAACCTCAATTCATTTTATCAATTCAAATTCCTTTTCCACATCAATTCATTTTATCAATTCCAATTCCACCCAGACATGTTCAAGTTCAATTCCATTTGATCAATTTCAAATCCAATTCCATACCAATATTTACTTGAGATCAACATTGTTATATTTTAACCCTCTAACGCCCAAGATTGGCCAAGAAAAACTAGATTCATCATTAGCCAATGTCTTTTTGCAGGATAAGAGAAGACTATCTTTTTTAATTTAACAATGCAATGACTGGCTGAGTTATGCTATCAGTCATTCCACTGGTAAATTTTCAAAAATAGTCTCTTAGCATACATATGATCCTTCCTGAAGACCAGCGCAGTTGGCTTTTCCATTAATATTTAAAACAATTAGAATAAAGTTGATGCCGATAGGGAGTAATATCTTTCAGTCAAATTATTGTCCAAAAAGTCAACATTCAACAGATCTTATTTTTAGTTCATTTAACTTAACTATAGCTCAATGCAGAGTTTTTTCTGATGAATATGACTAAAGGTTAATGCCATAGATACATGTAAGCCTTGCTATATAAATGTTTGCATTAAAGAGCATTCAAATACATGTACAATGTATATAGTACAGTACAGAGTGAGGGTACTGAGCACATGTATGTGCAGTTTCAATGACACCTCTAGTCCAGGTGTGACAGAGGGCTTTTTTTCAATGATTCCGTTGTTATCTTTCTTCTTCTTTTCGATCGCTGGTATCACACTTGGAGAGCCGTTCTCAAGATGAAATCTGTGGTTTTCTGCAGTTCTTCCACAGGCCCATACAACTTTTCAAGAAGAGAGGTTGACAAAGGCCAGATCTCTTCTCTCAGCAGCTGATACGTACTGCAACATTGAAGTATGTGCTCTGTGGTCTGTTCTGCTTCTCCACAAGGACAAGCAGGCGATGTCGTAAGGTGGAACCGCCTGTACATGTGTTGGTTTAGTCTGTTGTGTCCAGTTCTGAGACGAAAAATGGTTACTTGCTCTGGCCTCGAGAGATGATGGTTCCTTTGTTATGTAGGAGGGTATAATTACAGGGCAATTATCTTGTAATGTACTGCTTTCTTCACCCATTTCATTCCATGCAGATGATAGTTATTACTTTATTGAACACTATTGCTAACATCTTTGTGAATAATTTTAACACAATTTGGTGCAAGCTTATATATTTGAAATCATTTTAACTAATTTATATGATTTTAAAGATGGCATGATTTCATAGAGATGAAAACCCATTTCCAGGTAATGCAGAATGAAATGTTCAAGATCAACAGCTTTGATTGAATAAAGGAGGCACATGTAAAAAGCTCACATAGAATAAAAAGGTTAATTGGTCACTGGTCAGGGAGAATTGAGTTAATTCAATAACGTATTAAAGTTCATAGCATTTATTTTGTCAATTCAGAGTGAGATTATTTTTGAAAATTTACCACTGGAATTACTGGCTCAGTTATCCAGCTAGCCACTCCAGTGGTAAATTTTCAAAAATGGTCTTCCAGTGGCCTGCCAATTGATATTTCTCAAACTCGTTGCAGGTGTTTTGGCCGGCTTAGGTGTTAAAGTGTTAAGAGCTAACTTGCTCATAACTGAATTATCAGTATCTCAAATTTTAGTCTTATCTACATAAATGACCTCCCAGATAACGTAATAAGCGACATAATGCTCTTCGCTGACGATACAAAGGTGTACAAAATCGTCAAAGCTGAGGCCGACAAAGAGCAACTCCAAAATGATCTACAAGAATTACAGAACTGGAGTGAGAAATGGCTGATAAAATTCAACCCAGATAAATGCAAAGTGCTACATATAAACTCTGACCCACATAATGAATTTGATGATAATTTATCTTTGACCAATACAGAACACATTCTGGAGAATGCAGCCACAGAGAAAGACATAGGAGTGATCTTCGATAAAAAGCTCAGCTTTGACGAGCATATCAAGGCTAAAATCAAAACAGCAAACCTGATGGCAGGACTAATTCAAAGATCATATAAATTTCTAGATACTGAGCCATTCATCCCTCTGTATAAATCACTGGTCAGAGTGCATTTTGACTATGCAACTCCAGTCTGGAGCCCATACAGACAAAATCTCATTGATGCAATATAGTGTCCAGCGACGGGCAACAAAGCAGCCACATGCCCTAAAAGAAATGTCATATGAGAATAGACTTAGAGCGTTAAAGTTGCCAGCATTATCATACCGGAGACATAGGGCAGAAATGATTGCAGTATATAAACTACTTAATAATATATATGATCCTGAAGTAGCACCTGAATTAAAGCTATCAACCGAAAAATCCAACCTATTAAGGAAACATAAATATAAATTAAACAAACAAAGATCTAAAAAGAAAATAAGACTTAAAGCATTTCCATCTAGAACAGTAAATATTTGGAATAGTCTGCCCTACCCACCCACCGCTCAATGGAAGTCTGGGAGTCCTATACTCCCAAAGTTCATGTCTGGACTCCACAAAGCATACCAACAAACTCCTGGACTTCCTATTTGTGGCCCTGATATCTCTAAAAACAATGGTGTGTGTGTGTGTGTGTGTGTGCGCGCGTGTGTGTATGCGTGCGTGCATGTGTGCGCACGTTTGTATATGGGCCTACTTATATGATTTATTGTACATTATAAGTCTGAGGCGAGATTCATATCCTTTCTCACCGAAAGGCTGTATGGCTAATAAAATCACCAAATAGATTCATTTACTGGCTAATAATTCCAGAAGGGTACTCAGGTCCCTGTATAAGTGACAGGGTCCCAGCTGAAAAGGTACTAATAAACTTCTGGAAGTATCTTCTCGGCGTTAATAGAAAAGCTGCCAACGCAGCTTAAGAAGTGAACTTGGGCAGTATGCTATCCTTGTGACTCTGCCGCTAAATACTGGTTACGACTCTTTAAAATGAAACCATCATCACTAGTTTACCAATCATACTTAGACTCCTACTCATCTCATTGTAAAATTGCTAAATGGGCCAGCCATATTAAAGCCCCGTGGGCAAATTTTGGTTGTATTGAAACATGGTATAATCAAGGTTCCAAACACAATATTAGATCTATCTCAAGCCTGAAGATAGCTGTTGAGAAAAATTACTACACTAACTGGTTAGAACTTACCAACAGTGATTCCAAACCAACATCTTGCTCAGGCTCTAAATTGAGGACCTACAAACATTTCAAACAAAACTTGTGTACTAAAAATTATCTTCTAATGGAAAAGAACTTTAACAAGCGCAGAAATATCACTAAGCTTTGTATAAGCGCACATACATTACAAATAGAGATTGACAGGTACAAAATTCCTAAGGTGCTAATTTAAGATTTTGCAAAATGTGTAATTTAGGCTTGGTAGAAGATGAGAAACATTTTATGATGCATTGTCCGTGCTACACAAATGAGAGAGAAAACCTTTTCAACAAACTGAGTCAATTTACAAACTTTGATGCACTCAGCGACAACAGCAAATTTGTATTTGTAATGTCCTACAATAATGGTAACTCTGAAGTCATGAAGCTCATATCAGGTTACATCGACACCTGCCAATCAGCTCGCCAGAACTTCCTAACTCCCCCTGTCACCACGTAAATCCCTGCCATAAATCACATTGATCATTGTCCTTGTGTATACTGGGTCTGCTCCTCTCTTCTTGTTCCAGCAATCCTGAACATTTACTGTTTTCAGTCACCAATGTACTGTAGTACATAAGTCGGGATTGAAAGGAAATTTCGATTTCCCTTTCTCCGAGGTCTAACAATACTCACCATTCTATTACTTCTGATACAAGCTATCCTGGATAGCTGGCCCTAGGACTATAGCCTTAGTAAGCTTTACCGGCTCCTGGAACCGGGTACTTGGCTCCCAACTGCAGAGTACCCGTTTGCCATGAAGCTCATATTGGTTGCAGAGATGAATGGGGCCAAACAACAGCAACCAAAATTAGTTACTATACCTTTATCCCAATCTCTGAAACATGTGTGCATACCCAGTTTACATATATATATATATTATATATACATATTATATCATATCATATTAAACTATATTATATATTTCATCATATACTGTCTGTAACTGGACATATGTCGACATGTTGGATTTGTCAATAAATATTGATTGATTGTAATATGTGTCAGGAGTCCATCACTCCATAGGCCATGCCTTTGATGGACTGCCTGTTTAGAGTCTATTTATATGTAGGGGAGAGGAGGTGGTTTTCAATCGCTTAAGGAATCGTGGTATTTCTCCTTGTTCCAAGAATATTTTCAGTGCACAATTATATGTCAAATGGAAGGTTATAATATTGTCAAACACTGTAAACTGTCTGTGTACACCTCTGCATGCTGATATAGAATTAATAATCACTGAAATAATACAACACGATGGAGGCAGTTTTCAATCGGTGGAGGTAGTTTTCAATCGATGGAGGTAGTTTTCAATCGATGGAGGTAGTTTTCAATCGGTGGAGGTAGTTTTCAATCACTTGCTGTTTTTCTTTTTATTTGAACTTTGCAATTTTAAATTGTGTTTTAGTATTTCATTATTATATGCGCCGTGTGTTATCGTTTAAGCTTTTAAGTTTGTCTAAATCATTTGCTCTTCTGGCAGTATGCAAATCATTTCTTACTGCAGTTATAAGCAAATAATGACAACTGTTGGTCTGTGGATGAGCAATCATCAAACAATTTGGGTGTCATCTTGGAGAATACAGCAAAGATTTTATTTAGAATTTATACGGGATAGCTTGCTAATATTATTTAATTATGACAAGAATTATAATGTGACTGTGACTGGAATAATTAGAATTTTGGTATTTCTCATCAGCCGATTGAAAACTGCCTCCATTATTTGACGATTTTAGCTGAAGGTTCATTTCACACAATATCATTCGCAGAATTAAGATTGTGTGATTTAGTCAAAGATTAGGCATCAAATGGTTGCTCGATTCATTCTTGTGAAGCAACCATAATTCCCTGTACTTTAACGTTTGTCTTCACTGAAGCATTTATATAGACACATTATTTAACACGGTAAATTAGTCACCTAAAATGGTGGTGGCTCTACTTAAATAACTTGATATCAATAATAATCAAATGCACAGTGGAAATTTTTTGCTGAGCACTAAGAATAAACAATAAAAGAATAAAAATTATTTAAATGTACCGGTGGTGTGATTGTTCTTTTATAATTTTACTGTTAATTTTGAGTGTCTAAAATATCCTGATTGAAAACTACCTCCGATTGAAAATACCCTCCGCTACCCTATAGAAAAACCATGAAATAAAGCAACTTTGAATCTTGAACAAACGTAGTTAATCATTTAATGCACCCAGTTTAAATGCTTCAAAAATAGATTGGATATGGCCTGGAGCAATCAGGATGTATTATTTAATTATAAAATGCCCCTGATTACCAGAAGTCACACACTTAACCAGGAGCTAGATGAAGAAGATGTGGTTATAGAGGACTAGAGCCTGCGACCACTCAGCACCGGTGTATAGACATTTCGGCAGCCAACCATTTTCGGTAGCTAGGAGTACATTTTCGGCAGCCCGTTTTCGGCAGCCTATATTATTAGTGTGTTTTATTCTTATCCCTGTGTTACCTATATGTTACCCTATATCTATGTCGCTTTAACAGAGTCGATATAACAGTATTATATACTAACACTATACATGTGTATTATATAGTAATAGTATATATTTCTGTTATATCGGCTCTGATTGACTGAAATCCATACCTATAATTACCACTAATTGCTGGTTGACGAATTTTATTATGTTTGTTTTTTTCAGCCATGCCGACTTTAAGAGCAAAACGAACTAAGAGCCAGGTACTGCGATGAAAGTCAAGCGCCGTGACGAAGATTAGGCCTACTGATGGGACGCTGTGAAATATAATTTCATGTTATTTTGAAATAAAGACGTAGGTCTATATCGATCATTCTTTAATAAAGTGGTTGGCCTCTAATTATTACAAATTTCAGTTCAATTGTTGGACTAGTTTATTAACTGGCTATGGCAAAAAAATTTAAAGAAAATTCTAGAATATCTAAGGCGTAACATAATATTTGAAAAGCAGAGTCAATTTGGAAAATCTAGGTGAAAATCATGTAATTCATGTATCACATGAAAATGAGAATTTTGAAAATTATTTTTCGGGTTGAGATTCCTCCAATTTTCGCTAAGATCTACCAAATACCTAATGTTTGAAGCAAATTTGGAAATGCTCATTCGGCGGGAATAATTTCAAAAATCCGCAAAAAACTCTTATAATGTTACGTCTGTAATGGTCGAAAGATTAATACAGACTGACTAACTATCTGAATCACAAGTACGACCAGCAATTGCACGTGCATTTTGATTTGTTGACGTTTTTCCTTAAAGCTGGCTGGTTAGAGCTCCCTCTATTGTACATGTGTATTTGTAATCCTCATCTGTGTGTATTCCGACCATTGTAATGGTTTCCTGCAATTGAAGCCCACGCTAGCTAGACTCGGCGGGTGATAACAATGTCCTCAGTTTATAATCCCTTCTGTTATCTTAACGCCAAAAATGTTAAGATGCGATCTCTTGTGCGAATGAACAACACATTTCGCTTGCACAGCAACTACTTTCAATATGACGTACATACCTTGTAAGCAAATAACTTTTAACAAACAAATTCATTTCAACCGTACGCGACCACATATATAAATCTAAAGACATTGCGGAGATTTTTGAAAATAATTTGACTGGAACCTGTTGCTGGTATTGGCAGCAACAGCGTCCGGTCAAAATATTTACACAAACATTCAACCTATCCCTACAAATCGACTTAGTCAATAAGTCAACAGCTATCTAAAGAAAAGAAAATCAATAATTGACAAATGTAAATCCTGCTAGATTTTTAGGAAATAATTTGACTGGAACAGGTATTCAACACTCTGGTGCATATTCTGGAGTGAATGTGACCTTTAATACAAGTTTACACACACGCTACTTATTAACAAGGAATTTATTTTCAAAATATTCAAATACAACATATTTCACGATATTACAAGTGCAACATATTTCACCATATTACATGGCGACGAACGTGTATGCACGTAGACACTCGACGTATTCATTAAATGACCACCTATCTAAATAAAGTTTCTGGACATATAGTGTGCGTGTGTGTGTGTGCGCGTGTGCATGTTGATGTTGCAGACGTCGCAGATGTGGTGCGCATGCAAGACAACGGAACGCACATACACATTTTATATGCTCACATGACAAACAATGACTATGTAATAAATGTGTGTTTTATGTTAAATTCCCAATCTATTTTGGTCTATTAACATTAACAGGTATCAGATTCAATGGTATCAGATTCAATGGCGGGCCAATCTTCGCGAGAGATCTTCCGGCGTTTGAGGTGATAGAGGATCTCGAGGAGTCAAACCTCCAAGAACCAATTCCTGCTTAATTATAATAATAATTTAAAAAAAAGATATTGAATCATTTATCTCGAGGAGTCAAACCTCCAACTTCCAAGAACCAATTCCTGCTTAATAATAATAATAATAATAATAGGTTTTTTATTGTTTCACTAAATAACCATATACTACTACTACTACTACTGCTGCTACTACTGCGGCTGTTGCTTGATTGGTTTTTTTCAAATGTTTCACTAAATTATCTTTGCACGTTCATGCACTTGTGAAGTTGTTCATACTAACCAGGCTCTCAAATTGGCTGACCTTCTCGTGGTGAGAGTCATGAGTAATCAATATGTATACATATTATATACAAATAAATATGTATATATGTTAGATGAAATGAACTAGGCGAAACCTATTAACCATAATAACATTTCTTACATCAATTAAAATGAGGTCTATGAATTTCAGATCTATGGTTACTTAATCACGGCATTAACCTGAAAAAAAGGAAATATTATTAGATACAGACAAACTTATACAGATCGCCGGTAAAACAATTTTAATAACATTCATAACATTACAATATTTTACAACAATATAACGATGTTGAACATGCTGCCGAAAATGTATTAATGTGAGAGGCTGCCGAAAATGTATGTTTTTATGAACCATATTTGCGTCTCGGTAGGCTGCCGAAAACGAATTAATATTTGCGGCTGCCGAAATTACACGGCTGCCGAAACTGCCTGAGACCCTCAGCACCTAGTAAGACCTAATAAGTAACGAAAACTGGTAATTTCAATCAGAAACATACTAATAGTAGCGCAACTACGTTATCAGTAACACTGCATTATTACTCATGAACTAAACATATTCAATCAAGAGTAGACATCGTTCAGAACATCGAAACTTGTTTTACAACGTTTATAACAATTGGCGTTTCTTCTCTTCTTCTTGCTCTGTAAATTCCTCCTGTCGTAGAGTACCGTGGGTGGTACACTTTGTCAAAACCGGGCAAATCCTGGCAAATCCCGGCAAAACCGGGTCGATTATTGGCGATACCTGGTCAGATACTGGCACAAAACTTGTATGTGGATACAAAATAACTTTGTTAAACCAAATTAGACTGAGATCACTTCATGTTTTGGATTTTGGGTGACTTTCAATCCATTTATGATTAAAAGCGGTTTGCCAGATAATACATAGGCCTACAGTATCAGAGATTCTGACAACAATTCCACATTCTACTGGAGTTCACCTTTAAAAACGGCAAACTCGGGACACGCTTGCAAAGTTTTACTCGGTTTTGACAAAATGTAACTCCAACCGTAGCCTAAACTTGTTGTTATTGTACTTTCTTTCAGGTATTCAGTGAGGCGCTAAAAGGAAAACAAAGGAAGACCAATGAAATATTTGAAAATTTATTATATTGCAACATATTAACAGTGGAAAGAACACACGCGCATATACATGTATTCACGCCCAGTCAAACAAACAATTTATTAGCCCTTTATTACAACATATGTAGAGTGGAAAGAATGCACACACGCACATATGCACGTACAACAACACACACACACACACACTTAGAAAGGCACATCACCCACATACAATATAGAGTACAGAATAATACACTATAGTAATATAGGCCCTATATATCATATAAATACTATAATAGTAGGCTATAGGCATACAATTTCATTAAATTACGGCATCAGCTGGCTTCAGTAGTGGTCTGGAGAAATATACATTTGCAGACCAAGAAAAAACACTTCTTGAAAATTTAGAACTTGAATAACTGTCTCGATTATTGAGACAGTAATTCCAGTGGTAAAGTTTCAAAATTTGTCTCCTCTTGGTCTGCAAATTGACAGCAAGATATTGTTGTAATACAGCATAATACATTTTTTCTTACAATAGGCCCTATGTCGATGAATGTAGTGAAATAATATGTACAATTTCATTAAATTATGTCATCGATGAAAGGTTAAAGCAATATCCCAAATGACATTTACAGGGGCGGATTTCGTGCATTTCCAGAGGTATATATAGACCATCAGTTGGCTTAGTTAACAGCTTTATTAGATAAAAATAATGTGCAAATTTGAAAAATGTTTGTACCTCAAAGCAAATGGTACTTATAAGATATTAACCTCGTAACAGAATTACCAACGAAAACGGATTTTGTAATGAATGGTCTTGAGAAATGGCCATTTACAGACCAAGAGAAAAGTATTTTTGAAAACTTACTACTGGAATGACTGGCTCATTTATCGAGCCAGTCATCCCAGTAGTAAATTTTCAAAAATACTTTTTCTCTTGGTCTGCAAATGGATATTTCCTTTGAAATTTTTTAAAAGATTGTTATTCTAAATGGAGGGGGTGACTAGTCACCCCTTTCATCCCACCCCCTGGATCCGCCCCTGATTTAGTAGTGGTATTGAGAAATATCCAGTTGTAGACCAAGAAAAATCTCTTGAAAATATATAAATTTTCAAAATTTGTCTTTTCTTGATCTGCTAATTGGCATATGAACATGTTATTAACAGGTTAACATTTAAAAATTACAATTTTAATTTGATTGCACATGTTGTTTTAGGAATGGTAGTTGTTTTAGCGCAATGGGCCCGTTTCCGTTGTCCCGGTTTGACCATCTGTTGACCGTACTGTATGCTTGTCTACCTCTTTAACCGCTTTTAGGAACCGATTAAAATATCTCTTTCTCTGGTCTTTCTCTCTAGTACACTATATAGCCAGGGGGACAGCAAACTTGTTGTATTCCTCACACAGTACATAATCTCCTTGTCCAATTAAACAACATTCTAATTCGCAATATTGGCGCTTAACAACATAATACAGTTTTTCAATGAGGTCACTTAACGACTAAGCCTTCCAATTGATTATTTGTTTAAACACATGATTTAAGCTCTCACAGTTGTTGTTTGTCGAATTAGTAAGTCTGTCGTATCCTGGCTGTTGAGCTGCATCAAGGTTTGACCGCATTAAAGGAACAATATGTAAATCGAAATAGGTAGCGAACTTAGGCACAGTTTCTAATGATACCATAATAGCATGCACACAAGATTCAAAGATAACACTGTCCTCAGCCTGAACTATTCCATTATCACCAAAAATTGCATTACAAATTGTCAATCGTGCTTTTTCACTCACACCTACTTTGTCCTTCAAATAATCTACCACGTTCCCCTTCAAATGTCTGGTGCAGTACAGTTTTTTCCCTTTAGGAAAAGCTAGAGCAGTGGCTTTCATCATAGTCCTTTCGTTTTCCGTCCCTATAATTGGTTGGCAGGGTGTGTCCACGAGTTCAGTCGCTAGATTCTGGAAAATTTAGCAAAAGTTTTAAAGTCTGAATTTCCGTGAAGGAACATAGGGCCAGCAAATATTGGATGGTCCATATTTTTATGACGAAGTACTGCTAGGTTCTTAAAGGCGCCTACTGTTAAATGGAGGTGTCCAAAATTAAATGTTTTATCGACTCATAATGCAGTGTGTCGACAAGTCGGACCTGCGCAGCAGAAATGTTTGACATCTAAAATTTGTTCTTTGGCATTTTGTCTCTTGTGTTTAAAACACTTTCAACGAATGGGTGCGTGCCTACCATGTTTTCTACGATTTGCACATGATCCGCAAAGTTACCAGTTTTCACGCCTGGTTCCCTTTCCTTCTTCCACTCATGAACCTGACTGAATTCTCTTGGACCATCTTCACGAGCAGTGGATGTATTGATTAAGTCTTATATAGCTGACCGGCGTGGGTTTTGTTCTTATATATTTATTTATGTCACTGTTCGTATCCGGTAACGGCAGCATGTCTCCTCTATATTCGTGGCAAGCTAGTTTTCTGGCATTCAGGCTTTCTTCTTCTATCCAAGTGATTCACTTCTCATATTCCTTGCAGAGCTTGTGCTTGGTGTAATATCTATGAAGGAATATAAGTGTTGATGGATCTGGTTGCGGTTCAAGGGGCGAGAACACAGTTTTCTTATCACGTTGTCGTTCCAAACAATATAAACTGTCTCTTAGTACGACTTTCTTGACCTTTTCACCCAGTGCTGATATGAAAACTGTTTTATGGATGGACTTCCCGACATCCAAGCACCACAATCGTCCCAGAACTGACTCTGTTGACCCTCCTTCCGTTGTTGAATGTTCTTGCTGTTATCCAGGATATAATATTCATTTTCTTTTGTTCCTCTTGGCATGGTTGTGAGCGGTTCTGTGATTGTATCTCTAAGTTCACTGATAACGTAATTGACGTCCAAAAAGTTACATTTATTACATCCCGGCAGTAACTGACGGCCACCGATAGCCTTTGGAAGTTTTGCAGTTCATGGATATTTTTGTCGCCATGTCCGGTTGTGGATTAATTGATGATTCTAGGTCTGGCTGAACATCGATTGACAAATCTGGCTGCACATCTGATGGTCTCTCACAAGTCTCGTCCATTGAAATGTCAGATAATGAACTGAAGGAATTTCACAGCACTGGTGGTGCCATATGTGCTAACACATTTGTGCCAAGCTGGAACAAAGATCATGAAACCTGTTAATAATTGAGACCAAGATGTATTTCTATGGGTTTTTTAAAACTACGACTTGTACAAATACTACTGCTACTAAAAGCAGTGTGCATCCAAAATATAGTCTCATATGAATTCGCCAGTTTATCAGTATATCCGACATGTGAAAGCTGGTCGGCTAAACCAAGATTGGTATCTTGGCGCGGTGGTCTAGTGGAAAGATGTCTGGTTGCTGATGCTATGTGGAATTGCAGGATGGTGGTTCAATCCCCAACCGCGGAAATGATGATCAACAAAGTAAACTAAGGGGTGCACTCCGTAGGCGGGGGTTAGCATGGTCATCGCATTGCCAGTGCATTAAAAACTAAGAAAAACTACTACTGCGAGTGCCGCGATGGAGACCAGGTGAGGTCATAGCATACACACCAGACGGTGTGCATCCAAAAGATAGTCTGATATGAATTCGTCAGTGTATCAGTATATCCGACATATGAAAGCTGGAAATGATGATCTTCAAAGTAAACTAAGGGGTGCACTCCGTAGACGTGGTTAGCATGGAAATTGAAGTCATCGCGTTGTCAGTGCATTAAAAACTAAGAAAAACTACTACTACTACTACTACTACTACTACTACTACTACTACTACTACTACTACTACTACTACTACTACTACTTATCATAGACATAGTCAGAAAGGGGCTTTCTACTGCTACTGCTACTACTATACCAATTTCATTAGCGATCGACGTAAGGTACTGATAGGCCTATGGATGTGAGAGCACATCCTAAGCCCAAGTGAGACTGAAATAATAATAATAATAATAATAATAATAATAATAATAATAATAATAATAAT
Source organism: Chaetoderma sp. LZ-2023a (assembly GCA_034401795.1). Classification (NCBI taxonomy): domain Eukaryota; kingdom Metazoa; phylum Mollusca; class Caudofoveata; order Chaetodermatida; family Chaetodermatidae; genus Chaetoderma; species Chaetoderma sp. LZ-2023a. The sequence goes on from CM067362.1 coordinate 13,445,445, forward strand.
AATAATAATAATAAAGATGATGATGATGATGAAGTAGCTGTAGTCCTCTTCTTCTTCTTCTTCTTTTCGATCGCTGGTTTCACACTTGGAGAGCCGTTCTCAAGATGAAATCTGTGGTTTTCTGCAGTTCTTCCACAGGCCCATACAGCTTTTCAAGAAAAGAGGTTGACAAAGGCCAGATCTCTTCTCTCAGCAGCTGATACGTACTGCAACATTGAAGTATGTGCTCTGTGGTCTGTTCTGCTTCTCCACAAGGACAAGCGGGCGATGTCGTACGGTGGAACCGCCTGTACATGTGTTGGTTTAGTCTGTTGTGTCCAGTTCTGAGACGAAAAATGGTCACTTGCTCTGGCCTCGAGAGATGATGGTAGGCATCTTCTGATTGAGGTGTTCTATAGAGTGACTTGATGATAGTCTTCATCTCTGTATGGATAACCATGTTTTCTGTCTGATTCTCTTCTGCACTGACCTTTGCCATCTTGTCTGCTTCCTCGTTTCCTTGGACTCCGCAGTGTGAAGGGATCCACTGCAATGCTATCCGAAAGCATTTGATGGTTTGTAGTGCTTCTTCAAGTTGTGGCAGCTTACCTTTGGTGATAGCCTCAAGGACGGAGCGGGCATCAGATAAAAAGACAATCTGTGCAATTGGGTCTGCTGTTCTGCTGATGGTATTAGCTGCATGAACCAGTGCTTCGACTTCAGCTCTGTAGTTTGTGCAGTGTTTGCCTGTCGGTATTGCAGCTGACTCATGTTGTCCGTTTGGATACTGTATGTGCGGTCTGGCACCTCCGCTCCTAATTGCATCTTTGGCTGATCCATCTGTGTAGATCCTTATCCATGTCTCCTGAGGGTACATTTCTTCCAGCATGGCTAGGGTCAGGGCCGTCTTGCTCATATCACTGTGTTCATCTTTGGTTGTGAGATGAGGTACTGTGGTGCGAATAGCTATGCTCTCTAGTTTGTTTTCCCAGGGTGGAGGATCAAGGGTGTGGTTTGGGTCTTCTATTTGTGCTGGCAACATTTCTTGGTGTTTCCTTTGAAGTGCTTTTGTCTCTTTCACAAAACTTGATCTTTTAAGTCTTTCTGATGACAGCTGTGCTTGCCTGATCTTCATCGGCTGGTCGTTGAACGATTTGAACTTTGCAGCTTGGATCAGTGCTTTGCATTCCCTTCCTTTGCTAAGTGTGGGGGGGGGGGGGTGCCTGCTGTCGGCTCCATTTTTTCTATTGGTGTTGATCTCATTCCACCAGTGATGATGCGCAGTGCCCGGTTTTGTACTCTGTCGAGGTTCTGTTGATGAGATTTAGCTGCTGTCATCCATGAGCTGGATCCATACTCAAGGTGTGGTCGTACGGCACCTAGGTAGATGGTCTTGAGGATCCTTTCATTGGCACCCCACTTTGTTCCTGCCAGCTTCCTCATGATGTTTAGCTTTCTTCTGGCCTTTGCCTCTGCATTCTGGATGTGCTCCTTCCATGTTAATCTTCTGTCATAGGTGACTCCCAGGTATGTATGCTGGTCCTCGTACTCGAGTGGAGTACCGCCCAGTGTCAGATTGCCAACCTTGGTTTTGGTGGACAGTGAGAATAGCATGGATGATGATTTTTCTTTGTTGATGGTAATACACCAGCGATTGGCCCAAGATGTAATTCTGTCCAAGGCGAGCTGCATTCTGTACGTGGCATTCGTTGTGTACTCCTCGGTGCACCAGAGTATGAGGTCATCTGCATAGAGGGCTGCTTGGATCCCATTGGGCAGCTCTGCTACAATGTCATTAATGAAGAGTATAAACAGAGTTGGTGACAATACTCCGCCTTGTGGCACCCCTTGTCTCAGCAATACATTCTGTCCAGATTGTTCATCCACCAGCACCCTAGCTCTGCGATTGTGTAGGTATGACTTGGTCCATCGGAACATGTTGCCACCGATGCCTGTGCGCCGGAGCTTCACAAGGAGGCCATCCTTCCACACCTTGTCAAATGCCTTCTGCAGATCGATAAAGGCAGCTAGCATCACCTTCTTGGCTTGAAAAGTGTCCTCTATGACCTGTGCAAGATGTGTTGTTTGATCTTCTGTGCTCCTGTATCTTCTGAAGCTGGCCTGCTCTGAAACTATAATGTTCTCCGACTCCAGGTACCACTGCAACCGCTGGTTGATGATGCGCTACATGGTCTTGCATATGCAGCTTGTAAGACTGATAGGACGGTAGCTCAGCACTTTCGTCTTGTTCTTCCCTTTTTTCAGAATAGGAGTCATTCTGGCTTCTTTCCAGCACTGAGGAACCTCTCCATTGGTCCACCTGAGATTAAAGATGTCTAGCAACGTGCGGAGAGATGCATTACCGAGGTGTTGGATCATTTCATTCGTAATGCCATCTGGCCCGGGAGATTTCTTCTTCTTCAATTGGCGGACAGCCTTCTTCAGTTCTGCTAAACTAATGTCAACTTTCATTGCATCGTGAGTGTTGGTGTCTGTTCTTTCGTTTTGCTCTTTTCTAACCTCTTTTTGATGCATTCGTGGTATAGAAATGTTGCTTTCTTTTGCATATGCCTTCGCAAAGGCATCTGCAGCCATCTTTCCTGTCAGTGTTTGTCCATCTTCTTCAAGACTAATCTTCTCTCCCCCGACACCCTCATCATTCAGTGCTTTAGTCTCCATAGCGTTGTGGTGTCTCTCTCTAAATTAAACCCTGCCGTCCTTTCCCTCCAGCTTCTTCTTTTGGCCTCCAGCTTGGTTTTTAGATACCTGGCTTTAGTTTGTTGTAGCGTGAAGTGGTTTTCATGACAGGGATTACCCTCTGCATCTTCTCTGGCCTTGTCTAGTTTATCATGTGCTGCTTGCAGTTCTGTTGTCCAGTAGGGGCTGTAGTTTTTCCTGAACCCTCGAGGAATCGCTTCGTTGGCAGCCTTGAGGATACTTGAATTAAATTCCTGACCGCATTGTTGATGTTTCTCCCGTCTACAGCTATATTTTGGGTAAGCTCATTGGAACGAATGCCGAACAGACTCCAATTTGCCTATTTGTAGTTCCAACTTGGATGTTGAGGTGAACTTGTCGAAATACTTCCAGAAAGAGAGAGGAGGACTGGGCGGTGGTCGCTTCCTCCTAATTGCGATCCGACCACTCTACTGAGGTTTCTGTGAATGTCTTCTGTACAAAATGCCAAGTCCAGCGTTGTTGTTGAGTGCCACTGGCGCGAGTAGAAGGTAGGCTGATCTGTGGGATCGTTGACAAGTAAAAGGTGCTTTTCATCTTGCCATGCTTCAATGTCTTCTCCTCGTTTATCAAGTGTTCTGTATCTCCAGCTCTGGGACTGGCTATTAAAGTCTCACGCAATGAGGAAGTGGCAGTCCGGGACCTGGATTGTGTCAAGTGAGAGATTCTTGTCATTAGGGCAGTAATAATTGACAATGTCAATCACAGATTTGCTGGTTGTTACCTTGATCTTGATATATACTGCCTCTTCCATAAAGGTTTTGATCTGGCTGGCGTTCATGCTGTTTCGGACCAAGGTGATCACCCCGCCTTTCTTTCTTCCTCTTCGATCACACCGGAAAATCTGGTAACCTCTGATCTTAAATGGTTTTCCTTCTTGCAGGTGTGTCTCTTGGATGCAGCAGATATCAATGTTGTTTTCGTACAGGAACTGTTCGAGCTATGATTTCTTGTTGGTAACCCCTTCTGCGTTCTAGTGCATGATGTTGATACTGGGTTTCTCTTTGGGTTTGGTCTTCTCTTTCGGTTGGCCAGTAGCTCTCCATCCTCGCATCCTGGCTTCACAAGACGAGTTGATGGGACTTCCAGTAGCTCAGGGTGGGCTCCTTCGAGGCGTGGAGCCCGGCGCTGCACCTGCCCGGCGGATCCTCACAGGGCGAGCACTATTTTGGTTGATTCGATCTCCAAGTGTTATTTCATTAGCGTTGTGCATAATGCTCTCGTTAGCCCCTCCAAATGTCTGGATTGACACCCAGTGGGTTACACCCCTGGGCCACGTTGAGGCCGAGCATATAGTCTTAAACACGGGAAGTAGCTGTAGTAATAAAGCAGCATCTAAAGTTTGGTGACAGTAGACCTAATAGTTAACCTGTAGGCCTAAATCACTAAGTCAGGCTAACCGAAAACCTTAACCCTTTGACGACGAAGCTTTATCAGAAAAATTTCAATTTTCTCCAAAGAAATGCTCATTTACAGGTCAAGAGAAGACTATTTTTTAGATTTTACCACTGGAATGACTGGCTCGTTTACCGAGCCAGTCATTCCAGTGGTAAAAGCTCAAAATAGTCCTCGTTTGGCCTTTAAATGGGCATTTCATAAGACCACTGCACGGGCTGGTTTCGACCGGTTCAGACGTGAAAGGGTTAGCCAGAAATGGAAAAAGTCCCTACAGTGAAAATACATATCAGAATGAATTGATATCAATGGATTGTACTATTGATGTAGATGTAGTGATAAAGCTGTCTGTAAAGCTTGGTGACTGTGGGTGACTGTGGGTGACTGTGGGTGACTGTGGGTGACTGTGGCTGACTGTGGGTGACTGTGGGCGACTGTGGCTGACTGTGGGTGACTGTGGCTGACTGTGTCTGACTGTGGCTGACTGTGGCTGACTGTGGCTGACTGTGGGTGACTGTGGCTGACTGTGGCTGACTGTGGCTGACTGTGGGTGACTGTGGCTGACTGTGGGTGACTGTGGCTGACTGTGGGTGACGACTGTGGGTGACTGTGGCTGACTGTGGCTGACTGTGGGTGACTGTGGGTGACTGTGGGTGACTGTGGCTGACTGTGGGTGACTGTGGGTGACTGTGGCTGACTGTGGCTGACTGTGGGTGACTGTGGGTGACTGTGGCTGACTGTGGGTCACTGTGGGTGACTGTGGGTGAAGGGGCTGACTGTGGCTAACTGTGGGTGACTGTGGGTGACTGTGGGTGATTGTGGCTGACCGTGGGTGACTGTGGGTGACTGTGGGTGACTGTGGGTGACGGTGTGTGACTGTGGGTGACTGTTGGTGACTGTGGGTGACTGTGGGTGACTGTGGCTGACTGTGGCTGACTGTGGCTGACTGTGGGTGACTGTGGGTGACTGTGGGTGACTGTGGCTGACTATGGCTGACTGTGGCTGACTGTGGGTGACTGTGGCTGACTGTGGCTGACTGTGGCTGACTGTGGCTGACTGTGGCTGACTGTGGCTGACTGTGGGCCTGATCGTGGCAGCACAGCTTCCAAATTAAAAATAAATAAATGCTTCACGAAAACGGCCATCCGAATATGCCCAATAACTCCGCCACGTGCTGTAAAACATTGCATTAATCTCACACAGTGGACCCGATTTCTCCGTAGCAAGAGTATGTGCGTGTGAGTTTATTAAAGCATGTATATGACTAGGGCCTACCCGCGTGCGTGCGTGCGTGTGTGCGTACGTGCGTGCGTGCGTGCGTGCGTGCGTGCGTGTGTGTTTTAAGTGTGTTGTATGGTATAAATAGTTAGACTGGATACCTACTTTGTCGAAGACAGGTGTTGAATGCTGACCATCAGATGTGTTTGATGTCAGGCTTAATATCCTGGAATCCATCTTCAATGGAGAGTTGTAAAAATAATAAATAATAAATTATAAAATATTTCACTGCTGCAAGTCACTGAACAATAAATTCAAATTCTATAGGCAATAATTATGGACATGTAGGGTATTTTGAAAACAATTTGGCCGAAAGTTATTGGTAGGTTTTTTTATAGTAGGGCTTTTCATTTAAAAATTTGTACTGATATTTAAAAACTGGAGTATTCTCATACTTGCTCCTTTAATACTCAGAATGTTCTATCATATCCATACTTGTTCTAACTCACAATTCGGTGGCGCTGATTTTACTACCACAAACAAGGACAGAGAGTGCATTGAACAAACAGTTACCATCTGTGGTTACATGGATAGGCATTACTGTGGATGATTCGCTCATCCGCTTTAGAATTGACTGTGTAATTTCGTCCGGGTGGAAATGGCACTGGATGTCTTGTGGCTCAAAATCGGGAATTCGTCACAGAAGAATGCGTTCTAAAAGGATTGCAGCTCTCAGTTTATAAAAGCCTTTAGCGCCCGCCCATGCTAAACATTGAATCGCGTCTGTGAACAAGAAATAGTTGGCATCATCGTGCGTACACGTGACACACAAATAATCGCCACTAATAGTACTCAATGCGCATAAGTCATTTACAGTTAACTTCTCACATTAATTGTGAGACCACAAATTGCAACATCCACAAAAAATGGTACCTTTACTGGCATCGTTTGCACATACTCTGCACGGCCACTTGGGTGTTGAGATTGGTCGACTAGGTCCTTTTCTGGTTCGTCTACCCTGTAAGTCCAAATAAATTATTATTATTATTATTATTATTATTATTATTATTATTATTATTATTATTATTATTATTATTATTATTATAATTTTTATTATTATTATTATTATTATTATTATTATTATTATTATTATTATTATTATTAATTGACAAAGTCACAACGTCAGGAAAAGAAAGGTTGGTGTACATTTTGGAAACAATTGATGCTGAAACCTGTTTCTGCCATAGACAGCAACAGTTCTCAGCAACATTGCTTCCAAAATAAATACCAGCTATAATACAAAATGAAATTAATTAATTAAAATTACCTCCGACTTCTAGGGCAAATAACTTGGGCTGAATGCTATACGGAATTTAACTTAGATCTATTTGTTATAAGCCTTATAGCCTAGCGCTTAGATATAGAAAGACAATTATTACACATAACCACATACAAATTCGTCGACTACGGTAGAGAGAGACATGTAATTTTTAAATATCTACTAATACACACACTAGAGGTCACAAATTCAAGCTCAACGTCAAACGCAGCAATGATGATATTCGTATGTACTTTTTCTCGAACAGAATATAGTGGAACTCGCTACCAACCACAGTTGTTGAAGCAACAACAGTCAAATCCTTTAAGAACCAACTAGACAAACATTTCATAGGAGTATTGACGAAACAAGGGTCCGGTTTGAATTGCCTGGTTACCAAAAACTTGCCGAGAGAGAGAGAGAGAGAGAGAGAGAGAGAGAGAGAGAGCATATGTAGCTGTATCATGAAGAAATAAAACTACGTCATGTTAAAAAATTTCAACAACAGGGTGTTAACGCTGTGTAGTCTAACGCAGTTAGGTAATAAGCTAAGAGCAATTATCCTCCCTTTTGTTGAAAATCCTTTTAATGACGTCGTTTCTATTTCCTCATTATACACATACATATGTGCTCTCTCTCTCTCTCTCTCTCTCTCTCTCTCTCTCTCTCTCTCTCTCTCTCTATCTCTCTCTCTCTCTCTCTCTCTCTCTCTCTCTCTCTCTCTCTCTCTAGTAAGTTAACGTTATTGTAAGGCTTCTTTAGTATTTCTTGAGAAAATATCAATGCCGTAAGTGTGAAAAATGCTTTGTTTTAATATCAATTGGCGATTGATCGAATTGATTGGCCGCCATCAGGTAAAATACCCAGACAAACATGGAAGAACTGCTCTCACCTGTTCGTTAACTGTAGGCCTATAGATGCCCATTTACTTTATCGCTAAGGTGCGAATGCCGCCAAGCTAATATGTCTACAATCGTGTGAAATAGCGCCCACCCACCCCGACTGACACGTGCGGTGAATAACCAGTTTACTAAGGACAGTCGTAGTAATAATTAATCATTCAGATTTGAGAGACACGATTAATTTTGTTCCCTACAAACCGCTAGTAGGCCTATCCCACCCCATAAGAAGATATTATTTTAAAATAAATTACTTTAGCCTTTTGAACTCGAGAGGCCAAAACTCCAAAATTCTTTACAATTTAATAATTATTTTGTTGAACATTTTGAAACTTATTTGACTGGAAGATGGTGCTGCCTGTGCATATCTACCTTGAAATTTAGTTTCCGGAGATTCAGGGTTCAAAGGGTTAAAGCTAACACGCGACAGCCAGCCAGCTATACAAACGTGTGAAAGCCGGCCAGCTATACAAACGTGTGAAAGCCGGCCAGCTTTACAAACGTGTGAAAGCCGGCCAGCTATACACATGTGTGAAAGCCAGCCAGCTATACAAACGTGTGAAAGCCAGCCAGCTATACAAACGTGTGAAAGCCAGCCAGCTATACAAACGTGTGAAAGCCGGCCAGCTATACAAACGTGTGAAAGCCGGCCAGCTATATACATGTGTGAAAGCCAGCCAGCTATACAAACGTGTGAAAGCGGTCCCCACCCACCCGATAAGCAGTGCGCTATCGTATTATAATGGTAATGCACAGCAGGCTAATAGGGCATATTGGGCGTAATTATTAGACCCGTGAAATACCGATTGTTTTATTGTGGAAAAGATTAAGGGGAATAAATTGAACACAGGTCGAAGACATTGATGCTTGGGTGTATGTGTACACTTTGTTGCTATTGGCTGGGTGGGGTAATATGCTTGTGAAATATTGATACGGTATAAGTATCAATGTAACCGGTCAATAGCGGACAAAAAAGAATGTCAGTTATTGACAGATATGACTTGATCGCTTGATCATCTGTTATCGCTTCCGCTTTTCGGCATCTGAAGAAAAAAAAATATTATTATTATCTTAATATTACGTAAAAATTATATTTACTCAATGTAACTAATATAATCTCACAAAAAATCCACAATTAGACTTGGTTTCGATCAAAATTTGGTTCGGTATTGCTACCTGAAAAATAATATTTTCTTAATATTAAATTCTACATAACATAACTAATAAAATCTCTCAAATATCAACAAACATACTAGGTTTCGTTCAAATTCTGACCCAGTATCGCCAATAATTGACCCGGTTTTGCCGGGATTCGCTGGGTTTTGCCGGGTTTTGCCAGGATTTGTCAGGTTTTACCAGGATTTGCCAGGTTTTGCCAGGATTTGCCCGGTTTTGACAAAGTGTGACAACGAGCACCGTGGCTGGTAACTGCCACGTACAAATGTAATGTTATATTGTATGTTATGAAAGTAAATTAGTTTGCATTGAACGACTGTTTTATCTACATTTACAAGTGCAGTCCAAGTTAAATGCAGTGACAATTTCTACATGTACACCTTTTCGTAGATTAGATACAGTGTGGGTAATGAGAAGTCAGGATACATATTGAAACAAACATGTCAGTCGGATCGAGTTTTGTCAGTTGTGTCAATTTTCAATTCCATCGAATTGCGAGTTTTGAACCAATTCATAGAACTCGATTTCGGTTCTCATTAAATATATTAGGGACATTCTTCTTATTCAGTGTTTACATGTCACATTTCAAGAAATTAACATCATGAAGTTCGACAGTGCAGCTGGATCAAGGTCTGTTGTAAGTACCGGACAGCCGAACACAGATAGCTGACCACATTTAGTATGGGAATGCATTCGTTGGATGAGTAGTCGCCATACTACTAGTCATAGGAGACGAACACTTATTTTCACCGGTACAGCTTTTGCCATGTTCCAGACTTGCATAACAATTAGCAGTTAGCCGGACATGTTCACCCTCCTATTTTTGATAACCTGTTTAGAGATTCTGGTAACGATGCTGGCGTCATGGAATGTGTCTGATTTTCTTTAAATATGTTGCTGAGAGTTGTTGCAAATGCTTTTTGCAATGATTTCTTTGTCATTATTTGACAGATTTCGCGCACATTCTTTGACTGATATTTTCTTGACCAGAGGTAATATGGAGCATGCCAAATTGGAGTGATGCTCAGGTAGACCGGGTTATTCTGGTAGCATGTGTGAAAGACGCGATTCTGTGACCACCATATTTATTCTTCTTCGTCAGTGTGTTACTACCCGGAGCACGTACATATATTACATCCCCTTCTTCGTATGGAAGAGTTATATATCATAATAATAAATGAATAACAATTACATGCATAATAATATAAACTAGATACTACAGAGTATAAGCATTAAAGCGAACTGGACGCTTAACAGTTCTACCAACTCTTGTCTTTAGAATTGATGGAGGATGTGGGTCAGGTGGGTCCGAGTTCACACTGGTATTTGACCTTTCTAGAGAAATCGATTTTTCATGGATACATAATGGACTTGGTTTTGATAGTGTATCTGACAGTATTTGGATAGTCATCTACCATGGACGAATTGTATGCACTAATTGGTCTACTTTCGTGTGTTTTGATTAGATGTTACCTATTACGTCCATAATTTCTGCCATCAGGTCTTGTGACCTTGTAGGAGCGAAGATATTCTTACAGTCTGAAAAAGATAACTCCTGGCTGCAATCTATCATTCAAACGCATACGGACAACATCTCCAGACGATAGGTGCGCTAATTCTTTACTACCAATGTCGTGGTATTTCTTCCGCTTATCATGTCTATCCTTTAACTTTGTACGCAAACCTTGATGGACATTATGGCTAGGCATTAGATGTGACTTGGTAGCTGGTAAGAATTCACGAAGTTGTCTACCGAACAACATTTGAGCTGGTGAAACATTTACACCATCAATTGGGGTTACACGATATTGTAGTAAAGAAATCAATGGATCTTGACCACTTTGCTCAGCCTTTTTCATTAGACCTTTCACTGTTTTGACGCAATTTTCAGCTTGACCATTTGACTGTGCAAAACTTCGCGATGACGTTTTGTGCTTAAAACACCGAGTTTGTGAGAAGTTTCGAATATCTTGACTGTCAAAATAGGGACCATTATCAGAAATTACAGTCTCTGGGATGCCATGTCTAGCAAAAATCGACTTCATGGCAAGGACACAATGTCTGCCTGTCTTGTCCGGCAGTAACCGTATCTCAGGGTATTTAGAATAACAGTCAACACAGACCAAGTAATTATGGCCTCTGTACTGGAACAAATCAGTACCAATTTTGCACTATGGACGATCTGGAATATTGTGTGAGATGAGTGGCTCTTTGGCATTATTACTTCGATGACCGTGACAAACTTTACAGGCTGAAATTAAATTTTCAATGTCAGAGTTCATATTTGGCCAATACAAACATTCTCAGGCTCTGCTTTTACATTTTCGGATACCAACATGGGACTTGTGTATAACATCAAGCATATCTCTCTGCCTTGATTTTGGGATCATTATCCTGTCACCTTTATATAGTATACCATCATAACAAGAAATTGTACCACGACTCTCCCAAAACGGATAGATGTTATCAGAACATTGAGTCTTACTAATTGGCCAATCATTTAGAACGTGATTTGCTACATTCTGTAACTGCTCACCCAATTTGGGTTGAAATTGCAATTTGTTATACATTTCATCTGAACACGGTATCATTTGAATCATATTGACCTGAAAACTGTCAATTTCATCATCATATGGGGCAAGGTGTAGCAGGTATTTTTGTACACGCAAAAGCATGCATTGTAACCTTTGTGGAGTTTGATATAAGGCATTATTACAAATCGTTTCCAGTGGTTTAACATCGGCCTTAACATATATGACGTCTTGACCATAAGCATATTCATGAAACTTTTGGCAGCCTACCACTATGGCATACATTTCCTTTTCTATCTGTGCAAACTTGCATTGTGACCGTGACAATGCCTTTGATGCAAATGCAATAGGGCTACCGTCTTGTAATAATACACAACAAACACCTTTTGAACTTACATCAACCGACATGGTCACAGGTTTAGTTGCATCACAATATTTAAGTGACACATGCCTATGTAAAAGATGTGAAAACTGTCAGCTGCTTGCTGATCGGTTGCATATTATGAAACTCTTGACCACAAACAACCTTGATGTCTTGATTGAGGAACTTGTCTGCAACACCAAGTCAGAAAGCTGCATGTATCAGCAGTGTGAAGAATGCTCAACTAAGAATGTTCCTACTAATGAGTCAGGAGAAAGTAGTACTAGTAATGCATGGTGGTTTCAGTGGGAAACCATCCAGAATGACACCGGGTATAAAGTAACATCAAAGGTACGCAAAGACGGCTTAACAGAGGAATTGTACAAGGCATTTATCACATCAGTCTGGTCTCATTGTGGGCATATTTTTAGGATAAGAAATCAGTTTCATGCTGTCCAACAGGTAAAGCACAACTTGCAGATGAATGATGCCATTATTCACATTGACTTTGCCGAGAACTATAATTGCAAATTGGGGAAGGAAATTCAATCTGCTCATTTTGGGGCTTCCCATATCCAGGTTACTCTACACACTGGAGTACTGACCACATCGAATGCATCACAACGCTTTTGTACTATCTCCAATTCAATGAGACACGATGCACCTGCAATATGGTCATATCTTCGCCCGATCTTTAACTGGATTAAAAGCACCAATCCTGACATAACCCGAATCCATGTACTTAGTGATGGGCCGACAACACAATACAAGAACAGAACTAATGTCTATCTTTTTAGCCTACTTCCCACCATAGAATTTGAAGGTGTTTGGAATTTCTATGAGTCGGGTCATGGCAAGGGACCCCAAGATGGCATTGGTGCTGCTTTGAAAAGATGTGCCGATACTGCTTGTCTTCATGGGACTGATATACCCAATGCCAGATGCTTCTTTGAATGGGTTCAGGAAAATTCTGGGATTTCTGTATTTTTTGTTGACGATGATGAAATTGTTTATCACGACAATATATTACCGGAGGATATAAAGGCTATTCCAGGCACCATAAAGATGCATCAAATGAAGACACCCAAAGCAGGAAGTATTCACTTTAGAAATCTTAGCTGTTATTGTAATGGTCCAACTAGTACACGTAATTGCCATGATTGGAAGCTTCGTGAACTTGTGCCCAGTCTGATATGTCTAAAGAAAGGCTTACCCCAAATAATAACTGTTGGGAATGCAAAGGAAACATCTGTTGAGTTAGCCACAGGACCAGATAAGAATGCAGATGAATCATCAATGGAGAGGGTTTTTACTATGAATTCTGAGGACATCACTAGAACCACAGGCAAAGTAGATGAAGCCTCTACTGACAGTGAATTGAGAACTAATGATTATGTTGCAGTGGTGTACTTTGATGATAGCCAATGGTATATTGGACAAATCAAGGAGATTGATCTTCACCCAGCAGTCCCATCAAGTTCAGTTACATGGCCCAGTCGTGAAGATCTATGCCTAGTTCCATTTTCAAATATATTGTGTATGACCTCCAGCCCTTGCCCAGGAACAACAGGAAGATCGTTCAGCCTTAAGAAAGACGATATTCAAAGAGCTAAAGGATTATACAAGAAGTGGCTTCAAAATAATTAAAAAAACATCAATCTTCCATAACAAAGTCAGCCTTTTTCAAAACAGTGTCAGTTTTTCAAACTGACTTAAAGCCTGTCAACTCCGTCACGAATCTGAGACTATATCCTACATGTACATGCCATATACTGCTCTGAACTCTTATTCATATTCTTGGAGATAGCTTGAAACATTTCTGATTGTGCGTTTAGCAGACTTTTTTGACAAGGAGTGTGTCTTCTGTGACCGTACAGAAAAAACATTGTCGAGAACTTACAATTAAAATGCAGAATATAGACAGATTATTTTTGTATTATTTTAATAGTAGTCAAGATCAACTAGAGAAATAAATATATAAAGGATATTTACAAATTTATGTGATATCATAGGCCTGATTTAAAATGGTTAGGTTTTTGTCAACTCCATCACGATTGGCCTAGCATTATAGTCACACTGAATTTTTAATATATTTGCACGGTGCATGCTAAAACAATATCAGAATAAATTATGCACACAATGAAGAAGGTCATAAAACAAAAGTTTCATAAGAGACCACAATAAATTGGTTACCAGATTAGAAACTGTGCATACTATTGTTTAAAAGATTTTAATCTGTGGAATATACATACATAGATTAGTCTGTATATTGTAATTTGTGTCAGAGCTAAACTAAATTCTATGGTTTACCTGTACTGATGAGTAGTGTAAGTGCAGTGGTATATGATATTCTTGATAATTTATATATGAAGAAATGTTATAAAATAGTTATGTCAGCGTGACGGAGTTGACGAAAAATGTATAGTAGTCACAGAAAATTCTTTCCCCCCCAAAAACACATGCTTATTAAGCTAAGCATTAAAAGTTAACAGGTTTTCTTATTTTATGAAATAAAATTATGTCAATTGTACAACATTTTGTTTTTACCATTTCTAGAGAGCAAATTGTTCTATTTACTGCGGAACGACCCAGCTATGTTCCTTGCGCCGCAGAAATAAACATAAACTGCGGGAATTGGCACAAGACATACGTAGGTTAGCAATGCGCGCGTACCCAGCACTTGATGCCGAATGCGTGCATACCCAGCACTTGATGCCGCATCAGCAGACTCCATTCGTGTAGATGCATCAAATAGAGTAGAATCAAATAATCTAAGACGATATCCTACTTTAAAACCCAATTTTCAATGGAAACGTGTCCAATGGGCACCAGAGAATCGTCATGATCCGAATAATGACTTTTAACCACAGACTCCATATCGAAACCGGAAGATATGTGCAAATGTATGATTGTAGATAGAATAGAATATGTACGCTGTGTAATTCAGAAGAAAGCGAAAATGTCCCTTTTGTAACCTCCGATCTTCTACTCATAAACCTGTATTGATAAGTAACCTACAATCACATAATAAAATCCACTGACCTGATTAATGATGGCGAACAAATCTGTTATTTATGTTATGAAAATAGGACTGGGAAAATAGTCCAGTAAAGCATTTAGACCTTGGACCATGAAGCATCACAATTTCCATTCCAAGCCATTCAACATATACCTATTACACTGTGACTGACTTGATTTTGTGGTTTATGGTTCTGAAAATTGTGCAACTCGGCATATTACAGACTCATGTGCGTCAGTACATGCGCTTGTGTGTGTGTGTGTGTGTGCGTGCGTGCACGCTGGATGTGTTTTAATAGATGCATATGTAGACAGTGACTGTATTTTTGCTATTTTCTCTCACTGCTTGTTTGCACGACCACCACCACCACCTAAAGTTCATGGAAACGGTTCTGTAAAAATAATTACCCTACTTTTAGACTCTATCCATCCTGGTGATGAACACCACCACCCACCCCCCAACCCCACCATGCACTCCACTAACAGGTAGTAGCATAATAGCAACAATAGTCAAACAAGCATTCTGTAAGTATTGTTTTGCAATACATGTCCCCTACCTGGTGATATAAATCTTTAGAGATTGACAGTCAAAGACTCCATTAAAGATTGACAGAAGCAGCTGAAACTCGAACTTAACATAACATAACATAACAAGTATACAGCTTACCAGGACTTTTACGTCCTATTATCAGCTGGTGTATAAACTATAATTATTAATTATTAATGTATGGTGATTTTCGGGTGATTTGGCTTATCTAATGCTCTATAGTTGTAGTACACTGGGTGCGTTACATAGATTGTGTCTAGTCTAGCTTTGAGTGTGTTTATGGTAGGTGCGTCAACGACTGTTTCCGGTAATGCATTCCACCAGTCTATGATTCTGTTGGAGAAAAAATTCAGTCTATTGTTAGTATTTGCTCTAGTTTTTCTAAGTTTGAATGTGTGGCCACGTGTTCTGTCATCTTGATTTAATGTGAATAGTTTACTGGGATTTACTGAGTAGATATTATTAAGATACTTAAAAACATTTATGAGATCTCCTCGTATTCTTCTATACATTAAGGTTGGTAAGTTGAGATTCCGAAGACGATTTTCATAAGACATGTTCCGCAAAGCTGGTACCATTTTAGTCGCTCGTTTCTGGACTTTTTCTAATTGTTCGGCAAATTTCCATGTGTGTGGGGACCAAACGGGACCAGCATACTCCAGATGAGGGCGTATTAAACTTTGGTACAGCATCTTAAATATGTCTGTAGTAATGGAATGAAACGTTCTCCATATAAGCCCTGTCATTCTGTTGGCTTTTGATGTGATGTTATTTATATGGGTTTCAAATGTTAAGTTTGAATCGATTATTATACCCAGATCATTGATCTCGCTCTCCTCCTTTAGGGCTACTGTTATATCATTATCAAGGAGTTTGTACTTACAATTACTGGCATTTGGCTTGTGGCCAATGTGCATAACTGAGCTTTTGTTTGTGTTGAACATTAATTGCCAATTTTGGGCCCAGTTTTGAATGGCCTCTAGATCATTTTGCAGGATTTCACAATCACTCACATCAGTTATTGAATTGAACAGTTTAGTATCGTCTGCGAAAAGATAGAGTCTGGATTTTATGTTTCTTGGCATGTCATTTACGTATATTACAAACAGTAGTGGGCCACGTACACTGCCTTGTGGGACACCGCTTATGACCCTGGCCCAATCTGAGGCTGCCCCATTAACCACGACTCTCTGCTTTCTTCCTATTAGAAACGACGTGATCCATTCTAGGAGTTTCCCCGAAATACCATATGCGTTTAACTTGATAAACAATCGCTCGTGTGGTACAGAGTCAAAAGCCTTCTTAAAATCAAGATAAATTACATCAATCGATTTCTTATTATCCAAAGCATTTGTCCATTCGTCTATTACTTCTAGCATTTGAGTTACCGTTGATCTCCCCCGTAGGAACCCATGTTGGTATTCGGTAATTATTTCACTTTTCTTCATATACTCTATCAGCTTGTCCCGTACTATGCTTTCAAGTATTTTGGATGGAACTGAGGTTAGACTGATGGGTCTGTAATTGTTCAGATCCCCCTTTGCTCCTTTTTTATGCACAGGTATAACATTAGCACATTTCCAGTCAGAAGGTATAGTCCCTTCTGATAATGACTTGTTATAAATTATGCTAAGTGGTTCAGGTAATACATCTTTTAGTTCATGTAAAATTCGTGGATGCAGGTCATCAGGACCAGCTGATTTATTTGTATTTAAATCTGCAAGTTTTTTTCTGACGTCTTCAACAGAGACAGTAATATTGTTTATTGTTGTTGTAGTCTCTGTTGTAAATGTTGGGATACTATCTAGGTTCTCATTGGTGAAGGTACTAGAGAAAAAGCGATTTAGACTTTTTCTTTCGTTTGTGGTTATTAAATTGCCATCAAGATCTTCTAAGTCTCCCACATTATCTTTGGACTTGAGCTGGCTATTTACATAAGTCCAGAATGACTTTGGATTAGATTTGCTATTTTTAGCTACAGTTTCCTCATATTTTTTAACTGCCCGTTTACAGAATTGGTTCACCTGATTTCATATACTAGCATATTTGTTGTAATCTGTTGATGCTCTTGTTTGCAAATACCTTTTCCACTTCCTTTCTTTTTTTCGCACTAACTTGAGGGCCTTTCTGTCTAACCAGGGTGGTCTATATCTTTTATTGTTTTTAACTTGTTTGGTTGCAATATAGTCTTTCGTGAATTTATTTACAAGATTTTTGAAATTTATCCAACATTCTTCGGGGGATTTGTTGTGGAAAAGTGCTTCCCAGTTAATACTTAGAGCTGATTGTAGTGCGGAATAGTCACCTTTGTCATAAGCCAATTTATTGGTCATATTCTGCTGTGGTTCAGCGTAGCATTTTAGTTCATAATAAATGCATATATGGTCACTTTTACCAACGGCTGGTAGAGGGATTATGTTGTCAATCATTTCTTCCTCATTGGTGAATACTACATCTATGACACTAGGCTCACAATTTATTCTATATCTTGTGGGAAATGGGATATGTTGGTGAAGGAAAGCATCGCCTACAGCATCCAGAAAGTAATCAGCGTGCTGTGATTGTTTTACGAGAATACCACCTGCTTTCCAGACAATTTCTGGAAAATTAAAATCGCCAGTAATTAGTAGGTGGGAATGCTTTTTGGCAGACACATTCTTAATAAATGTATTTAATTTTGTATTGTTTTCTTCGTTTGAGTTTGGACTGCGATAAACTGCCAGGATTAGCAATGTATCTGACCCCTTTAACTTAACCTCTACTCCAATTACTTCCTCAGGTAGATTACTGAGAGTTGATTTTACTTCTGTGGGATTTAGGGATGATGCAACTTGTACACTTATTCCACGGACGTTTTGTTTGTCTATATTGGTGAATATATCATAGCCATTGATTTGCAGCTCTTCTTTTTTAACAGTATATCTTAGATGTTTTGGGTTTGTTTCTGTGATTATAATTATATGGAGGGATAGCTGCGATATCTTTATTTGTAGCTCCTGCCTATTATTTAAAACTGAGTCTGCATTGGTGTAAAATACTTTAAGTTTGTTGGAATTATTCATATTACATTGAGACTTCTGGGTAGCACTAGTTGTTTTATTTGATCCTTTGTGTAGTAGACCACGTTTCTTGTCCATCACCTTATTTAGTATTAACTGTGATTTTGTTGGCATGTTTCCAAATGGGTGTTTGAGATGTGCACATGTGTTAACACGTTTACAAGTTCCTTCATGTACAATGGTTTTATTTTGTTTGGTTGGGTTTATTGTATGGTGATAATTCTTCAGAATGCTGTTTGGTTGTGTAATTATTTGTTCATGTGGATTTGGCTGATTGTCTGCTTTATCGATACACGTTGTATTGTTATGTGTGGATACGTCGGATACGTCGGTTAGCAGCTACTAGATGGTTCGATTAGTCTTTCGCCCCTATACCCGAGTACGACGATCGATTTGCACCTCAGAAGCGCTGCGGGCCTCCACCAGAGTTTCCTCTGTCGGCATAGTTCACCATCTTTCGGGTCTTGATCTGTAACTTCTCATAACATAGCAATAAACCAAGTAAGTCTCAGTTATATATGGTGAAGGAGAAGGAAAGTCTTGAAAGCTGATATGTTTGTATTTCCTAAGTTGAAAGGGGACATAACTCCATCAAAAAATGATGCAAACGCCTGAAACCCGAACTTGGTCTGTAATTTCTCATAATAAAGTAATGTACCAATTCTCAGTATAATATCTTGAAAGACTGCGAAAAATAGTGCGGAAAACTAATATTTTTCGTATTTCATAAGTCGAAAGGAGGCATAACTCCATGAAAAATTTACGAAAATGTCTGAAACTCGAACGTGCCCTGTAACTCCTTGTACTAAAGCGATGCACCCATTTTCACTTAAATATCTTGGAGTGCGAAAAAAAGCGTGGAAAGCTGATTTTTTTTTGTATTTCTTAAGTCGAAAGGGGGCATAACTCCATCAAAACTTTACGCATATTCCTAACTCCAACTTGATCTGTAACTTCTCATAACAAAGCAATGTAGCAGTTCTCAGTATAATATCTTGAGACTGCGAAGAGTGCGGAAAACTAATATATTTTGTATTTCATAAGTCGAAAGGGAGCATAACTCCATTAAAAATTGGCGAAAATGTCTGAAACTCAAACTTGCTCTGTAACCCCTCATACTAAAGCGATGGAACCAATTTTTCCTTAAATATCTTGAAGGAATGCAAAAAAAAAGTGTGGAAAGCTGATATATTTCATAAGTCGAAAGGGGGCATAACGCCATCAAAAATTGATGCATACACCTGAAACTCGAATTTGGTCTGTAACTTTTCATGCCAAAGCCATGTAGCAATTCTCAGTATAATATCTTGAAAGACTGCGAAAAAAGGTGTGGAAAACTAATTTTTTGTATTTCATAAGTCGAAAGGGGGCATAACTCCATGAAAAATTGACGAAAATGTCTGAAACTCGAACGTGCTCTGTAACTCCTTATACTAAAGCGATGCACCGATTTTCGCTTGAATATCTTGAAGGAGTACGAAAAAAAGTGCGGCAAGCTGATATTTTTCGTATTTCTTAACTCAAAAGGGGGTATAACTCCATAAAAAATTGACGCATACGCCTGAAACTCGAACTTGCTCTGTAACTTCTCATACCAAAGCAATAAACCAATTCTCAGTTGAATACATTGAAGGACTGCGAAAAAAAGTGCGGAAAACCAACTGCGACAGATGGACGGACAGACGGAGTACAAACCTATAGTCGCCACCCCCCCCCCCCCACCCCCGGTTTTACCGGTAGGGGGCTAATAATATGTTAGCTTAATCCAGTCACCTGGAGATACGATTTCCATGTTCCACAAGATAGTAACTCATTATGGCAATGTTGTTATGTCAACACGCATTGAAAATAATTGACAAGTCACGCAATCTACTGACACCAAAAAGCTCTTATGCAAACTGACTTGTGTTGGCTATCTGCATTTAAATTCCGATTGGTTTAGTAACCTCTTATATTCTCATTTAACACAGGTATGTGAATAGATTTTAGTTAAGGCACCCAAAGCGGACGCATAATGACAATGTGCGCAACTATTTGTAATATGACACAAACATAGTTTTCTTAATACAAGACATTTTATTAGATCCAGTTAACGTATTGCATACATGAACACAATACAAAAGAATTTCATAGTTATTACAATATAGTATTTATTTGTATAGAGAATGTAATATGAAATTTATATATAAAAGTACACTTTTGGTGGTGCTAATTAGTCAAATACTGTATAAATAGCAGCAGCAGTGGACACAAACAGCAGCAGCAACTAGGACTACTACTACTACTACTACTACTACTACTAGTAGTAGTAGAAGTAGTAGTAGTAGTAGTAGTAGTAGTAGTAGTAGTAGTAGTAGAAGCAGCAATAGTAGTATCTGTAGCAGCAGGACGAGTATTAGCAGAGCAGGAGCAGTTACAGTACTAGTGAGAGGCATCAGATGTCTAGCGTGCATAGACAGTTGTTAATGGCCGGTTTCTATTTTTAGGAATAACCATAAGATTTTCGCATTTGACGTTTTGCCAATATTCATGAACCGCTCTGTCATAATCAAGTGGTGATGGGACAATGAATAGCTTTTGACTCAATATAACCAAGATTCATGTGAACTAGTGATATCAATTTCATGACTTTTACACACTTCACAGTAAAATGGAAATGGGAATCATCTTACTTTAGGTAGCCTTCCAATGTTTTAGTAAATCCATCCTGTATAATGTGTAAATCATATAATCCCATGCATTATAGTAGGTCGGTAATTATATTAATATGCAATATTAAGATACATTTGCATAATAATAGGAAAAGTAAATGATTTTAAATGGATTTAAAACACTGGAACTAGCCCAAAGGAATATTAGGATCTCATCAATAATGAATTCTATATTAGATTGGATTCACCTCATAATTTGACTTGGTGTATTGCTGAGGAATATGATGAGTCATGTAAACAGTGTTAATGGGTTTATATTTCAGAATAATGTAATAGTAATAAGAATAACAACAATATATGCACAATCAGTGAAAGAGCAATGTAGGACATGCTAAATAATGTGCATTAGTAATGTAACATAACCTTATTGGAACAGTCTGGTTCAGGATAAGTTTCCCATCTTGATATTTATCTTACATAACATAACATCAATATAGTTTTGACTGGGATCCTTAGCTAGGATGTAGTCAGCTTGAGTCAGCTTACTGGGCTGCTACTTGATCAATACTGGCCCAATATGGGCCAGTACTGTCTCAGTAACCCGCATCATCGCGGTTAACGAACCCATGCCATATCAATCCTCGTTCATAATCCCATTACGGCTCCGGCAGAATGCTCGACTGCAAGGCGACAAAAGGCGAGATGGCATTCAGTGTAGAATTCTGGATGAAACCAGAGGGTGGATTACCAAACCCAGCCCCTGTTATTCCTATCGTTAATATAAGATCTTTCCACTTTATCCATCCATCCTATTATGTATAGGCAGCAACAGCACCCAGTCAAATTAGTTACAAAATATTCAACAGCTTCCCTGGATAGTTTTCAGGAAATTGATAGTTAGGTCAATCAGGGTTCGATCAATCCCAACACGGCGAGGTGTGGGTGGAGCTTAGCTAGTAATGGGCGGGGCATAGCTAAAGCTGGAAAGATCCATTCTTTATTATTACTTTACTCTATGATTATTTTAACAAACTCTGGTGTAATGAATTACTGATGAAATGTTAGAATGCAATGAACAACATCGTAGTATTTGAGAATCGTATGAGAATGCATGACTGTTTAATGAGACAAGAGCTGTGTCAATTTATTCTAGAAATATATGCTACATACAATAGTTTGTATGTAATCAACATGGTACACAGATACACAAATTCAGCCTTAATTAACAGATCTGTCAGTAAGTTAAATTAAAAGAATATGGAGTTGAAATTATAGCATCAAATGTAGAGCTATTTCAGATTCAATCACATATTGACTAGATGTGTACAGTTTATACACAGAGACAACATCTAACCCGCTTCATGTTCAATGGATGAATCCAGTTTTACCCATGTCCTGCCAATCACTAGCTAAGGCCCACACACCCTATGAAGCTCAATTTCCAGAAACTATACAGTATACAGGTAAGTTGTTGAATACTTTGACACTAATTTAACTAGGGAAACAACAGCGTTCAGTAAAATTTATTTCAAAATATTCAAAAGAATGTTTATTAAATAGTAACGACATACAATTCGTATAACATAAAGGATTATTAAGTATTGATGATGGATTAAATCGTGTCATTCATGACGTAGTTTATTATGACATCATATGATGTATCGATAAATTAGATTCAGTTATTCACAAAAGGTTTTCTCCCCGAAAGTGTAGACAAATATGTAATGTTGAGAATTGTGAAATTAATTTGAATATGATTTGCTGATGGTAACAGTTATCAGGCAAATTGTTTTCAAATCACAAATATGAGCTTATTTTTACCATCAAGGAAATATAACCAAGACAAATATAATAATATTGTTAAAACACAACAAAACAAATGAACAACAACATTTACACAGCTAGGTAATATGTTGCTCAACAAATTACACCAAGATATATAAACACACAAGTACCGAGTTTTTAAAATTTGCCACAATGCTGTCAACTAAATCAAATAAATAACACATAGTACGTCTTCATTCCTGGTCATTAAAGATCGTGCATTGACATAATTGTTGACATAATTATTGCATGATGCAGATAGGTGTAATAGCAATTATTATAAAGAGGTGTAAGATTTTGAAATGTATGTAGCTCATCTCCTGTAAATATGTGGAAAGCCACAGACTGACCAAAATAGTTTGACAATGGTGATATAAGTCATTTAGAATTGTCTGGTTATTGGATGGTGAATAGAATAATAATGTTTCCAACACTCTACCTGTGTTTTATTGCTTAAACGTGCATATTCACATCAGAATGTTTGAAAATAATATTGCTAAACTTGTATACATTTAGAGGCTTTAAATAACTCTTAACA
The DNA here is from genome assembly GCA_034401795.1 of Chaetoderma sp. LZ-2023a. Lineage (NCBI taxonomy): Eukaryota > Metazoa > Mollusca > Caudofoveata > Chaetodermatida > Chaetodermatidae > Chaetoderma > Chaetoderma sp. LZ-2023a. The sequence continues at coordinate 13,468,695 of CM067362.1, forward strand.
GAAGATGATTTCATTCCATATAAATTAATATAATTTTGTTTGGTTGTGAAGTTGATTTAGGAATTTGTGTCTCTATTTTAATTTCACAACTGAAAAAATTATATTAATTTCTACGTAATGAAGTCATCTTCTGTTGAGACTTATTTCATTTCATTAAATCTAGGCACACAATTTAAGCCCCTAAATGTATACAACTTAAACAACTTTATTTTTAAGCATTCTGCTGTGAAGATGCACCTTTAATGAACCCTTCCAGGTATAGCTATGCCCCGCCCATCCCTTGTTAAGTTCCATCCACGCTTCGCTCCTGTTGAGATTGATCGATCCCTGAACGCCCTGACTATCATTTTCCAGAAAACTATACACGTAAGCTGTTGAATATTTTTAAACTATGGCAGCAACAGTGCCCAGTCAAATTAGTTTCAAAAGTCAACATAATATTTATTAAATAGTAAAGACCTACAATTCGTACAACAACGCTTAGTTCGTCTTCATCCTACACATCACATAGTTGATTATGACACCATATGATGGATGGATAAACTACAAAGGTCCATTAACTCGACTGTTCTATGCTGCACTATGGGTCATGTATGTCAGCTGTTTGGGTCATACAAGTCACTTGTTTGGGTCATGCATGTCACCTGTTTGTTATACAATAAATGTTTAAAATGCGAGATGTATGCTCATGTACCATTGGCATAAATCTTATAAATAAACATTATATAATTATATTTCGCATAGCATACTGATCTGCTGTATATATATATATATTCTTAACACTGAAATCACTATATCTTTATTTAACCTAAACATTACATTTTTAATTTTTAATTTGAGAAGCGATTGCTATCTTACGAGCAAATTCAGGTAAAATAGTCAACTTACTATTTCATAATTTAAAAGAGAGCATGCATTGTGCATGGTTTGTAGACTCGCAGGATAAACAAACTAGAATACTTCTAGGTGCACTTGTCCTGTCTAAAGATGTCACAAATATGTAGTCGTACGTATGTTCATAAAATGTATGAAAACAAACAATGTTGTGATAATTTTTAGGCACATTTGAAACATCATTACAACTTTCATCTTCTTATGTTTGTGACAGTGAGAGTGGTGCTTCATTAGAAGACGATATATTTAAGAGCTTATGTAGGTTGAAATAACAGAAGCTTCCAGATATCGTTCCCAATTAAACATGTGTTAGAAGCCAGAATGAAACTGTATTAGGCACTCAGTGAGGTCAATGAAGACTTGATCAAGCGATTCTAACTATTGGAGGATGCTCAAACACTGTGCATGTATAACACAGCAAGATGATGGTTGTGCCTCCACTTTGTAACTCGAACTCAACCTCCACAAGACACATAAGCACATCTGTAGCACCAAGATTGGTGTTGTCTACGATTTACTGGATTCTTAAATTCTCAAGTTATTACACCCATAGATGATGAGGCCAATCTTAGAGAAAATAAGAAACTTTAAAAACGGTAGAACATGGTGTATTAAGTTCCGTATCTCGCCATTCAGTGGGAACACTGTATTTATAAGACTCCCCCTACACTCCAGAGAGCATAACTACAAATGAATTGGTCCTGGTTAATAGTTTGATTCATGACTTAAAAACTATCGTTTTGTTATGAGACCACTAAGCATGTCAATAGGTAATGGGAAGATAATTGTCGAGTTCTTCTCTGCTGAGATGGTGTTCAGTGTCTGTAGATATCTCAGCTGTAAGGCAGCAGGGGATTCACTCATCACATCAGCTGCCTCCTTCAGCGCATGCGACGCCTTCCGTTCACCTTCAGCAGCGATCACCTGCGAGAAAACAAACACAAGCATATGTTTTGTTATGCTAATTATTAAACATTATTATTTATAATACAAATCTTAAGAAATTAATTTATAATAATAATAATAATAATAATAATAATAAAGCATCTACTACTACCACCACTACTACTACTACTACTACTACTACTACTACTACTACTACTACTACTAGTGTATTTTAAACAAAAAAACAATCTTTCTTGAATAATATTATTTGACGGAATGTTGTTGAGGTAACATTGTTTAGTTATATTGTTTACATTAAGTGCTGCAGTAGCATTTACATATTATTATCTCTAATATATCACAATATGCGCTTCTTGAAGGCATGCGAGATGGCCACCTTCTGATTGCAGAATAGAGAATACGTTTCTTCTTGAAGATGATTGACATTATATATGACCAATAGATGATTAGAGAATTGGTTTTCATACCTTTGCCTTTGCGTCACGAGCTGCCTCAGCCTCGGCAGCCATTGCTCTTTGCAATTGTACTGGTAGTCTCACGTCTTTCCTGAAATGTGAATGATATTGGCCATGATATTTGGCAACAAATGGGAGTGAATATAGAACAGACATATATTATGATCAAATTTGTGGAATTTAGCAATGTACACAAGCAAGAGCAGCACAAGCAGTGGTGTATATTAGTTCAAGAAGTTAGGGGGAATTCTTAAAGGGTTTGCGAGGAGTTTCTGCAATTGGAAATACCATGTGACAGGCAGATGGCATGCATCTCCTACATGCTACAATCGGTTTAAGTAAGACACATTTAAGGTGATTGAACATTGCCACAGCATTTAGTATTATGGAAAAGCTCTGAAAAGTATAATTCCTCATGAATTATACATTCTAAAAACAATCACTGGCATATTCTGAGTCGGGAACTACTGCATTTACTCAAAATGTGATTAAACGCATCCCTTAGTATTATAGACTTGGTAAGTGATGACCTACTTCCTGTTCCACCTCGTTAAATTAAATAACAAATTCAGTTCTGCTCACATGTCCACAAGACCTGGCCATTTTACTAGAACACCAAGTTTTTTAATCCAAATATTTTACAACTTCTCAAAGAATTAAATGGTATAACTCAGGTGATTACAGCCAGATTTTTGTTGTACACAATTCCAGTCATGTCCTAAGCAGAGGCAAGGATTTCTAAAATTTGAACTGGATACATAAACCGTAGCTTAAGTTAGCGAGTGGAAACCAAATATTCTAAACATTTTCAAGAAATCACGAGGATAAAGTTCTCTAAGGATTACATGCCAATTTAGGCAGTACCCAATCACAGTCAAGGTCTTATGCAAAGGCCTGGTTTTCCAAGCTTTGAACTGAATCCACGTAGCTTAACAGATCAAGTGGAAAGCAAATATTTACGTGTCAGATTAGTTGAGATTTCTAATCTGCTTAGAAGATCCTCTGATAATTTCTTCCAATTCCTTATGGTGCTAGGAATAACGCTGAATTTAAAGATGTTGGTTCTAACATAAAATGTGTTTGAAGCGGCTGCTGTGCATATTTTGGTTTTCCAAATTGGTGTCTGTAGACTGTGTAATGGTATTTTTGCTTGTTGGTATATGCACTTGTAAAAAGGTAAGGCGGTTTTGATTCCTTCTGTCAATCGATGGTGGGAGTTTTAGGTTGCCCATTATACTGCCTGGTTTTGCAGTTATAGTTTGAGGGGATGAATATAGCTGTCAGCTTTTGCACACCCTAGTTAGTTATTTGATGTGTGTCCAAAACTCTACTTGCATATTCCAGAAATGGTCTACTCAATCCCATGTATGCTTGAAGTCTGATTGCTTGGGGACAAAACCATAACTGTCTCCGCTATAGTCTTAAAGTTCTGTACGATTTGCTGCAAATCTCTGTGATGTATTTCTTCCAGATTAAGTCATTTGTGACGTTGACACGCAAATACTTTACTAATGAGATAGAAATTGAACTGGTTCCTTTTAATGTGTAACAGCATTTTATGGTTTGTTTGTTTTCTGTGCCGGTTGGAAACGCATTCCCCAAGTGGTAGCCCAGTTACATAACATGTATGACACCCCATAATTGATGACAGTAATAAGTTGAGTTAATGTCATCAAAGTTTGGGCTTCAAGCTTAGGGTGATATTATCAAAATGAATGAATGCTGTCTCGCTAGTTTCCTCTGACAAAAAAATCCCCACAAGTGCCACCATTCTATACTGACAGATCATAGGCTTTATAATTGTATCTCCCTCAAGACTTACACTTCAACACGCTCAACTCGGACTCCCCACGGGTCTGTGGCTGAATCGAGAGATCCCTGCAAAACAAACATGTAACAATTCTATATTACGAAACTTAGCTCTAAAGACGCATAGATGTATATGTACGCACGCATGCGCATATAAACAAGTGGTTAGGGGAATATGTATAATAGATTAAATTTTTTATTTAAATTTATTCTCTAACAGGTATACGATGAATTATTAACATAAACATTATGATATAGAATAGTTGTTTACTAACTTAAGGTTCCATATAATCTACTGCAAAACAGGGCATAGTTAGCATGGTGCTGACAATATAAACACGGGCATAGTTGACAGCCCTCTCTAACCAACCTATGTCACAGCTGTCAGCTATGCTGTCGGTGGCTCCCTTGTTCGCTATCTAGACTGTCTGTAAATACGTTACAAATAATTGTAGAAACACCCCAAGGGATGCAGATATGTGACCAGGAACCACACTGAGCAGTGACGCTGTCAGTCTGGGCGGTTCTCCTAACAGAGGAGGAAATTACGAAATACAATAAAATACTGCCAGTGCTTATTTAAGCACTGCTGGGATGTCAATAAGACAAATTGCCTAAACCAATTTATTATAATGTTAAAACAAGTTCGCTCTAGCAGACTAAGATCAAATCTCGTAGATACCATATTTTAGAAAAGTATCTCATACAAGAACGGAATTCATTTCAAAAAGGTAATTCATATTTTAATAGAAGGAACTGATATGTCTTTTTAATATAACGCGGAGAATAAGTTTTATTGCACGACGTAGTCCACTGTATGTTTGCCACTTATATTGTATATTTATATAATAGATCAATAACCTTTCTCCTATCAAATATGTACACACCTGCATTAGTTGACTGATGGCTTCCCGGTCAGCTAGAATCTCTGATAGTGTCTTAGTGCCCAATGTGTTTCGGAGGGTTGTCTGCGCGAGAAGTCGTGTGGAGCGGTTTGCATCTTCCACATTTGTGATTGAAGCTGTAGCATCTTTGATACGGAAGTACACCACAGCATCAACGGCGACTGTCACGGAGTCACGTGTCAAGATCTGTAACAGAAGTCATATAAAACCCTGGGATATAAATTATTAACTCTTTTAATGTCTGAATTTCGTCGAAAAATCCAAATATTTGCTTATGAAATGCAGAATTGCATGACACGGGAATATTATTTTTCAAAATTTACCACTTTAATGACCGGCTCCGTTATTGAGCCAGTCATTTCAGTGATAAATTGTCAAAAATACTATTCTATTGACCTGCAAATGTATATTCTCCAAGACCACTGCAATGGCCGGTCTCGCCAGAAGAAGGTTAAGACAGGGTCAAGTCAAATTAGTTTCAAAATATTCAACGGCTTACCTGTACAGTTACCTTAAAATTTAAATTCTGGGAATTCAGGCTTCAAATTGTTTCCAACAGGCTTAAGAATATGGGCGAAGCATAGTTAGAAATGGCTGTTGTATAGCTAGAAATGGTTGTGGCATAGCTAGAAACGGGTGTGGCCTAGTCACAAAGGGGTGTAGCATAGTCACAAATGGGCGTGGCAAATCAAGAAATGTATTCCTCTACAGTACATCTAAAGCCATACCTCTTGCGGTGGAACGTCGAATGCTACAGTACGTAAGTCCACTTTGGTGTAGGCATCAATGCACGGTACAATGAAAAATAAACCTGAAAAGATGAAGTAAGGAATTGATGGATCCAGTTTCTCAGTTAATCTTATGGTGTCATAATCAACTACATCACATGTAGGTTGACGTCATAATCAATTACGTCATGAATGGCGTGATTTAGTCTGTCATAAACGCTTAATAGGCCGTCGAGTTGTACGAATTATATGTCTTTGCTACTTAATAACTGTTGCTGCAATAGGCATCCAGTCAAATTAGTTTCAAAATATTCAACAGCTTACCTGAATAGTTTTCTGGAAATTGAGATTCAAGAAGTTCAAGGCTCGATAGTAATAAACATGGGCAAAGCATGGGCAGAGCTTAGCTAGAGATGGGCATAGATTAAACTGGATTCCTTCTTTGATATGTTTGACGATATGTGTTTATGTATTGCTACAGCATAAGACAACTGCATTTTCAAGTGTACGCAGTGTAGTTTTTTAGCTCAACTGGCCAGAATGGCCAAGTGAACTTATGCCATGGCGACCATCCATCATCCATTCGTCTGTCCATCAACTTTTGCTTTAAAACGCATCTCGTCCTAAACCGGTTGGTGAATTCTAACCAAATTTGTCTGGAAGGATTCTCGAACTTCTATTCAGATTTTTGATTCGTCAGTTTTTTGGCCAAAAATCTTAAATTTTATAAGGATTTACCGAAAAGTGTCAAAACAAACCGCCTCCTTAGCTTCTTGAAGTATCATATGGAGGTAACCTCTAGAACTTCTATTCAAATATTTGATTGGTCAATTTCTTTGGTTAAAAACCTTGATTTTGTAACACCAGAAATGTGGTTGCAATGCAACTATGAAGCTCGAATTTACAATGACCTATGAAGCTTGACTTTAAACATAAAATAAATATAGAAGGCTTATCAATACACTTATCAACAACAGGCCTAAAGGCCTGTCACGCTCACCGGGACTATTAGCATTTGAACCACTTGCATTTAAATAGACATGATGAATCCAAGATGACCACCAAAGAAATTGACCCATCAAAATTCTCATTTGATTCCCTGAAGCTTATCGTCATAGGATCATTCCACCCAAGTTTGGTTGAAATCTAGTCGTTGATTAAGTAGTAGTAGTAGTAGTAGTAGTAGTAGTAGTAGTAGTAGTAGTAGTAGTAGTAGTAGTAGTAGTAGTAGTAGTTCCAGGATCGCTGCCGAAAAAATTCACCTAAATTTTCATTAGAACGCTTGCAATTGATCATGATAGGAGCATTTCATCCAAGTTTCATTGAAATTGGGCCATTGATTAAGGAAGAGTAACGTTTTAAAGGATTTCTGGAAAATCCAAGATGGTCACCAGAAAAATTCACCAATCAAAATTCTGTACACAAGCTCTGAAGCCTAGTCCCATAGGGTCCTTCCAGCCCAATTAAGTTGAAATCCGCCAAGCCGTTAATAACGTTTAGCGTTTTGACAAATTCAGGCAAATCTTTCATAAAGCTTTAAATTTTCACAAGCAAAATGGACACATTAAAATTCTGTATGTATGATTACTGTATTCTGCGGCTGTAGTAGTAGAAACATCCTACAGCTGCAAGCAGTCCTTCTTCATTTTTGCCCACTGTGTCTTGTCCTCAGTTGAAATCCTTAGCTTCCTCAGGTCCATTCTTGACTTGAGTCTACCGAGTCCTGCTTTCTTGAGGTCACCTCGTAGAATGCTTAGCAGATTTATGCAATGACGTTCTCTCCTGGCTTTGTATTTGCTGGCTCCGAGTAGGGGGACTTCCACGTCTCTGTGCTGGTGTCTCTTCTAGCATCCTTAGCACATGGCCAAACATGGACCATCTTTGCTGGGCGACTTTTACAGACAGTGGCGACGTATTACAAATCTTGTATAGTGCATTGTTGGAAATTATGCTGTCTGGCCATCTGTGTCCAGTGATGATGTATATGTGGTTGCGGTGACAGGCATCGAATTTGTCTAGAGCTGCCTTTGGAGCTGCCCAGCTGCTAGTGTTATACATCATCAAGGATACACAGGTTGCATTGTATAACCGTCGCCTTCTAATCAAGGGCATCTTTGATCTACGAATCCATAGTTTCCAGAAGGACTGGAAAGCTATGTTCCCCATGACGCAGCGTGCACCAATGTCAGCAGTACTGCAAAGAAGTGAGCCCAGGATTTTACTTTTCATTCATGGTTAGCCGCCACGAAGTGGGTCGTCAGTTTCTTTAGTCTCATGCTTTGTAGATAGGTATATGTGGGTGAACTCTGTTTAGGATTCATTCATAAAGAGATTCTCAAGTTTTAGTTTGCTTGCAGCAATTGGGAGAAGTTCATCAAGCGGTTTCTTTTCCGTGTCTATGAAATCCACATCATCGGCATATTCCATCTCTAGTGGCATAGGCCTACCCAGTATTGACACGGAGGGGGTGGGGTGGTCTTGTGGAACCTTTCCTGCGCAGATTTCAATGCAACTGCAAAGTAGCATGTGAGAAGCACCGGAGATAGACCATTTCCCTGTGGGGAGCCGATTAATGTCTCAAACTCTACAGACTACACTTACATGACTCATACTCTCATCGTGGTGCCTGCAAGCGGTAGTCTCACTAGTCGTAACTCATCTTCATTGCACCCGGCCTGGTTTAGTACATCTATGATCTTTGAGCGTTTAATTGTGTTGAAGGCTTGTGACATGTCAATGCCCATTTTGTGAAAATCCCAGTGTTTGGACATGACTACCTAACACAAGCATGCGTTGAGCCCATACAATTTCTGCACAGCTGCATCCACGTTTGAAGCCACTTTGACATGGTCCGGTGAAGTCATCGATCTTGTCTCAGATGGACAATAGAATAACATTGGATATGATTTCCCATATGCTGTTGAGGAGCACAATGGGCCGCAGATTGGCTGGGGGTCAGGTGGCTTCTTCGGCTTGGGTAGTGTGATAAGGGCACCTTGGCCTACAGCAAGGATGAGAAGGTGGTGCATAAAAGCTGAACTAATTAGGTGCATGATCAGTTTTGAAATAATGTCACTTGCATATTTGAATGGTTCATTGCCCATGCCATCAGGTCCAGATGCATGTCCATTTTTCAGGGCTTTAAGTGCCTTCTCAACTTCTATTGTATTAATTGGTGTTAGTAATGACCTGAGGTCTCCTGAGAACGGGTGCAACGGCTCATTATCATGGTCAGTGAACTGTTCCTTGAACCTTTATCGAATCGCCTCGACTTTGACCTGGTCATTCTCGATAAAGTGTCCTTCAGAGTTGTGTACAGTGATTGGTGGTGTGTGGTCAAATTTTAACATAACGAAAGAACAGGCAGGAGGATTTCCAGACTTTCGCAGTCATCCGTATCAAAGAATCCAGATCCAGATCGGATCAAATTCTGGAGCCATGAATATCTCGGACACTGCTGATCCGATTTGGCGTAGCAAAGGGTGTGTCCATACGCTAGGATTCCCCAATATTGGGCGTGAATCGAAGGCGACGATTAGCTACAAGTAGATATAGATCTATGAATGTGAAGTTTGCACCAAGCCAATTAATATAGTAGATAGTCTGTAAACTGAATCGCATGCTCATATATTCAAAACATGGTTGCAGCCAGCATGAGGCCCAGGCGACATAATAGACGGCTGATCCAATAAAGCATGTCAAATACACATAGACCTATATTACTTACCTGGCCCCTTTGCTCCTCCACTCACTAGCTTGCCCAACCGGAAGATGACAGCCCGTTCATACTCCTGAACCACCTATTATCACAAGAACATTAACGGGTGATTGTCTCACTGAATGGATCATTCCAGTTTTAGCTATGCTACGCCCATCTCTAGCTAAGTTCGACCCACAACTCGCTCGTGTTGGGATCGATCGATCACTGAACTCCTTGACTATCAATTTCCAGAAAACTACCCGGTATACAAGTAATCTGTTGAATATTTTGAAACTAATTTGACTGGGTGTTGTTGCTGTCTATGGCAGCAACAGCGCCCCGTCAAATTAGTTTCAAAATATTCAACAGAATGTTGATTAAATAGTAGACATACAATTCGTACAACAACATCTAGTCCGTCTTCAATTATGCGTTCGCGACGTACTTATTTACGTCATTCATGACGTCATTAATTATGATGTCATTATACACGTCACGTAGTTGATTATGACGTCATATGATGGATGGATACAAGAGTATGTGTCAGAGCAAATTGGAAATGGGATATTATTGTTACAGTGACAGAACAATGAATAGATGCATCCAATCTGTCACTCAAGTATATGTTGTCATAGTCAATCGTATCATAATCACATGTAGGTTGACATCACAATCATAATGCGCAATGAATGACGCATATAACTCCGTCATGAACATTTAAAAGTGTGTCAAGTATACAAATTGTAATGGATTTACTTTTTAATAAAGATTTTGTTGAATATTTTGAAACTAATTCGAGTGGGCGCAAAATATTCAATAGCTAGCCTGTATAGTTATGTTGAAATGGAATTCTAAGAATTCAGAGGTCTAGACTAGGCATAATCGGCAGATTTGTGCAAATTAAAAGAGGTGGAGGCAAATCGTGTTACCGGCCACAATTCATACTTTCTAGATGTATTCCGGTGTGCTGAGTTCAATAAAGGTGTATGATGGGATACATTCTGAGGCTTTGACCCTCTAATAGCCGATTCAAAATGATGGCTATTTTTCGCAATTCACCACCCCACCCCCAAATTGGCTGTATTAATGTGGGCCACACTCCTGTATCATCCATGCCATTATAGTCACAGCTGTTATAGTGTATGCAATGGTTTGACGAATAGACGCGATACGGGAATCGAGATTATAATTGTTTTATTTTACTACTCAGCATTAACTACCTAGTTGCCAGATCGTCCAGCTTAAAGCTGATATAGCATCTTCTATAACATCCCTCCTTTTATAATAAACAAAGGAACTATGTAATAATAAATTTTAAAATAATTAACTATGGGTTATTAACTATAGGTAATGACAGCTAGTAAGCTTTTTCAAATAGTCATTGAAATTGGAAGGACGGCGAGATTCTCTACCACTTCTGGTTACAACTGGAAGAGGACAAGTGGTAGGGCCTGGAGTTGTAGGTGTGAAAACAGTATTGGGAATAATTGTTCTGTTGTCAGCCGATTCTGCCAATGGAATTGGTTGAATCTTGCGAGGTGTTTCAAATGGTTCAGGGGTTTCACGGATATATACACGATTGCGTCGATATTTATGTCAATTCATGTCAACCACGTAACTACGAGGAGCGGCTTCAGCTGTGATGGATGCTGGTTTCCACTGATGATCTTTCGGAAAGACCTTTACACGAACAGGCTGTCCGATAGACAATGGTGGAAACTGGTTCGCATGTCTGTCATGATACGATTTGGCGACTTTCCGCTTATGTATGACATCTGCATCAACTCTTAGTTGAAGACAAGTGTTGTACAGTTCTGGTACACATGGTAAGAATGACCGGGTTCTGAGCGACATGTTGAGCAGGAGATGAAGTCATGTTTGTTGATGGCGTGTTTCTCCACTCGAGTAGAGCTTTCCAAATGTTTCTCCCATCGTCAACAGCTTTTATGATGTGTTTTTGTAATCTTTACTGCCGACTCTGCTTTGCCATTGGAGCGACTATGATATGGACTAGAGATTAGATGTTCGAAATCTCAGTCTAGAGCAAAGGATTGAAAGTCTTTCGATGCGTAATTAGGTCCACGTCCGAGATCAGAGAATATGGTACACCATGTATTGCAAACACAGGTTTCAGTGTACCGATTAGGCATTCTGTAGTCATAGATTCAAGGTTTCATTAATTCAATATAATCAGAGTAAATGTCAACAAGTACACAATAGTGCTGCTTGTCGACTTCAAAACAATCAGAAGCTACAATTTGCCAGGGTACTTTGGTTATTGGGTATGTCATTAATGGTTCTCGCGGTTGAGAGGGTTGATGGGCCAGGCAAATCCTGCACTTTCCAACTGCTGTTAAGTCACTATAGTCCAGTAAAGCTACAAATTAACCTAGAACAAATTGTAACAGAATTTATTTCTTTTCTGCGGCATTCATGGGACTGCCAGGTGTCACATATCAAAAGTCCTCCAAAATCCCTCGATGGGAAAGTGGGTAAATTCGCATATTTATCTACCGCCATTATCCGAATAATGAAACTTCCCTTACCTGCTTCATTCCGCAAGTAAACGAAGTAGAAATGTTGTCTAAGCTCTGAATTTCATGGTCACGGAAGACAGTAAGCAATTGGCAATATTGCTTTGAACCACTTGTACAAATTCTACAAACCACAGATTAAATATGGTTGTATGCACAGGGCCGGGGTAATTTAAAAAAATTATATTTAAAGTAAGTTTAATTTTGTTTTTCGCTTTTAAAATTTTATCTAAAATAAATTGCATTTTAATTTTCACTTTTATCTCACAATTTGAATAAATTTCTATACAATTCAATCAGAATATGGACATGGATTTAGATACATGCGTTATTTGTAACCAGAGCCTAGAAAATGGCTCACAAACTGTTAAGCTTCGAGTTAAAGGCTGTGACGGTATTAACAATGCTAGCAGAGCCCGTGAAAGCGATGTCATAGCTGAAGTAGGACAGAGGGTTCATGTAAAATGTCGACGGGAGTTCATTGATCCCAAGCGGATTGCCCGTGACGCAGAGAAAATTGAACAATCTCCGCCACTCATGCGAACACTCCGTTCAGAAAGTCCAACATTCAATTTTAGTGAACATTGTTTGCTATGCGGATACCCTGCAAAAATTCAAGATGGAAAGAAACGTGGCTATGATATTTATCCAGTAAGTACTCATGACTTTCAATGTAGTATCGCCGAGGCCTGTGAGCAGAGAAAAGACGAATGGGGCAAACTTGTAGCTGGGCGGCTTGCCTTCACGCCGGATTTATGCGTTGTCAATGCAGTATACCATCAAAGCTGCAGCGTAAATTTTCGAACCATGAAAATTATCCCTCAGCTGCACTCATCTTGCTCATCCCAAAAACATGGAAGGCCAGAAGACTTGGACAGAGTAAGAGCATTTAGTGCGACAATGGCATTTCTTGAAAATAATGATGATAAGTGTAAAGTCAAGTGGTGGTCTAACACGAGGTCGTGGAATGACAGAACTTCAGCGTCTTGTTTGGTTGTTGTCTATACCCGCATGTGCAGATGTGTGTAATGCAATGCAAGAGCTCTCTGGGGTAAACTGTGATTCAAGTGAACAACACAAAGATTCCACACAATCTCGAATAAAGCGTGATATGGATGATACTTACAAAATTCTCAAAATCCTTAGTGAACTGAATCCATTTGGACCAGACCCTTCTCTTAGAGGACTTGTTAGTGGATTGTCTGCACATGAATCAGTCAATGTTGACGATGCTAAAGATATTGGAGAATCAATTATTAATTCGATGTGTGGCCAATGTGTATCAAGCATTTCGTTCCAGAGAAAGAGACAAGCTATTACCTTAGCATCCAAAACATCTCTCAAGATTGATGATGAATGTGTACAAATTGATCCACAACTCCTATTTCAAAGACTCAATTTAATTGCTACAAATGGATCAAAAGGGAATCCAGCATCTTATTTTGAGTATGAGTTGTGCACTCATCCGCCCGCACTCTTTGATAATTCATCTCTTCCATGGGAAGCAAATAAGCCGGCACTTGCTGATGCATTGTGGAAATTAATTCAAAATGAAGATGCAGTCCTTCCAGATTCTGTCCACTATGTGCTTGATGGAGGAGCTCTATTACACCGTGTTCCATGGCAGCGTGGAGAGACATTTGCAAATGTTTGTCAAAGATATGTAAAATATTGCATAAGCAAATATGAAAAGGCTACAGTAATTTTTGATGGTTATGACCAAGGCCCAGACATAAAAGATGTAACACATAAGAGGCGAACTCGTGGATCAGGCGCAACTGTTGTACTGACTCCGCAAACAGTTGTAACTCTGAGTAAGCCTGATTTTCTTAGTAACAAACAGAACAAACATCGGTTCATATCAATCTTAAGTTCATCTCTCGAACAGGCTGGATGCTTAACGATAAAGGCAAGCGGTGATGCTGATGTCTTAATTACGCAAACGGCTATCTTGGCTTCAAAGTCAACAAATACTGCTCTTGTTGGAGACGATACCGACCTACTGGTGTTGCTTCTATACCATACTGATATGAATGGCTGTCAGCTATTTTTCAGACCAGAGCCAAAGCAAAATGCAAAGAAACCCCGACTGTGGAATATCAAAATGGCAAAGGAAAAACTCGGGTTCTGTTTGTGCTCACAGCTGTTATTTATCCATGCTATCCTTGGCTGTGACTCAACATCTAGGCTTTATGGAATTGGAAAATCTGCATCCCTTAGCAAAATCCAGTGCTGCAAAGAACTCTCTCAAATTGGTGAAGTGTTTACAATGGGTAATGCGAATAAAGATGACGTGATAAAAGCAGGTGAGAAGGCAATGCTTATTCTATACAATGGCACTTCAATGGATAATCTAGTTGCTTTGCGGTACAAGCGATTCAGGTAGAAGGTTGCAAAAAGTTCCAAGTATGTTGAAGCACGAGATTTACCACCAACACCCGCATCCGCAAAGTTTCACAGTCTTCGCGTGTACTACCAAATTCAAGTTTGGAGAGGAGATGCTGGAGATATGGATCCAACAGAATGGGGCTGGAAAGTTCTCAACCACCAAATGCTGCCTGTTAAGACTGACATGCTGGCAGCACCTGACGATTTACTGTATTCATTTAGATGCAGCTGCAAAACTGGCTGTGAATCAAAGAGATGCACCTGTAGAAAACATGGGCTCAGCTGCACATCCGCCTGCGAAGACTGTAAGGGTCTCAGTTGCTCGAATTCAATAACGCTCATTGAGGAAGATGACTTGGATAATTGATGCAAGATGAAATTAGTAGAAACCATGTACCTATGCCATACTATTTCATCTTAGCTTAGCTTAGAAACACACAATACCGTGACATAATACAAAATATATTATGTATTGTATCAATATCAATGATGGTATTAGGTAAATTCATGTAAGTGGCATAACACAATACATTTAATTTGTGGAGAATATGTCAATCGTATTCATTTATTACTAAAAAAGTCCAAAAATACCCAGTCACACATATATTACATACCGGTTTTAAAGAAATAAAGAAAAATTGATTTTTCAGGTGAAATGGCCCAAATCTGGTAATAATTATGCAAATTTTACCCTTTCCCCTATTGGAATTTTGGAGGACTTTTGATATGTTGTACATGATGGCCCCATATACATTGGGCGAGGTAAAAAAATTCTGTTGCAATTTGTTCCGGGTTAAAATATTTTTGGCCTAGATTGACTGGACTACTATGCATCTGAGGCCAATACATAATGTCACGGGCTGTGTGAATTGTTGCATTAATACCAAGGTGTGATGCATGCGCGCGAGTGATCATGTCATTACGTATTTTCTTAGGAATCAGGATTCGAGTTCCTCTGAGAATGAGACCGTTCTGTGTTGCCATTTCATCACGGTAGGCCCAATATTCGCGAATTGTTAAAGGAAAATCTGTTTTATCATTGGGCCAACCAGTGGTGATCATGTGAATTAAGTCCTGCATAGCCGGATCTGCACACGTTTCTAACTGAATGCATCGCAACCATTCGTCAGTTATGAAGATAACATCAGCATTACGAGTCTGCTCAAGATCACGTTGGATCTTTTCTTCCAAAATGATTTGATATACAAGGTAGTTGGGCGTAATTGCACTTGATTCTTGCTGAGGTAGGGATGTGCGAGACAAAGTGTCTGAAATGTACATCTTATGTCATGGCTTATATGCTATTGTTAGCGAGAATTTCTGTAACCGTAACCACATTTTCTGTAGTCGTTTAGGACTGGCTAAGTCTTTTTGAAGATTGACATCAGCGGCTTATGATCTGAAAGTACTAGCACGTTATGCTTTCCAAGAATGTATTGTTCAAAGCGTTCGGTCACAAAGACGATTGCAAGGCACTTCTTTTCGATTTGAGCACAGTTACGTTCACACGGATTTAAGGCTCTTGATGCATAGGCAATGGGATGTCCGTCTTGAATCAGGACAGCACCAAGTCCAACTTCTGAGCTATCACATTCTATTGTCACATCCTTATTCACGTCATAGTAGTGTAGAATACTGGCACATGTGATTAGCTGCTTGATTTCATTCAGCGCTTTCTCATGTTGTGTCAGCCAATCGAAATAGGAGTCTTTGTCTGGCAAGTGTCAAAGTGGCTCACAGACACTGCTGAGTCGTGGCATGAATGTTCCTAGGTAGGTTACTACTCAAATAAGTCTCTGAACAGCTTGTAAACAGTCAAGCGTGGGCATTTCTAACACTGCTTTGACTTTTTCTGTATCTGGGGAAATGCCTTTAGCAACATGGTCCATTTTGTAACAGAGTTTCTTCTTGTTGAGCTTAGGAGTGCGTTCATGGCAGCGACTGAGGAGAGCCTCGAATGCACGATCATGATATCTGGATACCTGTTCATCCGTGTCACCTGAACCCCAGATGAGAATGTCATCCGCAATGGATAGTACATTTTCTAGACCTTCAAGCATTTCATGTAACCGACGCTGAAATTCTTCAGGCGCTGAAGAAATACCAAAAGGCATTCTTTTCCAGCGGTACCGACCATATGGCGTCCAAAATGTTGTTAAGTATGAAGACTGTTCATCTATACACCTGTGCAAAAGTTAAGCACCACCCTATTTTTACGCACATGCGAGGGTATATTCATGTGCTATGAAGAAAGCAATAGCATAAACATTTATGTACCCATCCATCTTAGTGCAAGAGGTAATAATGCAACTAGAGGAATGCTGATTATGATGGTGGGGAAACACTGTATGTTTTTGTTTGAACTTGAAAACGAGGCCTGAATATGGTTACGTTGACACAACTGGCAACTATTGCCCTATAGTTGACACACGTGGCTAGATTGTCATTAATGGTGTCTGAAAACGAAGTTTAACATCTGTGCACGAGTTTGAGACTGTCATTATTAATACCGGGTATATCCACCGTGTGCCTGGATGACGGCCTGGACACGACGTCTCATGCTGGTCACCAACCGACTGATACGCCATTGTGGTATTCGTTGCCATTCAAGATGGAGTGCGTCTGTTAATTCCTGTAGGTTCTGCACAGGAGGATCCCTCCTTCTCACCATGTTTCCCAGAATGTCCCAGATATGCTCAATAGGGTTCATGTCAGGGCTCCTTGCTGGCCATGGTAGGGTTTCGATGGCATTCTGGCGGAGGTATTCATGCACAGCTCTAGCACGATGTGGTCGGGCGTTGTCATCCATGAATATAGGGTGGGTTCCAGGTGCATGATTTACAAAATGAGGGACCACAACTCTATCCAGTATGGAATCTTGATATCTGTGTCCATTTAGTGTTCCAGGTACAGTCAACAGATCCAGCTTACAATCAAATGAGATGCACCCCCATATCATAACGGAACCTCCACCAAATGGAACTTCTTCCATGATGTTACGTTGGTCGTACGCCGTGCGTCTGGACCTCCATACACGAGTTCGACCATCTGTGGCATGAAGCAGGAACCGACTTTCATCGGACCAGTGTACCCATCTCCAGGATCTCATGTTCCAGTGTCTTCTTTCGTTGCACCACCTCAGACGCTCCTCTTTGTGGTGTGCAGTGAGGAGAGGACGTCTGACAGGTCTCCTAGCTTTCATGCCAGCAGCATACAGTCTCCTTTTGACGGTAGACATTGACACTCTATTGCGCATTTCCCATTGCTGGCTGAGCACTCTGCTGTTGGTGAATGGAGATCTCCTAACAAGGCGTACTAGGGCTCGATCATCACGGGCAGTAGTCTTCTTCGGTCTGCCAGATCTAGGCCTGTCCTTCACCTCGTTAGTTTGCCCATGTTTTGCAATCAAACGACTGATTACAGTATGGTTAATGTTCAGCTGTCTGCCAATCTCTCTGCATGACATACCAGTGGTATGCATGCCTATGATTTGCCATTTCACACGATCACTTAACCTTCGTCTTGCCATAGCGGTTCACAATCAAGAGCTAATTCTCTCTGTACAAATAAACCACGGTCATGAACACAAAATTCCTAATCTTGTCGCCTAAATCTGTATGTAATGTTCTACACCTCAAACTGGACTTTTACATAACTGAACACGTGTGCTGTTTCCCGCCACGCACGGACATCAAGCGGCGTGAAGTCATGCATGCATGTGCATTTCGTACTTGGAATTATGTCAGCTAACGCGGGGACAAAAATTATGGCAGCCTAGTTGTACCATCATGTTTCTACGTTCTATTGTTTTTGCTGGTGCTTAACTTTTGCACAGGTGTATAGTTCTACTTGTAGGAACCCATCTTTTGCATCACACACAGTGACGACTTTTGCATCTGTGAACCGAGGCACTATGTCATTGATAGTCGGGATCGGCCAGTGATTGCGAAGAATTGCTTTATTCAGATTCTGTTGATCTAAACATACACGAAGTGGCTTTCCAGGATGTTGAACTGCGACCATGTTGCTGATCCATGGGGTTGGTGTGTTAACCTTAGCTACGATATCCTTCTGTCCATAGTCATCTAATTTTGCTTTCAATTCACATTTTACCGGAATAGGAACGTGACACGGATTGTTCTGAACTGGCCTTATGCTTGGATCGACCTCTATGTTGCCATTGGGTGCAGTTATTGACAAATTAGTGAAGTACTGTTTGTGCGTAGAATTTGATGAGTTAACAATATAGACTGATTCGTTACTGTCACTAAAGTCATGTTCTTGTAATGCGTGAACTTTGATATTAGTCTTATACCTATCATAATTTCTGCTGGCAGACTTTGGCAAAATGATTCCGCATTCCACAGCTTTTACACCGTTTCCATATGCAGGACACTGTCCTCTGGGATGGTTGTCTCCACAGTATCTGCACGCAGATGCTGATCTGGCATATGAACAAGAGGCCTAAGGGGCCTGTGTCGCTCACCTGGAGCACCATCAATTTTTGTCAAACTTGTTGGTGGGTGGTTTAGCAGTCTGTTAAATGAGTTTGTGGACATTTTTGCAAGTGCAATATGGCCGCCAAACACATTACATTTTGATTGGCCCACGGCGCACATGTTTTGTTTTGATGTATCAACTTCCCTTGGACAAATTTCGGCCTGATGCCTTCAGAGGTTCTGGAGGAGTAATTTCCGTGAAAACCAGGTCATCCAAGATGGTCGTCGATCCATTTGGTCAATCAAGTCCTCTTGAACAAAATTGGCTTAACTCTTGGCCTAGATGAAGATTCCCCAAGTGGTTTCGGAGAAGATTTTTAAAGACATTTCCTGAAATTGGCCGAAATCCAAAATGGCCGCTGGGCAAATTGGCCGATCAGGTTCATTTGAACAAACTTGGATCCTTATGCCATAAGGATGATGCCTGCCAAATATAATTGAAATCGGCCTGGCAGTTCTCGAGAAGACATTTTAAATTTCCCATTGCTTTAGCATGGGAGTTTTTGGCGAGAAAATTATGCAAGATAGCCGCCAAACTGTTTATCCGACAGTTTCGAAAATTGCAAATTTGAGCTCAGAATACCCAAAAACAGATATAGAACCAATTTTGGCCTCAAAATCCATCAAATATAAAAAATCCAATATGTCTGACAAACACGCTACATTTTGATTGGCCCACGGCGGCCATGTTTTTTGATGGAGCAACTTCCCTTGAAGAAACTTTAATGCCCCTTAGTCCCTAATCATATCTCCCAAATTTTGGCCTGATCCATTCAGCGGTTCTGGAGAAGTCGTTTTCGGGAAAACTAGGTCATCCAAGATGGCTGCCGAACCATTCGGTCAATCAAGTTGTCTTGAACAAACTTGGCTTACCTCTTTGCCTAGATGAGGTTTCATAAGTTTTGAATCGATTCCCCAAGCCGTTTCAGAGAACGAGATTTTTAAAGACATTTCCAAAAATCGGTCGAAATCCAAGATGGCCACCTGCCAAATTTGCCGATCGGCTTCGTTTGAACAAAATGAAATCTTTATGCCATAAGGATGATTGCTGCAAAATATAATTCAAATCGGGCCAGTAGTTCTCGAGAAGACATTTTAAATTTCCCATTGCTTTAGTATGGGAGATTTTGGCGGGAAAATGATCCAAGATGGCTACCAAACCGTTTATCCGACAGTTTCGAAAATTGCAGATTTGAGATCGGAATACCCAAAAACCTATAGAAAACGAATTTCAACCTCAAAATCCATCAAATAAAAAAATCCAATATGGCTGCCAAACACACTATATTTGGTCCACCGCGGCCATGTTTTTTGGCGAATCAACTTCTCTTGAACAAACCTTAATTGCCCTTAGTTGCTAATTATATATCACAAATTTCGGCCTGATCGCTTCAGCGGTTCTTGGGAAGAAGTCGTTTTTGTGAAAACTATGTCATCCAAGATGGCCGCTGAACCATTTGGTCAATCAAGTTCCCTTGAACAAACTTGATTCGGCGCTTACCCTCGATCATATTTCGTGAGTTTTGAATTGATCCCTCAAATGGTTTGGGAGAAGATTTTTAAAGACATTTCTAAAAATCGGCCGAAATCCAAGATGGTCGCCGGCCAAATTGGCCGATCGGGTTCGTTTGAACATACTTGAATGTCTATGCCGTAAGGATGCTTCATGCCAAATATAATTGAAATCGGCCTAGTAGTTCTCGAGAAGATATTTTTAATTTCCCATTACTTTAGTATGGGAGCTTTTGGCGAGAAAATGATCCAAGATGGCCGCCAAACCGTTTATCCGACAGATTCTAAAATTGCAAATTTGAGATCAGAATAGCCAAATACATATATAAAACCAATTTCGGCCTAAAAATCCATCAAAAAAAAAAAATCCAATATGGCCGCCAAACCAGCTATATTTTGATTGGTCCACGGCGGCCATGTTTTTTGACGGATCAACTTCTCTTGAACAAACTTTACTGGCCCTTAGCCCCTAATCATATCTATCAAATTTCAACCTGATCCCTTCAGCGGTGGAGAAGTTATTTTCGCTAAAACTGGGTCAACCAAGATGGCCGTGAAACGATTTGACCAATTAAGTTCGCTTGAACAAATTTGGTTGAGCTCTTGCCCTAGATCATATTTCATGCGGTTTCCTTCAATCCCTCAAGCGGTTTTGGAGAAGATTTTTAAAGACGTTTCTAAAAATCGTCCAAAATCCAAAATGGTCGCCGGCCTAATTGGCCGATTGGCTTCATTTGAACAAACCTGGATCCCTATGCCCTAAGGATGCTTCCTGCCAAATGTAATTGAAATTGGCCCAGCTGTTCTTGAGAAGTCATTTAAATGAAAAGTTGACAGACGACGGACACACGACGGATGGTCGCCACGACATAAGCTCACTTGGCCTTTCAGGCCAGGTGAGCTAATAATTGGACTTGCTTGGAGACTGATTTCGACTGCGACTATGATTGCTAGCTTTATGATTTGTTTGGCAAAGTGTTTGTTCTTTTGGGCATAGCTTTTCTACCTCGATTGAGACTATTTCTGCTGCCTTAACAGTTTCTATTGCTGAGTCAAGAGTTAATGTTGTCGTAGTTAGCAATTTTTTCTGCACATTTTTGTCTGTGACACCGAGCACGAATTTGTCTCTGATCATTGTGTAATAGAGTGAATTGATGTCAACTAATTATAAGCTAGGTATTAATTGTATTCCACTAAATAAATAGTTATTTGAACCACATAATCCACGTTCTCCCACCCTGTATAAAATGTCGGATGTATACATGATATGTAAGGTGGGTGGGTGTTGTTCATGCCAGAGAATGACGTGATAAGCTCGCTCTGATAGAAAAACAAAGGACATTCACGCTGAAGCGGGAGGGAGTGGCCATTTGATAGACAGTGAATACAAGCAACAGAATTAGAGATGACGGATTCATGAGAATACAGAGCTTGTGCACAAAATTGGTGCAAACAGTGTAATATGTTAGTCATGTAAGAACATTTATTCGACCTTCTTACCAGCAACTTATTAGTGAATTTTGTGAAACATTTTGGGAAGTCGGATTAAGTGCAGTCTCCAGACATGTGGAGGAAATGGTGTGTAGTATAGATGTGCAATAATTGAGTCTTTCACTTTAACAATGGGGGTTTTGTTGCGGCTGTTGTCAGTGTAGTTTTTTCGGTACTACTAATATTTCTTCGGATAGTTTTTCTGGACAGTTGCCCAGTGGATTTTCTACCGGAACCTTATAAAATATGCATTGTAAATAGACTTATGTAGAATATATCTATAACATCCAAATGTGTTAGTTTTTTTTAATTAATGGCACAACCCCTCAATAACGGACCAGGTGGCTTGGTAAAAGTCATCTAAGAAGAGACACCAGACATCATTGGATATGCTAATGGTAGCATACATTATTGAATATGTTAATGGTGGCTGGGGAAGTTAAAGCTCCCTTACAATTGTATCAGTTAAATTGCCGTAGTTGCACTTACTAGCTAGTTTACAAAGCTTATTAACGTAAGTGTCTGCATTATCAGTGCCCTGGTTGCACAAACCAAAAACATAACGTTCGTAAATTTCGTTGCGTTTTATCTTAAAATGTTGTTCCAGCATATCTAGAATTGTATCTAGCTTCTTCCCGTCTTCCTCTGACAAATCTAAGTGCTTTGGGATAAGGTTGCACTCTTTTCCCACAATTGACTGAATGGTTGCTACTTGGACAAGTTCTGATTTCTTATCAACGCCTGTTGCGACTAGTAAGGTCTGCACACCACTCTTAAAATATTCCCAGTTGCTTGGAGCATCTCCCTTCATGCCCATAGGACCTGGGGCAGGAATACCGCTAGCCATTCCTGTATCTAGAGTAAATGTTCAGCTTTAACTTCAGATTTTTCGATTCTGGAATTTGGAATGACGGTTCAGCTTTTACTTTGGATTTTTTTCGAATGTCACACGTCTGTGAGATCACGTAATCTCACACACACACACACACACACACACACACACACACACACACACACACACACACACACACACACACACCCCCTCCATCCCCCGTACCCGACCGAGAACCAATGTGGATTGTACAGTCTTTTGTGAGGCTTACTCACTAATTCTAACGACGTTTCAGGATATATGACCGAATTCACAGTATTCATATTCGGGCATGAGCACGAACTGGCACCATGTTATAGTTTATGCCATGGTTTGACGAATAGATGCGATACAGGAATCTAGATTATAATTGCTTTATTTTACTACTCAGCATTAACTACCTAGTTCAAGATTCAAAATTCAAGATTCTTTATTTCCATATAGGTAAATAATTTAACAATTCAATACAGGCATCCACCAAAGACAATGCTGACTAATAATGATAACAACAACAACAACAACAACAACAACAACAACAACATTATTATTATAATTATTATTATTATTATTATTATTATTATTATTTTTATTATTGTCGCATTGTTATTACCATTATGCTCAACAACAATAGCAACTAAAATATTATTAACACCATTAATATTATTTACATATATTACTGTTGTTATTATCATCATCATCATCATCAGTATTATCAGTATTATCATTATAATGATTATAATGATTATTATTATTATTATTATTATTATTATTATTATTATTATCATCATGTGTAATTATTGTTGTCAGCACCATTACTTCTTTTTTTGCCAGATTGTTCAGCTTAAAGCTGACATAGCATCTCTGTCACCCATGTCACTTTAAATTAGAAATGTATTATATAACAACAGTTATAAAATGAAACATTATACATAGTTAATTGTTATATCAACTGTATTTAGCAGGTGCCTTTTCATTTCTTTTTGTTTTTCTGTTTTTTTATTTAACTATGATCTGAATTACACCAAGATAATTTACACATATATTTCACATAATTCACATAAATAAGTTTCAATCACATACATGTAGGCCTACATGCCTGATCATACTAAAATATTGCCACAGCTATAACAAAACAAAAAGCGGAATTAAAGTTTACTGCTTGCCCTGTAGGTGGGGATTAGAATACACCTTCCGTATCCGCTGCGTGTCGTAAGAGGCGACTAAAGGAGGTAAGGGTGAGGTAACCCTGACAGAAACCTCGAGTGCTGAAGACGGAGGTTCCAGGGCGCACGGCGCACTCTAATAAACCATGGATCCACGCACTTAACGCTTATGATCATGTCGATAGTCACTTACAGGACCGGCGGTATGATCAGCGAACGAAAAGAAGAAAGAAGAAGTTTACTCCTGTATCGTGATAATTTGTTAGTAGCCCCCCCCCCCCCCTTCCATGGCACTCTGCGGGTTGTGATGGTGTTGGAAAATCGTCCAAGCTGTTTACTTTCTGTGCCCACTGAGCTGAGATACACTACCACACCAAGAGATGGCAGGAAAGGCAAATTGTATTGCTTCCACTTGAACGATGGGTATTTGCTTTCGAATCTCATGTATTGGAATGTATTTTGGATTTTCGGTTGTCCGCACTTTCATGAACAGGTTCGAACATCCCATTTTGTCATAATTTGCCAGAAGCACAAGAACGACTGTGTCACACACTCACACTATAATTGGTTCCAGGTTAGCAAGGATGCAATGGAGAGCGGGTGTCAGCTTGCTCATGATGGAGACATCTAGTGCCATGAGGAATGATTTTAGTGGCCGGTTCTTCAAATCAACATGAAACTATCACGATTTTATCCACAGGGCCGTGCTCAATTAATTTGTTGGAAAGAAACAAATCAAAGTATACATTGTTTTCTTCAGTGCCATGAAGTTAGATCAATCAGATGTGAGAGGAACCGAGTTACTTTCTATCCTATGTCGTACTGGCCATAGTCCCTGCGTGCGTTTGACTCTTGTTCCTGCTTTGATTGATTGTATCTTATACCTGTCAAATGCAATGTCTATTCTGTCAAATGTTCTCGACATCTTGTGTACTGTTTT
Organism: Chaetoderma sp. LZ-2023a; assembly: GCA_034401795.1. Classification (NCBI taxonomy): domain Eukaryota; kingdom Metazoa; phylum Mollusca; class Caudofoveata; order Chaetodermatida; family Chaetodermatidae; genus Chaetoderma; species Chaetoderma sp. LZ-2023a. The sequence continues at coordinate 13,493,490 of CM067362.1, forward strand.
GGCAAATATGCTAGCATATTCACAAGATGTGTTACCATCTGTGCAAAAGCCATCACCAGTACTTGACCATCAATCACCAGACAGCTTGGCCTAACAATTGAAACAGTTGGTGGTGTTAATATATTTTCTGTTAGTATATTTGCTACCAGACTTGCTGGTGGTCTCCACCGTGATACTGCTTGCCTTTGATGTTCTGTAGAACTGTGTACAAGGAGCTAAACGTCAAAGCATTAATTCTTATGGATTGAAGGGAATTTCAATTTCCCTTTCGCCGAGATCTAACAATACTTACCATTATATTACCCATTGATAACAAGCTACGATGATAGCTGGCACTGGGAATCTAGATTTAGTAAGCTTTACCGGCTCCTGAAACTGGGTACCCGGTTCCCAACAACCGGGTACCCGTCTGCCAGAGACAATCATATTGTTTGCATAGCTACCAAACAAAAGAATACCTATGGCTTGCCTCCGTGGGGCTGGGAGGCAGGGTCCGTAATATAATGGTAAGAATTGTTAGATCTCGGAGAAAGGGAAATTGACATTTCTTTCATTCTCCTTCAATCAATACTTACCATTATATTACTCATTGGTAACACCAGATTTAGATGGTAGCCTGGTGGGAAGGGGCAAGCCATACAAAGCCTCTTTTGCCACTGGAGAAAGAACTTAGACTTAAACTTGACATACGGAGACCTAGAAGGACCGACAAATTTCGGACCGAATCACATTCGCATCACTGCCCCCTCCACTTTTCTCCTAAAAAGGGAGCGAATTCACGAACATGCATCTCGCCTGAAAACACAAATATGTGAAGATGGTTAACTGCTCTTTGCACATATAAGCCTGGGAATGAGCATGAATATACTGTATAAGATGAATGATCATGATATATAAACATAATTGTCAAACTTGAATTGCCTCATGAATATTGGATTCCAGACGTGGAGCCATCAACCAACACACTTTCGACCAGACGTGTCCCATATGGTTGAATTCCTCTTGCTTGACCATGTCTGTTGCTACCACTTTTGCTTTTCAAAGTTATCAAAAGGGAGATGAACAGTGTGGCCACTAGACTATCATTTCAAAACAGTTAAAGCGAGTGGATTGGCGGAGTCTGACATCTCCCTCATATAGTAATCCGTGAAGGAGGACTCACAGTGCCATTGTGCAATGGCCATGATGTCCTCTAACGGGATACCATTGAATAGGGTGGTCGAAGCGGCTATTCTGCTAACATCGTGAGCCCTGGCACAATGCACCTGGTGCCCAGTCACAATTTCGTGGGTAGTCTGAATGCATTCGACCACTCAACGAGAGATAGAATCCATGGATGCGGCGCCATATGGCTTCTTATGGCAAATCCACAGATGTCTATCATTTGACCGTAGAGTCCGTCCGTTTTTTGTACTTGGTCAAAGCACGGACTGGACACCAGGCACTGGTATCATGATCAAACATTGTTAGCTTTGGTATAATGCTCGGTTTGCCGGGATATTTCAAAGATTGATTCTTTGACATAAACTGTTCTCTTGGCAGCAATCGCAGACCCTCTCCGGAGACAATAAATCGGCCCCTTTCTGCTGAAAGAGCATGGATCTTGAATATTGGATTGAAAGGGATCAATATCTTTTCCTTCACACCACTCTGCAAATTTGTTAACCTTGTGGTTATATGACTTGAAGGTTGAGCTCCTTCTCGTGGCTGCGATGAAACTCGCAGCCTGTTGAGAGAAGCCTTCCGATGTGGAACGTTGTTTGATAACATCCACGCAGTCAATTTGAACACCTTGGGCCGCTCATGTAGGAAGCGACCCTTGGCCTGGGAGATTATGTTCGTAATCTCGGGCAACTGCACTGGATTGTCCACCAGCAGATTCAGGAGATCCGTAAACCACGCCCTGCTGGGCCAAAATGGCGCTATTAGCAGGACCAGGCATGGCTCCTCCCTGATCTTCACCAAAACCTTCAGCAGAAGAATGGTGGGCAGATACGCGTAAGCATGCGTCCCTCACCAGCTTATCGCCAGAGTGTCTGTGATGACAGCATTTGGATCTGGAATCGGCGAGACATAAGTCATGATTTGAGCATTTTCCTTTGTGTCGAACAAGTCCACGTTTGGTTTGCCCCAGTGCTCGAAGATCCTTTGAAGAACTGGATGGTTGAGAGACCATTCTGTCAGCAGAACTCTCTGTCTGCGAGGCAAAGCATCCGCCAGAATGTTCAATCGCCCAGGAATGTGAGCTGTTTTCAAAACAACTGAGTAATTCCTGCACCATTGAATCAAGTGCCACACCTTCATACGCAGTGTGGGTGACCTGGTCCCACCTTGGCGATTTATGTATGATACTACTGTCAAATTATCCGACCGTATCAATATCACCTTGCCCCTGACTTTGGGAAGATGCTTTTCCAATGCCAGTTCCACTTCCATCATTTCCAACAGATTGATATGCAGCCGACTCTCTTGGACAGCCCATGTGCCTGAAACCTGGTTCTCTCCCAGGCAAGTCCCCACCCCTCCAGCGATGCATCCGTGTACACGGACCGCTGGGGTGGGGTAGCTGAAGCGAAACTCCTACTAGGAGATTCTGACGCTCCTTCCACCATACAAGATGCGACATTATTGGCTCCAAAACTGGTACCAGCTTTGACAGGGGTTCTGTTCTCTGTTTTCACAGAGACATCTGATACAACTGGATAGGTCTTCGCATCAGAGCAGCGTACGGGGTTATCTGCTCCATGGTGACCATCATGCCCAGAATCTGAAGAAACCTCCTCGCCTGAATGTGGTTTCCCAATCGAAAACTCTTGAGGATGGCTAACAGAAACACAACTCTGGGCTCTGATGGGTAAACCATGCCTTCCTCGAGATCGAATCGCATCCGCAAATAAACGAAGTTCTCCGATTTCTCCCTGTTGACTATCCAGCCTAGATCTGAAAGCAATTTAAGAGTCAGAGCAGTATCCACTCCTAACCTGACTGGCGTGTCCGCCTTGATAAGCCAATCGTCTATATAGGTGCGACGCGCCACGTTATCTCTTCTGAGAAACGCTGTCACCGCTATGACCACTCTGGTGAAAACCCTTTGAGCTGTTGACAGGCCGAATGGGAGGACTACAAACTCCTATACCTGATTCTGGAACACGAATCTCAGAAACCTGTGACAACCCCTGTTCATTGGAATGTGGAAATATGCATCTTTCAGATCGATCAACACACACCACATTCCCTTCCTCAATCCTGCCATTACCGATCTCAGAGTTTCCATCTGAAACCGAGGCATATGGATAAACCAATTCGACGGCCTGAGATTGAGTATATGACTTGAAGGTTGAGCTCATTCTTGCGGCTGCGATGAAACTCGCAGCCTGTTGAGAAAAGCCTTCTGATGTGGAACATTGTTTGATAACATCCACGCAGTCAATTTGAACACCTTGGGCCGCTCGTGTAGGAAGCGACCCTTGACCTAGGAGATTATGTTCGTAATCTCGGGCAACTGCACTGGATTGTCCACCAGCAGATTCAGGAGATCCGTAAACCACGCCCTGCTGGGCCAAAATGGCGCTATTAGCAGGACCAGGCATGGCTCCTCCTTGATCTTCACCAAAACCTTCGGCAGAAGAATGGTCGGCAGATACGCGTAAGCATGCGTCCCTCACCAGCTTATCGTCAGAGTGTCTGTAATGACAGCATTTGGATCTGGAATCGGCGAGACATAAGTCATGATTTGAGCATTTTCCTTTGTGTCGAACAAGTCCACGTTTGGTTTGCCCAGTGCTCGAAGATCCTTTGAAGAACTGGATGGTTGAGAGACCATTCTGTCAGCAGAATTCTCTGTCTGCGAGGCAAAGCATCCGCCAGAATGTTCAATCGCCCAGGAATGTGAGCTGTTTTCAAAACAACTGAGTAATTCCTGCACCATTGAATCAAGTGCCACACCTTCATACGCAGTGTGGGTGACCTGGTCCCACCTTGGAGATTTATGTATGATACTACTGTCAAATTATCCAACCGTATCAATATCAACTTGCTCCTGACTTTTGGAAGAAGCTTTTCCAATGCCAGTTCCACTTCCATCATTTCCAACAGATTGATATGCAGCCGACTCTCTTGGACAGCCCATGTGCCTGAAACCTGGTTCTCTTCCAGGCAGGCCCCCACCCCTCCAGCGATGCATCCGTGTACATGGACCGCTGGGGTGGGGTAGCTGAAGCGAAACTCCTACTAGGAGATTCTGACGCTCCTTCCACCATACAAGATGCGACATTATTGGCTCCAAAACTGGTACCAGCTTTGACAGGGGTTCTGTTCTCTGTTTTCACAGAGACATCTGATACAGCTGGATAGGTCTTCGCATCAGAGCAGCGTACGGGCTTACCTGCTCCATGGTGACCATCATGCCCAGAATCTGAAGAAACCTCCTCGCCTGAATGTGGTTTCCCAATCGAAAACTCTTGAGGATGGCTAACAGAAACACAACTCTGGGCTCTGATGGGTAAACCATGCCTTCCTCGAGATCGAATCGCATCCCCAAATAAACGAAGTTCTCCGATTTCTCCCTGTTGACTATCCAGCCTAGATCTGAAAGCAATTTAAGAGTCAGAGCAGTATCCACTCCTAACATGACTGGCGTGTCCGCCTTGATAAGCCAATCGTCTATGTAGGTGCGACGCGCCACGTTATCTCTTCTGAGAAACGCTGTCACCGCTAGGACCACTCTGGTAAAAACCCTTTGAGCTGTTGATAGGCCGAATGGGAGGACTACAAACTACTATACCTGATTCTGAAACACGAATCTCAGAAACCTGTGACAACCCCTGTTCATTGGAATGTGGAAATATGCATCTTTCAGATCGATAAACACACACGACATTCCCTTCCTCAATCCTGCCATTACTGATCTCAGAGTTTCCATCTGAAACCGAGGCGTATGGATAAACCAATTCGACGGCCTGAGATTGAGTACGGGTATCCACCCCCTGTGCTCTAGGGGACAAGGAACATGATTGAATAGAAGCCTGAGCGCTCTGGTTTGCTGGTTTTATTGCTCCCTTCAGAAGCAAATCTGACACTTCGTTTTGAATGGCTTCTAACTTGTCTGGCTCCCTTGGTACGGGAGTTCAGACAGGTGCCAAAGACAGATTTTATGGTGGGAAATCCCACCACTCTGGCATGTACACCTGGGTAGGGTTGCGCGATTATTCACTTTTCATAATCGCGATCATTTTAAAAAATTAATCGCGATCATACGATTAATCATGAACTATATTAACTACGTCAATGCTGCTTAGAGGACGTTATCATGCTACTGCAGATTGTAAAATTATGGGTTAGGCACTTGGGTATAATACATACATCGACAGAATATGTCAGTTGCTGATTGCAAACAAAGGAATGTATCAAGATTTTTCTAGGCGGAAAACGGAAGTTACCGTATTTCGCTTAATTGTAGCCTATGCTCTAATAGAAGCCCACCCCCTAACTTTGACATAGGAGCTCCAATGATTTCTTAGCAGTTTCAAAATGGCAAAACTGTATTAGAAGCCCACCCCCTAACTCAGCAGATTGTATAGGAAAAACGTTTTAAGAGCAAATTTGTAAGAATAGCGTGTATAATAATAACTATCGTGTCACAGGGTGTGTCTACTTCAGACCGATCTCTGCCCTGATACATTCCCGGCCCCTCTAGAAGTCATTACAGGCCTCGGATTTGTAAATCTCGACCACCTATTAGATTAATACTAATAGTATGCCAAGTATGTTCAAGATATAATAAAGTTTATTCCACACTTTTGTAGTCAAAATGCGCTTAAAACAGCCTTGGCGTGATTAAATATCTTCCTTATTATAAATATATTTTAAGACCAAATTTATGTACCAAACAAGTACGGGAGAAAATGTGCATCAATTTTGTAACGCTGATCAACATTAAATGACCCAAATTGAATTATTATGAATGACAATATAGCCGGCTTCTTAAGTTGGCGAGCCAGCGGCTCTTTTGGGATGTTATCGCGAGATATTATACGCGAACGGGAGTTTATCAAACGGGTACCCGTTATTCAGATCAGTTTTATACTCAGTTTTATACGCCATTTTATATCAAATTGTGGATTAATTTTGATGTAATAAACGACCTTTATTAAAGGATACGCAATATTTAGACGCTCAAGTCAAATAATTTCACTTCCCCAGTGATGTTTTGAGGTACACATTAAACATAGGCGTAGGCGGTGAGAATTTTTACGGGAGAAAATGCGTTAAATTTCCGTGGTATCAGTTTTAGAACTTTTTTGGGAAAACCGTTAGGCATAACTATTCAGAGAATGGGGAACGCGGGATAAGCGTGTGTGATTACAACAACAATGACAAATAGCGACCAAGTGAACAATCTTTATTCATCTAAAACTAATCATGAGTCAATACAAACAAATCAGTTATTTATTTAGTTGATTTAATCATTCACACATTCGGCTGATAGCCGGATGTTTGTTTCCATGATTGCGAACACGAGCAGAGTTTCACAAGCGTAAACGTGTCTTGACAAAAATTTCAACATGGTGATTACACGATTATTTCATTTTATAATCGTCCACGATCATTTTGAATTATATGATCGTGATTAATCAAATAATCGAAAAATCGTGCAACCCTACCCCTGGGATATCCATCCCAGGACCAGACTGTCTGACATCACACCTCGCCAAGCCTCGACGATACGCATGAGCCTTCCACCCACTATAGGCGCATTGACGCCTAATGCGGGTGTCTGGTTCACGATCCGCTCCCCCCCCACCCTCTTAACGAGAGAGAACCATTTTGGTCTTGGCTTGACTGGTCTAACTGACACCGCTGTTCCTGTCACACAGGCGTGGTCCAGGCAGATATGAAGGGAGCTAGCATGCCCTCAGGTATGATCCGCTCCCTTCTTTCTGCCCTTGGTGGACTTCCCCTTGCCCTTCCTGCCTCTCGGGCGATCAGGGCCATCACTGGGGTGGGCAGGAGCCTCCACAACCTTCCTCGCCTTCTTAGCCGCAGGCGGCTGCAAAGGCCCAGCAATAGCAGATGCTGGCTTGGCTTTCGCCTTGCACTTATGCTTCTTCTGTTTCTTGGAGGAAGGGTGACCAGTTAACGGTTTAACAACAGCCCCTAGTACATTCGCCTTGCGCACTAGTTCCAGCTGAAGGTTAACTGCTAACCGACTTTGTGCTATGTTAGCAGTGTCCTCAAGGATGGCCCGCGCTTGGCCACCGAAGATACTAGGGCCATTATGGGGCATTCCAAGCAAACGCTCCCTGACAGCTGTAGCCGGATGCATATGGTCAAGGACCATCTGTCTTCTGGACTTAGTAATATGCATGTGCACCCTGGCAAATGCGTCCATCGACAGCACCAGGCCCTCGTTAACACAAGACAGCGCCACAGGTGGCACAGGGTGGCCTGTCCCAGCTTCAACCCACACTGACTGAAGCAAGCGACAGGAGTGATTAACAGCATTCATTGCTGCCCTCACTCCCTCATAAGAAAGGGACAGGACCTCCTCATTGTGTGCTTGGGATTTGTCCACAAGCGCCTGAGTGGGACCTCCCGCTCCAGCACTCTGGACCCCAAGAACCCAACGGTCATCCCCAGTGACCGTTGGAACCACACCATAGCGCTCATACTCCCCTCTGATAATATGGCACCTTGCCCGGACCTCCCTAGAGGCTGCAGGGAGCTGGCTCTTGGTCAAGAGTTGTTTGCTATAAATAGCCTCGAGCAACTCCTTGAACCGTGGATCCAGTCCAATGGCTAGCCAAGCCAGAGCGTCGGACCAGTCCGTCTCCGAAGAAGACACCCCCGTGAACACATCACCCATTGATGTATTCACGGGTCTACCAGCAGCGGCCTCCCAGCTAGGAGCCACTGCTGGAAAGCCAGCAACACCGGTACCATACGGTTTCGCCGCCACCCCATGAGACAAATTGTTCCATGGAGTAGGCCCGCATGGTTTTCCGTAGCGGTTATGGAACCGTGGCCACCACGGGCACCAAGGGCATCCCATGTGTGGCCGCTGGACTAGGCGAGACAGGCGTGTACCATGCCTGGTCAGCAACACCCGTCACCATGTCGGTTGGTGGCAAACCAACCAGCACTGGACGGGTGCCCGGTACCGGTGTGGCCTCAACCACGGGCAGAGTGGTTCCCCTGGCTTGCGCCAAGCCTTACAGATGGAGGGCAGTTCTGTCCAGGATGGAATCGACCTCCATGCACTCCACCCGCGGTATCTCAGGCCGCAACAACCTCTCCTCTTCGGCCTCCTCATCCTCAGACCCCGAAGAGTCGTCACCGGATGAAGAAGCACTGGAGCCATCCTGGCGAATGGCTCCCACGTCTACTGTTACTGGACCATCCGGAGGTGGCCGCAGAGAGACAGTACCTGCCAGGTCGGAGCCCGACGGGATGCCAGGGAGCCATACGAGATGGACTCGGTAACCAGTCCAGAACCCTGTCCTTGCTTGTGCAAGGACAGTGTCTGTACCGGACACGGGGGGGGGGGGATTGCCCTACAGTCTTCTGTATCACAAACGAGAGCAGCGTGGGCAGGCCTTGCAAAGCGGGGCCAAACCACGCCAGAGGTGCCATCTCTGAACCCTCCAACTGCAGACGAGAAGTGCCCCCAGGGCCCCCAAACGGACGCTCCCCTAGTTACTTTCGCACCGCCTGACCCCGTGTCAGACCCAGCCAAGTCCTTCTGGGCAAGGAACTTGACTAACTACTCGATCGGCCACACTGAACAGACATTACACCTATTATCAACATTACAAGATGAACATCGAAAACAGACACGGTCTTTATAGGCGACCGTAACGAATCTGTGACACTCTGAGCAAGATCGCAGGGTAGGCTTGGTCTGAAAACAAGCACAACCCTAAAATAACCAATCGGTACGTAACAAGAATGGAAGGCAGCCAAATAATTTTCAAATATTTTGACACTAAATTAAAAGTTAACCGTCCAGCACCCCACACCCGCAACGTTACAACCAAGATCGCGTAAGCTGGCGACAAGAACGAGAGCGGGCCAATAATACACGCACAAATTGATCCTGCAGGATGTATAAATACGGAACCAGGAACCATATCAATAGCATTCGCGGTATATTTAAGAATTAATTTCAAAATTATACTTCCCAAACGAAGGCCAAAACGATACGTGAAGGACACAACAAAATGAATAAACAAACTGCTGTAGAACACGGTAAAGCCGCAGAACACACATCTTAATCACGAATTTTGAAATGATCTATCAATGCAAACGGATCGTGACATAATTCTAAAGTTTCTGGTACAAAAACGGACGTAGCACCAAGAATAAGATGCCCGAATTAATGAAACATTTCTTTCACCATAAAAATCCGAGAAATAAAACGGGTGTGACGTCACCCGCTCGGATAACGCGGAGAATTACGTAAGTAGATTTTAGTGCTAAAACGTATAGCCAACATCCAATTTCATATTACTGCCCGATCGCCGTTGGGTTTAAAGGAGGCGATCTTATCTGGCATATTTCGTTGTAACCACACGGGGCATGCAACACACACGAAATTTCAGAGACTTAAGTCTCCATATAGCCAGAGAATAACATGAAAGAATACGACGTGAGTTTCAATAGCTACTTCCATGATAAATCCAATAATTCCAGATGCGAAACAGCTAAATTATGCACAAAGAAAACACAAAGAAAACTAAGATTTCTCTATACGCAAAAAGCATGTATGCTCTTGTTGCTATGCAAACAAGAATGATTGTCTGGCAGACGGGCAGCCGGTTGTTGGGAACCGGGTACCCGGTTTCAGGAGCTGGTAAGGCTTACTAAATCTAGATTCCTAGAGCCAGCTATCAGGATAGCTTGTTATCAATGAGTAATATAATGGTAAGTATTGATCGAAGGAGAAGGGAGCTTTCAGAACCAACTTCTGGTCACTCTCTGGAACCTCATACAGACGTTTCTTAACAAAGAGTCAAAGTTTATCTTGACCTAAGCGATCAACCCTAAGCAAAGGTTCCTGGAGTCAGGAGTGACGAGATCCTTGTTCACTATGTTCTGTAGGGGGTTTACTTCATTGTGGAAGACACCGTGCTGCTTTAGTAATGTGATCAATCTGCCTTCATCACCGTTATCTTTGAGCACCCTGCCTTTAGTGTGTGTGTGGGGGGGGGGACGTGCGTGCGTGTGTGCCTGCGTGCGTGGGTCCGTCTGTGCGGTGGATTGACTGTAACGCATATCCTCCGTAACCGCTGGACATAATTCAACCAAGAGGACATTTACAGTTGGATCAGCGCCCAGGAGTTGGTGGGGGATGGGGTAAAAAGTTTAAGAAATTGATTGCAATGCAACTCTTCCGAAACCATTGGACGGAATTCAAGAAAATTTAGTATGTGAATTAATGACCCATATCAATGTGGAGTAGATAACCACACTTACATTTGTCCCCGCCCCATGGGTCGGTGGGTGATGTGGTTAAGAGGTCAAGAAATTGAATGTAATGCAACTCCTACGAATCCACTGGACAGAATTCAACAAAATTCAGTATGTAAGTTACCCATATCAATGTGGAGTAGATAAGCACATTTACATTTGGCCCCGCGGGCGGGAGGTGGGGGTTGGGGTGGGGTGGGGGTGGGAGGGGTGGGGGCTGGGTCAAAATGTCATGAGATTGATTGTAATACAACCCCTCTGACACTGTTGGACGAAATTCAACCAAATTTGGTATGTGAGTTACCCATAAGATTGTGGAGTGCAAGCCAACATTTACATTTGGCTCCGCCCCCGGGCTGGGGGTGCAGGAGTGGGGGGGGGGGAGGCAAAGGTTTAAAGAGGTGAAGTGGGGGATTTGCGAGGATGCGTCATCGACCGAGCAACCTAGTATTTGTGTCGGGATTATATTGTGCAATGTGTGTCCCAGAGGTCCGGGTAAGGGTAAAGAGGCCAGATTCATTGCAACGCAACTCCTCCGAATCCGTTAGACGGAATTCAACCAAATTTAATATATGTGAGTTACCCATATAATTGTGGAGTGCATGAGGCCATTGACATATGGCTCCGCTCCCAGGGGTCGGAGGAGAGGTCATAAGATCAAATTTTAACGTGCGGAAATTGATTGTAATGCAACTACTCCGAAACAATTGGACGGAATTCAACCAAGTTTGGTGTGTTAGTTACCCGTATCAATGCGGAGTGGGTGAGCCCATTTAGATTTGACCCCTCCAACAAGGGTGGGATCAACAGGTCAACAAATTGATTGTAATGCAACTACTCCGAAACAATTGGACGAAATTCAACCAAATTTGGTGTGTTAGTTACCCATATCAATGCGAAGTGGGTGAGCACATTTAGATTTGACCCCTCCAACAAGGGTGGGGTCAACAGGTCAACAAATTGATTGTAATGCAACTACTCTGAAACCATTGGCTGGAATTCAACCAAATTTGGTATGTGAATTACCCATACCAATGTGGAGTGGATAAGCACATTTCCATTTGGCCCTGCCCATGTGGGGCAGGTGTGTGGAGTGGGTGCGTGCGTGCTAGCATGCGTGCATGCATGCGTGCGTGCGAGGTGTTGTGTGTGGTGTATGCATGCGTGTGTGTACGTGCGTGCGTGTGTGGGTGTGTGTGTGTCAAAAGCTTAGGAAATTTATTGTAATGCAACTCTTCCGAAACTGTAGGATGAAATTCAACCAAATTTAGTATGTGAGTTACCCATATGATTGCGGAGTGCTGCAGAGTACAAGAGGACATTTACCTTTGCACACACCATGGGCGTAGCTTAGCTAGAATTAGGTGGGCCATAGCTAGAAATGAACGCCTCGATTTACTTTTGGAAATGTAAATATTACTATGGGAAATGTTACCAAGGACGCAATATATTGGAAATGTAAAGATGTTACTAGTGGAACTATGAAACATAATATTTGAAATGTCGATGACAACGACGACAATGATGACGACGACAATGATGACGACGATGGGCCGCAGCGGCTTCGACACGTCGTTAAGTGTGCTAGAGCGTGTAGTGATTGTGAGTGGCGTGTTGTTGTAATATTTGTGAGTTGTTGCGGGGAATGACATTGACCTACCTTCATGCAGAAAACCAAAGAGAATGGCAGTGTTATGACGATCATAAGTATGGAGAAGAACCATAGGACGACGTCACAGCATCCCATCCCCTCACTATGACCTGGATTGTCAAACTGGCCTGAATAATAATAATAATAATAATAATAATAATAATAATAATGATGATAATAATAATCATAATAACAATAATAATAATGATGATGATGATGATGATGATGCGTCCAATGTCAATTAAGTTTTTGGTTTAGCTTAACAAATCGTCTTATATCTCGACCCTATTGGGACTAAACTTGGACACTTGCTTCCATACATCAACAGGCTGGAGCACAATGATACTGAGGTCATGAGGTCAAACATTACGGCCACCGTAACCTTGGTATAAAACTATTTTTACTGTTAATTCTTTGGTTTAGCTGAACATTGTCTTATATCTCGGCATAGTTTTAACCTATTGGGGCAAAACTAGGACACATGCTTCCTTATATCAAGGGGTCAAAGTTCAACGTCAATGTGACCTTGGTATAAACGTATTTATTACGCCTAACCTTTGGCTTGGCCCATCATATCGTCTTATATCTGGGCATGGCTTCACCATATTGGGACTAAGCTTGGGCACTTGCTATCATTTATCAACAGGACGGAGCAGAATGATATTGAGGTAATACGGTCAAAGTTCTAGGTCACTGTGACATGGTATGGAATTACATTTTTACAGTTACGTTTTCTCAACATATGATCGTATATTTCGGCATAGTTTTAACATATTGGGATTTTGCATGGGCACACACATCCTTATATAAAAGGGATTGAGCATAATGTTATTGAGGTCTTGAGGTCAAAGTTCAACGTCACAATGACCTTGGTATAAAACTATTTATTACGGTTAATTTTTTGCTTAGCTCAACAAATCGTCTTATATCTCAGCATGGCTTCGCCCTATTGGGAGTAAACTTGAGCACTTGTTTCCTCGTATCAAAAAAATGAAGCGCAATGATATTGAGGTCAAATGTTGAGATCATTGTCACATTTGAATTAAATATTGAATAACAAACAGATTTTAAGAGTTAGCTTCTTCATCTGCTAAGCTCGTCTGAGGTCCAGTTCATTGTGATCCTGATACAAATTTAGATTTGCAAAATGCCAAAATTGTCGCCACTATCGCGTCAGGGTAACACCGATATCTCGTTGTTGGTTTTTAAATCCCTATGACGGGCTCTCAATAGGGTCGAATATAAATGAATTAGGCTTGCGCGATTACGTGATTAAATTACGCAATGTTTTAAATCGTCAATTTATATGCTTAAAAAAGTAATAATCGAATAATCGTGAATAATTTCTACAGCATAAAATATTTCAAAACCTACCTTTTAATTACTCTTCAATGCGATCCGTCATGAAAATTGACATTTTTCTTAAGTGCAGGGCAAGAGACTATTTTTGAAAATGTATCACTGGATTGACTGGCTCGAAAACTAAGCCAGGCATTCCAGTCATATATTTTCAAAAATAGCCTTCTCTTGGCCTGCAAATGGACTTTTCTAGACACCATTGCAGCTTTCGTGATTTATATTCATTTGTTGTTATGTCTTGGTAACTTGTACCCAGCTGATTCATCGAATAGCATAATCACGACTATTTTTAAATACTCGATCGTGATCACCCAAAGTAATAGCCACACACGCCTAATATGAATTACAATTTAACCCAGACGATAGCACCGTTAGCGCGTAAGTAACATTGTATAATTCGGCACAAAGCTGATTGCTACAACAATAAGTTTAAGCTAAGCATGATATGAACTTTTGAAATGCGTTACTGGAAGGCTCAGATGTGATAAAGATAACGAGTGTATAATGTGACATAGCAAAGATTAATACCAGAATCCACATGACATGGATATGTCTATACGACGTCATATGCAGGCTGACGTCACAATACGTAGTAACACATCTATCTCCGTCATGAACATTGAAACGTCCATCAAGTGTACAAATTGTATGTTTTTGATGGATTTACTATTTAATAAACATTCAGTTGAAAATTTTGAAACTAATTCGACTGGGCGCTGTTGCTGCCATAGCCATAGGCATCGACAGCGCCTCTAGTCAAATTAGTTTCGAAATATTCAAACGCGTATCTGTAAACATTGTCATATGGGTAACTAACATACCAAATTTGGATGAATTCGACCAAATTTGACTTTCTGCTCCAACTCTTAAGGGGCGCAGCTTAATGTAAATGTCGTCTATCCGTAATCAATCATATGGGTAACTCTCACAACAAATCTGATTTAATTGCACCTAATGGTTTCGGAAGAGATAGACGGACGGATAGATCGGCGTACGGACAGACGGACAGACGAGCGGTGGTGATTGCAATCCACCCTCCATTTTTCAAAACGCCTTGGATAATCATGAGTAGGGTTTTTTAAACAATTTATTTGACAATTTAAGAAATCCAGGATTGTCTCGGAATAATTGAGCAATCACAATTATGTATAGGCTATATAGGTTATGATGCTAATTTAAGACGACAATCACAATTATGTATAGGCTATATAGGTTATGATGCTAATTTAAGACGACAATCACAATTATGTATAGGCTATATAGGTTATGATGCTAATTTAAGACGACAATCACAATTATGTATAGGCTATATAGGTTATGATGCTAATTTAAGACGACAATCACAATTATGTATAGGCTATATAGGTTATGATGCTAATTTAAGACGACAATCACAATTATGTATAGGCTATATAGGTTATGATGCTAATTTAAGACGACAATCACAATTATGTATAGGCTATATAGGTTATGATGCTAATTTAAGACGACAATCACAAAACATTAAGCAATCAATCTCTGTTAGAAATTATGACGCTTATCCCCTCGCGTCCCTCGAGCAAAGTCTGCTTAAAATCACACCATTTTCAATCAGATATGCTGTGAAAGATCTCTGAAAAATTCCGATGAATCCAAGGCTGTTGTTGTATGGAATTCAATCAAATTTGGTATGTAGATTACTCATATATGATTGCGCTTTGCAAGACCACATTTAGATTTGGCTTCGCCACCTGAGGGTCAGGGGGCAGAGCCAAAAGTTCATATATCCTAAAAAATGTCCGTCAAGCTATCTCCTCCCAAACCGTTGTGTGGATTTCAAATAAATTTTGGTATGTGGATTACCTATATAATTGCAGATTGCGTGACGACATTTCTTTGGCTACGGGTCCGGGGGTTAGGGAAGGGTCAAACGGTCTCGTAATTGGTTGTAACACAACTCCTCCGAAAACGGTCGACGGAATTTAATCAAATTTGTTAGGTGAGTTACCCGGGCAATCTTGTTGTTGTTGTTGTTGTTGTTGTTGTTGTTGTTGTTGTTGTTGTTGTTGTTGTTGTTGTTGCTGTTGTTTTCGTAGGTCTAAATAGGTCCCAATTTGAGGCTATGGGCTTACACACAGTCAAAATACATCGCTAATTAGATATCTCCATGCATATAGATTTAGAGTGGTGTGCAGTGATACATGTGTACGCATTCACACGTTGTCGTGGTAATTATAACAAATAGATCACTCAGAGAATATAATACAAATGGTAATGACCCTGGCTGTCTCTGTGGCCGCTGTTAACAGAGCTTCTCTTTGATTCATGATCACGGCCCGGAACAGCTGATAAACTCATGCTTTCTGAAACGGTAACATCATTATATAGGAAACTATTAGCGTGCTCACATGCGCACGTATGCACGCAAACTCACGGATGCACGAACACCCACACACCCTAATGCACGCGCACTCACGCAAGCACACACGCACGCAAGCAAGCTCAGCGAACATACGTACGCACACACGCTCACGCACACTCACTCAAGCACACGCACGGACACGCACGCTTACACTCACTCGCGAATACGAATGCACGCGAGCATAAATATTCTGCATATAAATGTCATCAGGATTAAATTAATTAATTCTGTTAATTGCTATTGCGAACAAGTGAGGCATGTCACAGAATATATGACGACGCTTCGTGCAGTACGTCATTCCATAATCCACGCAGATCATAGACAGGCTCCACTCTGTTATTATAGAATATAACTGATATAAACACACGTTAACTCAGCATTAACACAAATTACAAACTAACTTATTACTCGACAATACTAATACCACTACCTTTCGCCATGATAAACTTTGTTACTCGACAATACTAATACCACTACCTTTCGCCATGATAAACTTTGTTACTCGACAATACTAATACCACTACCTTTCGCCATGATAAACTATCGACACAAACTGTTCTAACTAAGCAAACATATGTACACAGAAACGTTCGCTTTTAAGCTGACTGTTAAAACAGAAAAGTATAGCTTGGCTAATGGCACAGAAGATAATAGCTATAGGTTCATGTACAACGCTGAAATGCAACTGATATCACGTGCTAAATGAACCAGGGACTATATTATGCGACGAACAATCTGTCCATCCGTGCAGAAAGCTGCACAATACAGGTTACTCTGACCGAATTATCTCCGGAATGTAAAAGACCAAAATTGCCGATTATTTGACTAAGCCGGTTAGTCCTGTTTTATCCTGAATTTCTACAAAGCAAACATATACGTACATATCTTATCGGTCAGTTTGATTCACGGATTATTCGGAATATCACTGCTGGTGTGTATTTTGAGGAAACCCCCAAAAGAAATTGTTTGTGTTAGGGACGTAGTCATGCGTAAAGCTGTAAGGTGACGCGTTTTAAATCTTCGAATTTGTTCAAGAAAATTTGACTTTTTTCATATAAAGTGTCCATTTTACAGACCAAGACAAGACTTTTTTTTTTTAATTTACCACTGGAGTGACCGGATCGATAACCGAGCCAGTCATTCCAGTGGTAAAATTTCAAAAACAGTCTTCTCTTGGTTTGCCAATGGAAATTTCTCAAGACCACTGCAAACGCTGTTTTGGCTGGTAATTGCGTTAAAGTATTAACGCTTAAATTTGACAGACCAGAAACGAGCAGGTCATTCAGATGCTAGGAATATTCTGTTGAATATTTGAAATTACTTTGATTACGAGCTGTGGATGCATATATCAGCAACAGGTTCAGCCAAATTACTTTCAAAGTACTCAACAGGTTTTCTGATTAGTTATTTTTGAAATCGAGATACTGGGCATTCAGGGATTAATGGGTTAACGCGCAGTTTATATTAGATATAGCCTTTTCTCAAAAGCTGCGTAACCCTTTCACTCTCATATCAGCCAAAACTGCTTCTGCACTTTTCTTGAGAAATGTTCATTTGCCGACCAAGAAAAGTTGGGGTTTTTTTATTTACCACTGGAATGACTGGCTCGATAATCGAGCCAGTCATTTCAGTGGTAAAATTTTAAAGATAGTCTACTCTTTAATAGATATTTTCTATGAGAAAATGGAAATTTTCTTGAACAAATTTACGGGTTAAAGAGTTAATGTATGAGAATTGTGTTTACTGCAGCCACTTCTTCACGATGTATACCATATTCTGTTGAATATTTTGAAATTAATATGAATGGAAGCCATTGCTTCCCCCAGGAAGCAATGGCTTCCAGTCATATTAATTTCAAAATATCCAACAGCTTTCCCATGTATTTGCCCTGAGACGGAGGTACGAGGGAATTTGTCGGCGAAAGGGTTAAATTTTGCTAAACCTGACGAAATAAAACCTCGCCGGTATGTTGCATTACGATAACTTTAGTCGCATAAGGTCAGCCCAGGCCTAGTCCATTTTCATGCCGAATTTTCCAAATATTAACGCTACGTGAACTACAGAGGTCACAGAGGATATTTTAGAAAACTGTTTGACTGAACGTTGATAATGCCGAAAACAATATTTTCAGTCAAATTGTTCTCAAATTATTCAGCATTATTAATATTTTCTGAGCCATATATTTGTACACGCGTGTAGGATTGAATGCGTCATGAATTTTTATATGTCACTCACGTATTTATCTCGTTCTAATTGTGACAAGCATTTCATTGACAAAGACCGAAAGACACTAAATTGCACTTACCGTCCACCATACTACCCTATCCTCGCAAGCTAAAGCTAACTAAATCAATGTCCACAACAAATAGCTGATCGAGGTCATAACTACTGCCTATAGACGAGAGATATGCCTTAGGAATACCATCGAGTTATTTACTTACTGGCGAGGTTTCGCTCCTTTGCCCTGGGTTCGAGTCTCACTGAGGAATGTGAAATGGGTACAAAACGCCTTACAGTCCATTCTCTTGTGGGGATAGTGATAACTACATAGCCGCCTTGCATGTCTGTACAATGGGACACAAAAATTTACTTGAGCCGTCTTATGCTACCTAGGCCATATGTGTTGTAAACTCTCACGCACACGCGCGCACGCACACATGCATGCACGCTCGCGCGCACACGCGGAAGTATATTCTTATATAACCTAGTTGGACGCCATTTATCGCTTTACGCATTATTCGTAGGCCTACTCTTCTCAGTGTTACCCGTTTCTGTCACGGCATGACCATCATACCACCTAAATAGTCCCAAAGACTATCCCAGAGAAACTCGATCTGTCACTCAAGTATCTGACGTCATAATCAAAATATGTCACTTGTTGACTGCCATCAGAATTCGTCCAGTCACATGACAGTTTGAGTCACCGGAACAAATTGCAACATTAATCATTAATGTATTATTTCTAGTTTATTAGATGCATCTTCGCGATAAATAAAAAATATCATTTTATCTTAATTGGCAGAGAACGGTTTTCTCACATTAGTATGATGAGAATTGCTGTTAAATGACCATGTGCCAGCAGGACAGATTGCAATACTAGTTGATTAATGGCATGTTTTGTTCGCTCATAGTGGCACATGGTTTTTATGGGGTTTTCATGGTCGGAATAGATTAATACACTTTTAGCTATGCCACACCCATTTCTAACCAAGCTCCGCCCACACTTTACCCGTGTTGGGATCAATTGGTCCATTACCAACCTGAATCTCAATTTCCAGAAAAAAAAACCCTATACAGGTAAGCTGTGAATTAAATCAAATTACTTTCAAAATATTCAACAGAATGTTTATTAAATAGTAAAGACATACAATTCGTATAACTGACAGACTTTTAAAAGTTCATGACGGACCTATCTACGTCGTGCATTACGTAGTTCATTGTAACGCCAGCCTACATGCGATGTGATTGATTATGACGGCATACATTTGATCGTCAAGTTGGAGTCATCGATTGATACGGACGATTCGATTAATACCGTTATCAGGACAGGACACATTGCAATTAGAGTAACTATTCATTGATTTGTGACGTCTCCACAATATATCAAACATAATGTGATTTTATACAATTCACCTTTCCAGAGTACCCACCCATCATATGACGTCATAATGAACTGTGTGATGTGTACAATGACATCATAATGAATGACGTCATGAATGACGTCGATAAGTACGTCACGAACGCATTACCATCTTACAGGCTTTTGCACACGCGTTTGCACAGGCGTTTGCACAGGCTTTTGCACAGTCGTTTGCACAGGCGTTTACACAGGCTTTTGCACAGGCGTTTGCACAGGCGTTTGCACAGGCGTTTACACAGGCGTTTACACAGGCGTTTGCGCAGGCGTTTGCACATGCGCTTGCACAGGCGTTTGCACAGGCGTTTGCACAGGCGTTTGCACAGGTGTTTGCACACATCATGGGACCGGAATTCATAATTCATCTTTCCAGAGTACCCACCCATCATATGACGTCATAATGAACTGCGTGATGTGTACAATGACATCACAATGAATGACGTCATGAATGACGTCGATAAGTACGTCACGAACGCATATTTGAAGACGGTCTATGCGTTGTTGTACAGATTGTTTGCTTTTACTATTTAATAAATATTCTGTTGAATATTTTGAAACTAATTTGACTGGTTGCTGTTACTGCCATAGGCAGCAACAGCACCCAGTCATATTAGTTACAAAATATTCAACAGCTTCCCTGTATAATTTTCAGGAAATTGATAGCTAGGGCATTCGGGGATCGATCAATCCCAACACGGCGAGGTGTGGGTGGAGCTTAGCTAGTGATGGGCGAGGCATGGCTAAAAATGGAATGGTCCGTTGTGAGTCCGGGGCACTCTCTAATTATAGCAGGAATGAGAAATGCCTATTGGGACCCCAGGAGTTCCCTTTGGGACCCCCAGATTTCACTTTCGGATCCGCAGATTTCAGCTTGAGACCCAGACATTTCAGAGTAGGATGTCCTTGGAACTACAAAAATCGAAGGATCATGAGTAACACTGTTCAGATAACATCGTTTTCAACTAGGAATGTGTGATTGAAGAGGGGGCACCCTCTACTCCAGATGATGGCTCATATTATGTAAGCACGCATTGTAACTAACACAGTATCCGTCATAACGAAGTCTGCGCTAAAATTTCCAAAACAGCTTCTCAATGACTTGAAAATCTTAGAATATCAATTGAAACAGTTGAAATCTGTTATACAATGTTACAATCAAAGCTGATCATGGTTTCGTGTTAAAGGAACGGACAATGGAAATAACAAATGACGTTTACTCGTGCTTCTCACTCCGCCGCGTGTCAACTGCGCGTGCAGGTATACGGCATAGGCCTACCTGAATATAAGGAAAACACGCTTGAATATAGTTTTGTAAGCGGTATGAATAGTATTCTCTATAGGCGCCGATGTAGTGCGATTAACTACTGCTAATTCACTATTGATCCTTTTGAAAACGTTATATTTAGTCACTTTTTCTGGTGGAAGCAACAATTTTCGGGCAAAATGATTTCAAAATACACCGCTGGTTTCCTAGGTCGTAATATGATTCCTACTGAATATGTTGACATTCGTGTGACTAAATGAAGACCCTGTCTCTGGAAACAACGGCTTTCAGATAAATTGTTTTAAAACTAGACAGTATTTTACCTGTAGAACGCAGTGTCTAATCAGCTTAGCGCGAATATAACTGAACTTATACAACCGGGTATTATTTATTCGCTTAGCATATACAAGAGCGCATGGGACCAGCTTCGTCACTAATTGGTTCCCGCCAGAATGCCATAAATGGTATTTAGCTGCTTCTTCCTAATTAGTCTGATTTATTTATGTCTTTCACTGGTGGGTATAGGTTGATTATTATATATCTTACTTCCCTTATCCTTTCCTTTATTATACAAACACACCTACAGTGGCTGCTAAGCGGCATTCATATATTTTGTATATTCAATTAATTTTTATAATTACTACTCCCGTAGAAATATTATCGCGCGAGTAGAAACTGTTTCTAATCGAGTAAAATAGTTTCTAAGTTATAAGGTTTACTATGAGCTTTCGGTTTTCCATGAAATATGGATAAAAACCTATAAATAAAATTATCTATAATGTTTTCAATGTCTGCAACATTTTAATAAGTACTGCTATGATTCTATGATACTGTTGCGGAGGCGTAAAACCAAATAACAGAAATAAACTCAAGTTACCACTTTTTCGTGAGGGGTAGGAATAAGGATATGTCTCTCTCTCTCTCTCTCTCTCTCTCTCTCTCTCTCTCTCTCTCTCTCTCTCTCTCTCTCTCTCTCTCTCTCTCTCTCTCTCTCTCTCTCTCTCTCTCTCTCTCTCTCTCTCTCTCTCTCCCCTCTCTCTCTCTCCCCTCTCTCTCTCTCCCCTCTCTCTCTCTCTCTCTCCCCTCTCTCTCTCTCCCCTCTCTCTCTCTCCCCTCTCCCCTCTCTCTCTCTCTCCCCAATCAATACCACACACCCCGCCCTTCTCTTTCACTCATATTTTCAACTGAGTGGATAATTTGCATAAGATCAATGACATTTAATGACAGTTATATTGCAATTACCATCTGGCTCATTGCCACGAAAACTTGTACTGGCAATACCAATGCCTTCCGGGTGTACACGAGATGATCTAGTGGCGCCCTCTCTCCGCGTCCCGTTACCATGACTACTAACGTCTTGTAAGCCGTACACATCCTGTTCACGTTGCTCATTAATTAACGACACGCGCGAAGACTGCGTTACATGCACGGACTGAATTGTCTCCCCTTGACTTTGTGTTAACTCCCCTTGCTGGATTACGTCCCTTTGTGCGTCTCCGATTTCTGCATTCACGCTTTCTTCAAACGCTTGGTTTTCCATTTCATTTATAGGGTAATTCCACTTCGTCCAAAGTCTGTTTTGGTATCCAGCGCGTTGAGATGAAATCATCCACTTCTCACAATCAATGCATGATTACTACAGGTCTATATACACTCACACTACGAGCCTAAAATAAGTCCAATAATATAATACCAACAGGGGAGGTCGTACAGTACAGCTCCTAAATAAGTTAAATTGTTTCTAAAGTAAAAACAGAAATATGTTAGAAAGAAATATTCTGTGGAGAATTTTGAGCATAATGGATCTTTCCAGTTTTAGCTATGCTGTCGAATATTTTGATACTAATTTGACTGGGTGCTGTTGCTGCCTATAACAGCAACAGCGTCCATGCAAATTAATTTCAAAATATTCGACGGGATGTTTATGAAATAGTAAAGACATACAATTCATACAACCTGACGTTTAAGACGGACTAAATCGAGTCAATCATGACGTTATTATTATGAGGTAACCCCACACGTCACGTAGTTGATTATGATGTCAGATGATGGATGGATAAACTGGAAAGGTCCATTATGTTCAACAAATTCAACAGTATTTTAATTTTATTTTGGAAACTTATTAAGTTATTTCTGAGCTGTACTGTACGTATCGCTAAGACCAAATGAGTGTGTTTAGAATAATTTGATTGTTTCTGTTTATGTCTTCCAGTGCGTTAATTCAGACCAATTGTTCGGCAAATTATTCTGGAAATCATAACTTCGAGCTTACCTTTAACGATATAGGCCTTATACCGTCTCGCAAATAAAGAATGAAATACGTTAACGTTAAATATCTCGTAAAAACATAAGGTGTTTAGTCGGGGTTGCTATTGACACCTAATGTTTTCCATGTCGCGTCACCGTCAATACGTCTCTCCGGCCTAGAATATCCCGTATGACAATCATAACATTTTAATAAGTATTATTGAATATTGGACAATAGACGAAGTTCCTTATTGAACGTGTTGAATAAGCACCCGCGCCATATGCACACGTGTATATATATTCAGTTCCTCTGACTATGCGTAACCCCGATTGAATGGCTGAATTCCAAGACAACTATGCAGGAAAGCTGGTAAATATTTTGGAAATAATTCGACTGAAACTTGTTCTGCTGTAGGCAGTAGTCAGCAACAGCTCCCAGTCAAATTAGTTTCAAAATATTCCATATAATATTAGTTCTATCATAAGGCGTAATTCGTTCGTGGTGTGCGTGAGCGTGATGGGGTTACGATAATCGCCATGTATTTCTGGCTCACTATATCGCGTGACTCTTTTAACCCTATAACACTGAAATTCGTTCCACCAAATTTTATATTTTCCATTTGCAGACCAAGAAGATATTTTTTGAAAATTTACCACTGGAATGACTGGCTCGGTTATCGAGCCAGTCATTCCAGTGGCATATTCTCAAAATAGTCTTTTCTATGTCTGCAAATCGAGATTTCTAAAGAGTCAAGCCACTTCTGGCCGCCTGGAGTGTTAAAGGGACTAAGAGTTAACGCGCGCGCTGTGTTTACGTTTCATGAAAGCTTTATCAGCACTCCTAACACGCTATAGTGATTCCCAAAACAATATTCCTGAAAGTTGATCTTGTCTCAGAGAGCAACAACTTGCAGCAGTAACGATTCCAGAAATGGTCACCACCTCAGGAAGTAGTATTGATATTTTAGTCGTGCTGAGATAATGAGTAAAATATAGATTGTGTATATTCGGTAACAGGTGTCGGATCTTGACGAATACATGAAATCAGAATATGAGTAATGACAAATGCCGCGTGAAACAACTAAATACACTGCTGCTGCTGCTGCTGCTGCTGCTGCTACTGCTACTACTACTACTACTACTACTACTACTACTACTACTACTACTACTACAACGACTGTTGCTGCTGCCCGTTAGTTCGCTAGGAAAATAGAAAATGATAAGCTACATTTCTTAATATGTAAGATCATTTGTCAATGGATTTTCGTTTTTCAAAAACAATTTCTAACGTGGTTAAGGCGATCAATTTATTTTGTCAATACCATGCCTGTATTTGATCATACCATCTCAGTTACTTAATATTTAAGATAATATTTTGTCTGTAAATCGTAGAGGACATGAATTCAAATATGATACATTTAATTTGTTTGACACATTGAAATAGTACACGCTCCGGCTCTATTGATTTCATTATCTGATCCGGATTGATGTTATGTACTGTACTAAGATCAAGTTCACTTTATTACACTCAGGCCTTGTATAGGCATATGATGTATTACATTTGACAATATATTTCATGACGGTAGATTTTATATACATAATTATGTTCATTATAGATTTATCAACAAAATGCAATTCGTGCACTCAATAGCAGCACAAAGCGAAAGGTCGAAATATTCGACAGTTATTAGATTGTGACTCAAATCGTACACTTGAAAATGACACAAGGAGAAGATAACTTGAGTAGTTTTCAGCCAGATTAGTTTCAAAATATTCGAAAGTCATTAAATTGCTGATTTGTAAATGACATACAGTACGCATTATCTGCGCGCTTTTACTACACCAGTGTCTTTATGAGGAACACATATAGCGTACTCGGTTCAAGAGCACATGTAACTCTCTGGTCTCATCGTGAGGAACACCTATAGCTTACTCGGTTCAAAAACACATGTATCTCTCTGGTCTCATCGTGAGGAACACCTATAGCTTACTCGGTTCAAGAACACATGTAACTCTCTGGTCTCATCGTGAGGAACACCTATAGCTTACTCGGTTCAAAAACACATGTAACTATATGGTGTCTTCG
The DNA here is from genome assembly GCA_034401795.1 of Chaetoderma sp. LZ-2023a. Taxonomy (NCBI): domain Eukaryota; kingdom Metazoa; phylum Mollusca; class Caudofoveata; order Chaetodermatida; family Chaetodermatidae; genus Chaetoderma; species Chaetoderma sp. LZ-2023a. Next base: position 13,518,602 of record CM067362.1, read on the forward strand.
TGAGGAACACCTATAGCTTACTCGGTTAAAAAACACATGTAACTATCTGGTGTCTTCGTGAGGAACACCTATAGCTTACTCGGTTCATTATCACATGTAACTATCTGGTTTCTTTATGAGGAACACATATATCTTACTCGGTTCAATATCACATGTAACCATCTGGTGTCTTTATGAGGAACACCTATAGCTTACACGGTTCATTACCACATGTAACTATGTGGTGTCTTTATGAGGAACCCCTATAGCTTACTAGGTTCATTACCACGTGTAACTATCTGATGACTCTATGAGGAAGACCTAAAGCTTACTCGGTTCATTATCACGTGTAACTATCCTATGACTTTATGAGGAACACCTATAGCTTACTCCATTCATTACCGCGTGTAACTATCTGGTGTCTTTATGAGGAACACCTATAGCTTACTCGGTTCATTATCACATGTAACTATCTGGTGTCTTTATGAGGAACACATATATCTTACTCGGTTAAAAAACACATGTAACTATCTGGTGTCTTCGTGAGGAACACCTATAGCTTACTCGGTTCAAAAACACATGTAACTATCTGGTGTCTTCGTGAGGAACACCTATAGCTTACTCGGTTCATTATCACGTGTAACTATCTGGTGTCTTTATGAGGAACACCTATAGATTACTCGGTTCATTATCACATGTAACTATCTGGTTTCTTTATGAGGAACACATATATCTTACTCGGTTCAATATTACATGTAACCATCTGGTGTCTTTATGAGGAACACCTATAGCTTACACGGTTCATTACCACATGTAACTATCTGGTGTCTTTATGAGGAACCCCTATAGCTTACTAGGTTCATTACCACGTGTAACTATCTGATGACTCTATGAGGAACACCTATAGCTTACTCGGTTCATTACCACGTGTAACTATCCTATGACTTTATGAGGAACACCTATAGCTTACTCCATTCATTACCGCGTGTAACTATCTGGTGTCTTTATGAGGAACACCTATAGCTTACTCGGTTCATTATCACATGTAACTATCTGGTGTCTTTATGAGGAACACATATATCTTACTCGGTTCATTATCACATGTAACTATATGGTGTCTTTATGAGGAACACCTATAGCTTACTCGGTTCATTATCACATGTAACTATCTGGTGTCTTTATGAGGAACACCTATAGCTTACTAGGTTCATTACCACGTGTAACTATCTGATGACTTTATGAGGAACACCTATAGCTTACTAGGTTCATTACCACGTGCAACTATCTGATGACATTATGAGGAACACCTATAGCTTACTCGGTTCATTGTCACGTGTAACTATCTGGTGTCTTTATGAGGAACACCTATGGCTTATCGGTTCATTATCACATGTAACTATCTGGTGTCTTTATGAGGAACACCTATAGCTTATTCGGTTCATCATCACATGTAACTATCTGGTGTCTTTATGAGGAACACTTATAGCTTACTCGGTTCATTGTCACATGTAACTATCCAGTGTCTTTATGAGGAACACCTATAGCCTACATGGTTAATTATCACGTGTAACTATCTGGTGTCTTTATGAGGAACACCTATAGCTTACTCGGTTCATTATCACATGTAACTATCTGGTGTCTTTATGAGGAACACCTATAGCTTACTCGGTTCATTATCACATGTAACTATCTGGTGTCTTTATGAGGAACACCTATAGTGTACTCGATTCATTATCACATGTAACTATCTGGTGTCTTTATGAGGAACACCTATAGCTTACTAGGTTCATTACCACGTGTAACTATCTGATGACTTTATGAGGAACACCTATAGCTTACTAGGTTCATTACCACGTGCAACTATCTGATGACATTATGAGGAACACCTATAGCTTACTCGGTTCATTACCACGTGTAACTATCTGGTGTCTTTATGAGGAACACCTATGGCTTATCGGTTCATTATCACATGTAACTATCTGGTGTCTTTATGAGGAACACCTATAGCTTATTCGGTTCATCATCACATGTAACTATCTGGTGTCTTTATGAGGAACACCTATAGTGTACTAGATTCATTATCACATGTAACTATCTGGTGTCTTTATGAGGAACACCTATAGCTTACTAGGTTCATTACCACGTGTAACTATCTGATGACTTTATGAGGAACACCTATAACTTACTAGCCTCATTACCACGTGTAACTATCTGATGACTTTATGAGGAACACCTATAACTTACTAGGATCATTACCACGTGTAACTATCTGGTGTCTTTATGAGGAACACCTATAGCTTACTCGGTTCATTATCACATGTAACTATCTGGTGTATTTATGAGGAACACCTATAGTGTACTAGATTCATTATCACATGTAACTATCTGGTGTCTTTATGAGGAACACCTATAGCTTACTAGGTTCATTACCACGTGTAACTATCTGATGACTTTATGAGGAACACCTATAACTTACTAGCCTCATTACCACGTGTAACTATCTGATGACTTTATGAGGAACACCTATAACTTACTAGGATCATTACCACGTGTAACTATCTGGTGTCTTTATGAGGAACACCTATAGCTTACTCGCTTCATTATCACGTGTAACTACCTGGTGTCTTTATGAGGAACACCTATAGCTTACTCGGTTCTTTATCACATGTAACTATCCTATGACTTTATGAGGAACACCTATAGCTTACTCCATTCATTACGCGTGTAACTATCTGGTGTCTTTATGAGGAACACCTATAGCTTACTCGGTTCATTATCACATGTAACTCTCTGGTGTCTTTATGAGGAACACATATATCTTACTCGGTTCATTATCACATGTAACTATATGGTGTCTTTATGAGGAACACCTATACCTTACTCGGTTCATTATCACATGTAACTATCTGGTGTCTTTATGAGGAACACCTATAGCTTACTAGGTTCATTACCACGTGTAACTATCTGATGACTTTATGAGGAACACCTATAGCTTACTAGGTTCATTACCACGTGCAACTATCTGATGACATTATGAGGAACACCTATAGCTTACTAGGTTCATTAGCACGTGTAACTATCTGGTGTCTTTATGAGGAACACCTATGGCTTATCGGTTCATTATCACATGTAACTATCTGGTGTCTTTATGAGGAACACCTATAGCTTATTCGGTTCATCATCACATGTAACTATCTGGTGTCTTTATGAGGAACACCTATAGCTTACTCGGTTCATTATAACATGTAACTATCTGGTGTCTTTATGAGGAACACTTATAGCTTACTCGGTTCATTGTCACATGTAACTATCCAGTGTCTTTATGAGGAACACCTATAGCTTACACGGTTAATTATCACGTGTAACTATCTGGTGTCTTTATGAGGAACACCTATAGCTTACTCGGTTCATTATCACATGTAACTATCTGGTGTCTTTATGAGGAACACCTATAGCTTACTCGGTTCATTATCACATGTAACTATCTGGTGTCTTTATGAGGAACACCTATAGCTTACTAGGTTCATTACCACGTGTAACTATCTGATGACTTTATGAGGAACACTTATAGCTTACTCGGTTCGTTGTCACATGTAACTATCCGGTGTCTTTATGAGGAACACCTATAGCTTACACGGTTCATTATCATGTGTAACTATCTGGTGTCTTTATGAGGAACACCTATAGCTTACTCGGTTCATTATCACATGTAACTATCTGGTGTCTTTATGAGGAACACCTATAGCTTACTCGGTTCATTATCACATGTAACTATCTGGTGTCTTTATGAGGAACACCTATAGCTTACTAGGTTCATTATCACGTGTAACTATCTGATGACTTTATGAGGAACACCTATAACTTACTAGCCTCATTACCACGTGTAACTATCTGATGACTTTATGAGGAACACCTATAACTTACTAGGATCATTACCACGTGTAACTATCTGGTGTCTTTATGAGGAACACCTATAGCTCACTCGGTTCATTATCACATGTAACTACCTGGTGTCTTTATGAGGAACACCTATAGCTTACTCGGTTCTTTATCACATGTAACTATCTGGTGTCTTTATGAGGAACACCTATAGCTTACTCGGTGTATTATCACATGTAACTATCTGGTGTCTTTATGAGGAACACCTATAGTGTACTCGATTCATTATTACATGTAACTATCTGGTGTCTTTATGAGGAACACCTATAGCTTACTCGGTTCATTACCACGTGTAACTAGCTGGTGTCTTTATGAGGAACACCTATAGTGTACTAGATTCATTATCACATGTAACTATCTGGTGTCTTTATGAGGAACACCTATAGCTTACTAGGTTCATTACCACGTGTAACTATCTGATGACTTTATGAGGAACACCTATAACTTACTAGCTTCATTACCACGTGTAACTATCTGGTGTCTTTATGAGGAACACCTATAGCTTATTCGGTTCATTATCACGTGTAACTATCTGATGACTTTATGAGGAACACCTATAACTTACTAGGATCATTACCACGTGTAATTATCTGGTGTCTTTATGAGGAACACCTATAGCTTATTCGGTTCATTATCACGTGTAACTATTTGGTGTCTTTATGAGGAACACCTATAGCTTACTCAGTTCATTATCACATGTAACTATCTGGTGTCTTTATGAGGAACACCTATAGCTTACTCAGTGCATCATCACATGTAACTATCTGGTGTCTTTATGAGGAACACTTATAGCTTACTCGGTTCATTGTCACATGTAACTATCTGGTGTCTTTATGAGGAACACATATAGCTTACTCGGTCCATTACCACGTGTAACTATTTGGTGTCTTTATGAGGAACACCTATAGCTTACTCGGTTCATTATCACATGTAACTATCTGGTGTCTTTATGAGGAACACCTATAGCTTACTAGGTTCATTACCACGTGTAACTATCTGATGACTTTATGAGGAACACTTATAGCTTACTCGGTTCATTGTCACATGTAACTATCCGGTGTCTTTATGAGGAACACCTATAGCTTACACGGTTCATTATCACGTGTAACTATCTGGTGTCTTTATGAGGAACACCTATAGCTTACTCGGTTCATTATCACATGTAACTATCTGGTGTCTTTATGAGGAACACCTATAGCTTACTCAGTGCATCATCACATGTAACTATCTGGTGTCTTTATGAGGAACACTTATAGCTTACTCGGTTCATTATCATGTGTAACTATCTGGTGTCTTTATGAGGAACACCTACAGCTTACTAGGTTCATTACCACGTGTAACTATCTGATGACTTTATGAGGAACACATATAGCTTACTCGGTTCATTGTCACATGTAACTATCCGGTGTCTTTATGAGGAACACCTATAGCTTACACGGTTCATTATCACGTGTAACTATCTGGTGTCTTTATGAGGAACACCTATAGCTTACTCGGTTCATTATCACATGTAACTATCTGGTGTCTTTATGAGGAACACCTATAGCTTACTCGGTTCATTATCACATGTAACTATCTGGTGTCTTTATGAGGAACACCTATAGTGTACTAGATTCATTATCACATGTAACTATCTGGTGTCTTTATGAGGAACACCTATAGCTTACTAGGTTCATTATCACGTGTAACTACCTGGTGTCTTTATGAGGAACACCTATAGCTTACTCGGTTCATTATCACATGTAACTATCTGGTGTCTTTATGACGAACACCTATAGCTTACTCGGTGTATCATCACATGTAACTATCTGGTGTCTCTATGAGGAACACATATAGTGTACTCGATTCATTATCACATGTAACTATCTCGTGTCTTTATGAGGAACACCTATAGCTTACTCGGTTCATTACCACGTGTAACTATCTGGTGTCTTTATGAGGAACACCCATAGCTTACTCAATTCATTATCACATGTAACTGTCGGGTGTCTTTATGAGGAACACCTATAGCTCATTCGGTTCATTATCACATGTAACTATCTGGTGTCTTTATGAGGAACACCTATAGCTTACTCGGTTCATTATCACATGTAACTATCTGGTGTCTTTATGAGGAACACCTATAGCTTACTCGGTTCATTATCACATGTAACTATCTGGTGTCTTTATGAGGAACACCTATAGTGTACTAGATTCATTATCACATGTAACTATCTGGTGTCTTTATGAGGAACACCTATAGCTTACTAGGTTCATTACCACGTGTAACTATCTGATGACTTTATGAGGAACACCTATAACTTACTAGCTTCATTACCACGTGTAACTATCTGATGACTTTATGAGGAACACCTATAACTTACTAGGATCATTACCACGTGTAACTATCTGGTGTCTTTATGAGGAACACCTATAGCTTACTCGGTTCATTATCACGTGTAACTACCTGGTGTCTTTATGAGGAACACCTATAGCTTACTCGGTTCTTTATCACATGTAACTATCTGGTGTCTTTATGAGGAACACCTATAGCTTACTCGGTGTATTATCACATGTAACTATCTGGTGTCTTTATGAGTACCACCTATAGTGTACTCGATTCATTATCACATATAACTATCTGGTGTCTTTATGAGGAACACCTATAGCTTACTCGGTTCATTACCACGTGTAACTAGCTGGTGTCTTTATGAGGAACACCTATAGTGTACTAGATTCATTATCACATCTAACTATCTGGTGTCTTTATGAGGAACACCTATAGCTTACTAGGTTCATTACCACGTGTAACTATCTGATGACTTTATGAGGAACACCTATAACTTACTAGCTTCATTACCACGTGTAACTATCTGATGACTTTATGAGGAACACCTATAACTTACTAGGATCATTACCACGTGTAACTATCTGGTGTCTTTATGAGGAACACCTATAGCTTATTCGGTTCATTGTCACATGTAACTATCTGGTGTCTTTATGAGGAACACCTATAGCTTACTCGGTCCATTACCACGTGTAACTATTTGGTGTCTTTATGAGGAACACCTATAGCTTACTCGGTTCATTATCACATGTAACTATGTGGTGCCTTTATGAGGAACACCTATAGCTTACTCGGTTCATTACAACATGTAACTATCTGGTGTCTAGATGAGGAACACCTATAGCTTACACGGTTCATTATCACGTGTAACTATCTGGTGTCTTTATGAGGAACACCTATAGCTTACTCGGTTCATTATCACATGTAACTATCTGGTGTCTTTATGAGGAACACCTATAGCTTACTCGGTTCATTATCACGTGTAACTACCTGGTGTCTTTATGAGGAACACCTATAGCTTACTCGGTTCATTATCACATGTAACTATCTGGTGTCTTTATGACGAACACCTATAGCTTACTCGGTGTATCATCACATGTAACTATCTGGTGTCTTTATGAGGAACACATATAGTGTACTCGATTCATTATCACATGTAACTATCTCGTGTCTTTATGAGGAACACCTATAGCTTACTCGGTTCATTACCACGTGTAACTATCTGGTGTCTTTATGAGGAACACCCATAGCTTACTCAATTCATTATCACATGTAACTGTCGGGTGTCTTTATGAGGAACACCTATAGCTCATTCGGTTCATTATCACATGTAACTATCTGGTGTCTTTATGAGGAACACCTATAGCTTACTCGGTTCATTATCACATGTAACTATCTGGTGTCTTTATGAGGAACACCTATAGCTTACTCGGTTCATTATCACATGTAACTATCTGGTGTCTTTATGAGGAACACCTATAGCTTACTCGGTGTATTATCACATGTAACTATCTGGTGTCTTTATGAGGAACACCTATAGTGTACTCGATTCATTATTACATGTAACTATCTGGTGTCTTTATGAGGAACACCTATAGCTTACTCGGTTCATTACCACGTGTAACTAGCTGGTGTCTTTATGAGGAACACCTATAGTGTACTAGATTCATTATCACATGTAACTATCTGGTGTCTTTATGAGGAACACCTATAGCTTACTAGGTTCATTACCACGTGTAACTATCTGATGACTTTATGAGGAACACCTATAACTTACTAGCTTCATTACCACGTGTAACTATCTGGTGTCTTTATGAGGAACACCTATAGCTTATTCGGTTCATTATCACGTGTAACTATCTGATGACTTTATGAGGAACACCTATAACTTACTAGGATCATTACCACGTGTAACTATCTGGTGTCTTTATGAGGAACACCTATAGCTTATTCGGTTCATTATCACGTGTAACTATTTGGTGTCTTTATGAGGAACACCTATAGCTTACTCAGTTCATTATCACATGTAACTATCTGGTGTCTTTATGAGGAACACCTATAGCTTACTCAGTGCATCATCACATGTAACTATCTGGTGTCTTTATGAGGAACACTTATAGCTTACTCGGTTCATTGTCACATGTAACTATCTGGTGTCTTTATGAGGAACACATATAGCTTACTCGGTCCATTACCACGTGTAACTATTTGGTGTCTTTATGAGGAACACCTATAGCTTACTCGGTTCATTATCACATGTAACTATCTGGTGTCTTTATGAGGAACACCTATAGCTTACTAGGTTCATTACCACGTGTAACTATCTGATGACTTTATGAGGAACACTTATAGCTTACTCGGTTCATTGTCACATGTAACTATCCGGTGTCTTTATGAGGAACACCTATAGCTTACACGGTTCATTATCACGTGTAACTATCTGGTGTCTTTATGAGGAACACCTATAGCTTACTCGGTTCATTATCACATGTAACTATCTGGTGTCTTTATGAGGAACACCTATAGCTTACTCAGTGCATCATCACATGTAACTATCTGGTGTCTTTATGAGGAACACTTATAGCTTACTCGGTTCATTATCATGTGTAACTATCTGGTGTCTTTATGAGGACCACCTACAGCTTACTAGGTTCATTACCACGTGTAACTATCTGATGACTTTATGAGGAACACATATAGCTTACTCGGTTCATTGTCACATGTAACTATCCGGTGTCTTTATGAGGAACACCTATAGCTTACACAGTTCATTATCACGTGTAACTATCTGGTGTCTTTATGAGGAACACCTATAGCTTACTCGGTTCATTATCACATGTAACTATCTGGTGTCTTTATGAGGAACACCTATAGCTTACTCGGTTCATTATCACATGTAACTATCTGGTGTCTTTATGAGGAACACCTATAGTGTACTAGATTCATTATCACATGTAACTATCTGGTGTCTTTATGAGGAACACCTATAGCTTACTAGGTTCATTATCACGTGTAACTACCTGGTGTCTTTATGAGGAACACCTATAGCTTACTCGGTTCATTATCACATGTAACTATCTGGTGTCTTTATGACGAACACCTATAGCTTACTCGGTGTATCATCACATGTAACTATCTGGTGTCTTTATGAGGAACACATATAGTGTACTCGATTCATTATCACATGTAACTATCTCGTGTCTTTATGAGGAACACCTATAGCTTACTCGGTTCATTACCACGTGTAACTATCTGGTGTCTTTATGAGGAACACCCATAGCTTACTCAATTCATTATCACATGTAACTGTCGGGTGTCTTTATGAGGAACACCTATAGCTCATTCGGTTCATTATCACATGTAACTATCTGGTGTCTTTATGAGGAACACCTATAGCTTACTCGGTTCATTATCACATGTAACTATCTGGTGTCTTTATGAGGAACACCTATAGCTTACTCGGTTCATTATCACATGTAACTATCTGGTGTCTTTATGAGGAACACCTATAGTGTACTAGATTCATTACCACGTGTAACTATCTGGTGTCTTTATGAGGAACACCTATAGCTTACTAGGTTCATTACCACGTGTAACTATCTGATGACTTTATGAGGAACACCTATAACTTACTAGCTTCATTACCACGTGTAACTATCTGATGACTTTATGAGGAACACCTATAACTTACTAGGATCATTACCACGTGTAACTATCTGGTGTCTTTATGAGGAACACCTATAGCTTACTCGGTTCATTATCACGTGTAACTACCTGGTGTCTTTATGAGGAACACCTATAGCTTACTCGGTTCTTTATCACATGTAACTATCTGGTGTCTTTATGAGGAACACCTATAGCTTACTCGGTGTATTATCACATGTAACTATCTGGTGTCTTTATGAGGACCACCTATAGTGTACTCGATTCATTATCACATATAACTATCTGGTGTCTTTATGAGGAACACCTATAGCTTACTCGGTTCATTACCACGTGTAACTAGCTGGTGTCTTTATGAGGAACACCTATAGTGTACTAGATTCATTATCACATCTAACTATCTGGTGTCTTTATGAGGAACACCTATAGCTTACTAGGTTCATTACCACGTGTAACTATCTGATGACTTTATGAGGAACACCTATAACTTACTAGCTTCATTACCACGTGTAACTATCTGATGACTTTATGAGGAACACCTATAACTTACTAGGATCATTACCACGTGTAACTATCTGGTGTCTTTATGAGGAACACCTATAGCTTATTCGGTTCATTGTCACATGTAACTATCTGGTGTCTTTATGAGGAACACCTATAGCTTACTCGGTCCATTACCACGTGTAACTATTTGGTGTCTTTATGAGGAACACCTATAGCTTACTCGGTTCATTATCACATGTAACTATGTGGTGCCTTTATGAGGAACACCTATAGCTTACTCGGTTCATTACAACATGTAACTATCTGGTGTCTAGATGAGGAACACCTATAGCTTACACGGTTCATTATCACGTGTAACTATCTGGTGTCTTTATGAGGAACACCTATAGCTTACTCGGTTCATTATCACATGTAACTATCTGGTGTCTTTATGAGGAACACCTATAGCTTACTCGGTTCATTATCACGTGTAACTACCTGGTGTCTTTATGAGGAACACCTATAGCTTACTCGGTTCATTATCACATGTAACTATCTGGTGTCTTTATGACGAACACCTATAGCTTACTCGGTGTATCATCACATGTAATTATCTGGTGTCTTTATGAGGAACACATATAGTGTACTCGATTCATTATCACATGTAACTATCTCGTGTCTTTATGAGGAACACCTATAGCTTACTCGGTTCATTACCACGTGTAACTATCTGGTGTCTTTATGAGGAACACCCATAGCTTACTCAATTCATTATCACATGTAACTGTCGGGTGTCTTTATGAGGAACACCTATAGCTCATTCGGTTCATTATCACATGTAACTATCTGGTGTCTTTATGAGGAACACCTATAGCTTACTCGGTTCATTATCACATGTAACTATCTGGTGTCTTTATGAGGAACACCTATAGCTTACTCGGTTCATTATCACATGTAACTATCTGGTGTCTTTATGAGGAACACTTATAGCTTCCTCAGTGCATTATCACATGTAACTATCTGGTGTCTTTATGAGGAACACTTATAGCTTACTTGGTTCATTGTCACATGTAACTATCTGGTGTCTTTATGAGGAACACCTATAGCTTACTCGGTCCATTACCACGTGTAACTATTTGGTGTCTTTATGAGGAACACCTATAGCTTACTCGGTTCATTACCACATGTAACTATCTGGTGTCTTTATGAGGAACACCTATAGCTTACTCGGTCCATTATCACATGTAACTATCTGGTGTCTTTATGAGGAACACCTATAGCTTACTCGGTTCATTATCACGTGTAACTATCTGGTGTCTTTATGAGGAACACCTATAGCTTACTCGGTTCATTACCACGTGTAACTATCTGGTGTCTTTATGAGGAACACCCATAGCTTACTCAGTTCATTATCACATGTAACTATCTGGTTGCTGCAAGCCACCAGACAATAATTTGGATAGGCAATAACTCTGGATGCTGAATATTTTGAAACGTCACTAGCGACTTTCAGTCTAATTCTGTTAAAACATTCAGCAGGCCCAACGTTATTGCCAATTGAAATTAGTGTCTGGTTGCTTACTATTATAAGCGTCATCAGACAGTTCCGCAATCATACACGTGATGTGCATCCTATGCAGATTGTGTCGGTATGGTGAAGTCTATATTTGTCACAAAAAAATCTAGCACATGTACACGCATTCTGCACTATCAGGCCTGAGATACAGGGCCGGCCCTAGGATTTCTCGCATCCCTAGGCAAAGGCAAAGGACAACCCTTTAAGCGGGAGTGGGGTGGGAGTTGATCCGGGGATCCTCCCCCAGAAAATTTGGAAATCCTGATTCTCTGAGAGGGCATTTCCTGCATTTCTCGAGCGAAATATGGCCCTTGTCCTAAGTGTTGATTTTTTAGAAATCTTATTTGTTTTGAGTACATGTAGTTTGGGTTGTGAGAGCTACCCCCACTCCCTTTTTGTCGCCCCTCTAAAATCTGGCGCCCTAGGAGTGCCTAGTTCGCCTTGAGCCGGCCCTGCTGAGATATATGGTACTTAGACCCTTTATTGTCAAACTTAACCACAGCACACTATGGCCGCCATCTAGAGATGACAGCGGGATATAACATGTTCTTGTCTATACGTTTACAGTAGGCCTACTATACGGATAACGGCGAGGCACGTTTTGTTCAAATTTCCATTACACGTACCTTTTAAATAACATTAAATTTATTATTAAAACGCACTCTAATTGTGAGGGTCTACGGCACACGTTTTAACCCTTACCGTTGTGATCCCAATATCCTATCTTTTGCTGTGTCAATCGTAAAGAAACTGGTGTACATTTTAAAACAATTTGGTAGACATAGACGGCAACATCTCTCACCAAATGTGTTGAAAAATTAACATCAGTGTATCTCTTAATTTAATTTGAAGATCAAAAGTCTTGATATCAGAGCCGTGAAGGTGAATCAGGCCTTAGAACAAGGCTGAATAAGTAAACATTAACATGACGATATAGACCTCAGCAAACATGCAAGACACTTCTCAGATAACAGGTCAGATTTAGAGTCACAAGGCGAACAGTTAGAATTTTAACCCTTACAATACGACTGGCTCAATTTCAAGGCAAATATAAGGAACGTTCTGTTGAATACTTTGAAATTTTCACTGGAACATCTTGCAGCCATAAGCAGCTACAGCTCCCAGTCAAATTCGTTTTAGAATTTTCAACAAAACATTCCTTATATGGCAAGGAATGGAGGAAACCAGTTTTAGCTATGCCCCGCCCACCCCTAGCTAAGCTCCACCCACACTTCACCCATGTTGGGATCGATCGATGGCAGCAACAGCGCCCAATCAAATTAGTCTCAAACGTATTCAACAGTATGTTTATTAAATCGTACGGTCGTACAATTCGTACAACAACGCGTGGTCCATCATCAATTAAGCATTCGTGACTAACTTATCTACACCATCCATGACACAATTGATTATGACGTCAACCTACACGTCACGTAGTTGATTATGACGTCATATGATTGATAGATAAACTGGAATCATCCATTGAATGTGTCTTGTCTGTGGGCGTTAACGGATTAATCCGAGCTGCACACGCTATCACCACATATATGAGTGTATATGCCGGACTATGACTATGGTGTTAGGCCTTGATGACAGCTATATCCGTGATATATAAGTTGTTTATCATATTACTTTCATATATTGTGATCATCAACACGCTTATACGTGGTCTTCATCAGAGGGTATTGGTGTCAAATAACTCAATAATACTCGCAGCACTATCTATAGAACAAGCACTGCTAACATAGAAATACAAGTCATTCCTTATGGTTGGTTGTTATGGCAATATGTTCTGGCAACGTGCCAATTATTATGTGTAGGCCTATTCATTGAGCAAAACACGAATTAAAAAATTAAAAATAAATGTCTTTGTAATGTTGAAGAAACACGTTACGTTGAATGCCTAAAATATTGGGCCACCGTTAGACCAGTGAATTTAATGAGATCGGGTCAACGTAGACAACGCGCTATCAGGGATATAGTATGCATCAGCAGACGTTGGCCAAACGTTGATAATGTGCGAATTCAGTTTTAGCTACGTCCCGCCCATCTCTAGCGAGGTAAGCTGTTGGATATTTTAAAACTAATTTGACTGGGTGCTGTCTAATTAGTTTCAAAATACTCAACAAAATGGTTATTAAATAGTAAAGACACAATTTGTACAACCTGACGGACTATTAAGCGTTTGTAACGGCATCGTGACGTAATTGATTATGACATCAACCTACGTGTGACGTAATTCGTTATGACGTCATATACTTGAGTGACAGGTCGGAGTTCTCTGTTGTTGTTACGATAGCCGTTGGCTATAAATGTTGGACGCATGGTGACGAAACAGTTGCACATTTACCTCTGGATCATAGTTGCTGTACCAACCTAGACACAGCAACTACAACCAATGTACATATAAACATGTGCACATGTTTGTCGCATAGCAGTGGGGAGGGGGGGGGGGGCAGTGTTGGCGCAATAAAGACAAAATTACAGTTGTGTTGCAGAGATTGGGTCAACAAGGGAGCAACACATTGAATCTCACGTAGATCATACAAATAAACAGCAACATTGAACAGTCAGTCACGTGTACGCATTCAAGGTCTACCGTCTTTGATAGATTTACTATTTAATGTAACATTCCATAGGTAGCAACCATCCCCGGCGTGCGTGCGTGCGTGCGTGCGTGCGCGCGCCAGTGTGTAGGTGCGTGCGCGCGTGCGTGCGTGGGTGAGTGTTGCGCTTAGCTAGAAGTGGCCGTGTTATAGATAGAAATGCATGTTTCTATTCACTCGCAGGCTGTCGTGTATTTAATCAGGCCTACACACACGCACACAGTATAACAATCAGCAATAGTACGGCAATCATATCGATTTGTTGAAAGAAAGACAATTAAATATATTCTAGTGATATTCGCACGACCATCAGCCTCGTGGGTCCGACAGATGGTGGGTCCTCAAGAGAGGTGGCTGAAAATCCATGTATCTTAAAGAACCACTTCTTCTTATCACTAATAGAACGTTCTTATACGAATAGCTTAGTATTATTCTTCTTCTTCTTTTCGTTCGCTGATCATACGACTCGCATGTTTTTCTATTGCCACGTGTCTGTGTCCCGTGAGGTGGTCGCTTAAGAGAGGTGTGAGTTTCACGTAGAATCGCTATTACCCTGGATTATACACTTAGCATTAACGGAAAAAACAATAGCTCTCCCATTAGTGCTGATTAAATATTTCAATCAGTTCATGAACACTTACACTGACCGCCTTACCTCTACTTCATCACCGCGTATTAATATATGGGTCTACTTTGCGTAATACCTATTGTTCATTCTAAGCGTGGTGTTGCTGGGTGTAGTTGATAGCTAAGTATAGCAACAGCATATAGTATCATAATCTCTGACCGCTGAGGTCTCACTGTACAATGGGAATCGTACTAGTCGACTACAGAAGTGAGAGGGTAGCGACTACAGCCGTGAGAGGGTAGCGACTACAGCCGTGAGAGGGTAGCGACCACAGCCGTGAGAGGGTAGCGACCACAGCCGTGAGAGAGTGGCGACTACAGCCGTGAGAGGGTGGCGACTACAGCCGTGAGAGGGTAGCGACCACAGCCGTGAGAGGGTAGCGACCACAGCCGTGAGAGGGTAGCGACCACAGCTGTGAGAGGGTAGCGACTACAGCCGTGAGAGGGTGGCGACTACAGCCGTGAGAGGGTAGCGACTACAGCCGTGAGAGGGTAGCGACTACAGCCGTGAGAGGGTAGCGACTACAGCCGTGAGAGGGTAGCGACTACAGCCGTGAGAGGGTAGCGACTACAGCCGTGAGAGGGTAGCGACCACAGCCGTGAGAGGGTAGAGACCACATCAGTGAGAGGGTAGCGACTACAGCCGTGAGAGGGTAGCGACTACAGCCGTGAGAGGGTAGCGACTACAGTCGTGAGAGGGTAGCGACTACAGCCGTGAGAGGGTAGCGACTACAGTCGTGAGAGGGTAGCGACTACAGCCGTGAGAGGGTAGCGACTACAGTCGTGAGAGGGTAGCGAGTTTAATGCGCATTGTGTTAACCCTTTAATACTCATATCAGTCAAAAGCGGATTCTACAGTGATCTTGAGAAATGTCCATTTGCAGACAAAGAGAAGACTATTTTTGAAAATGAGCCATTCATTCCAGTGGTAGGTTTTCAAAAATACTCTTCTGCTGATCTGCAAATTGACATTTCCTTTCGAAAAGTTGAAATTTTCTTGAACAAATTAGGGTTAATATAGCCTATTTCATCTCAAACAAAATATTCACAATGCGTAAACTATTTTCTATTTTAAAATTAAGCTGTCGTTACTGAGAAAATCAATAGCTTCCAGTTAAATTACACTCACAATACGCGTCAGATTTCTTCTATTGTCGTTTTGTAATCAATATACCCGTACTTCGGAGTTACGCGGGATAGAAGGAAATAAACAAGCTGTTGCTATACCATTCCCTGATTTATCGATTTTTAAGATCGATAATTATCTATTATAAATACGCTACGCTATAACCATATAAACAAACGCCTATAAATATTGGAATTGTATGATAGCATACTGACGACGCCTCGGCCGCCATGGCAACTGAATATCTGCTAGAGCGTAGAAACCTTTTCAAATGGTATTTATTCAGGCAGTTTTAGCCAAATGCTGAGTACATTTCCGAGAGAAGCATCCACGTGTTTCGCGCGCTACCCATTAGCTATTCAGTTTGTTGGTATTTATCGGGTCTCTATCTCTATAGTCCACCTTATGCCATGTCTACATTTCTATCTTAGCGTTCACTACTTCTACTATACTCAGGTGCTTACACTAATAGCCATCTGTGCTCATATGTGTAGGAACAGGGAGGGCAAGGGGCGGGGTAGTATACCATACTCATGTGCTTACACTAATAGCCATCTATGCTCATACGTGTAGGAACAGGGAGAAGGACAAGGGGCGGGGTAGCGGTGGCCAAAGGTGCGTACGGACGTGTGTGCGTGCGTACGCGCGTGCGTGCGTGTATGTGATAGCCCCATATGTTTTCCTCTCCCATAGTGTATCACCATAGCGCACCCAGGTTTTAGCCCCGTCCATAGTGCAGCCCCTCCCCCAGGTCAAAATACGGCGGTTACGTAACCCTTAGACCGGATGTTAACCACTACAGCCCAGTCATACATATTGTCTTAGTCTTCATTAATGGAGGAATCCAGTCTTAGCTAAGCTCCACTCACGAGGTTCCCGTGTTGGGATCGATCGCTCCATGCACTCTCTGAATCTCAATTTCCAGAAAACTATACAAGTAAGCTGTTGAATAATTTGAAACTAATTTGTCTCAAAATATTCAACAGCATGTTTATTAAATAGTAGGCTTACATTTCGTACAACAACGGTTACCTAGTCCGTCATCAATTAAGCGTTCGTGACGAACTTATTTACGGCAATAATGACGTCATTGATTATGGCATCATCATACACGTCACGTAGTTGATTATGCCGTCATATGAGTGATGGATAAACTGGAAAGGTCCGCTAGAATCACGTCCTCAAGATAGAGTATGGCGTGTAGAATATTTATGGGCCAGTATTCCCACGTCCAAACCTTGCATGTTCTCAATATTGGTGTCTAAGCATACACTTTCTGAGTTGAGGAGGAATGCATACTTATATATTACTCACTATACATGATTATATCATCGAACAGATTCTGTGTGGACCTAACATGCGTGCATAGAACAGTGGAGAGGTCAAGATCTCTGGAGGTGTGGCCAGCTGAAAGTCATTCAGCCTTCAGGAAGTGAATCGCCTCACATGGGCCAGAACGAGCACGGTTACTGGGAGAGCTAACTCCGAAAGGAAATAGTACAATGCTACACAAACTGGGGCTTGAGAGTCAGTCCACGAGTTAATGCAGAGTTCTCTTGTAATGATAAACGTTATCAAGAAGCTAAAACTAGTAATTACATGATATAATCCATTAGATTTTGTAATTGATTTAGTATTCCAGTGACTAGCCGCATTTGTCTTGATTTCACCTAATGTAGTAACGACGGGCTCAAACAAATCAATCAAAGTTTCGATTACTTCAAGTCCCAGCGGGTTTGACACACATCTAGAACCTTAGAACGTTTTTCTGCTGGACACACTTCTTTCATAGCATCATTAAGCAATTCTTGCTTTTTGGCAGAATTTGAAAAAAGCCTACTGGCTTCACCTAGAGTGTCTAACATGTTTCTGATTTCCTGGCCTTTGCAGGAGGTCATCAAGCACACATGTAATCGGTGTGACGCACAGTGCACATAAACTGCTTTAGGATACTGCTGAATAATCAATGACGACATCCCTCTATGCTTCCCAGCAACATTTCCGGCACCCGTCATAACACTGTCCACGGCAGTTCTCCATATCAAGGCCGAGCTCATTAATAGCACATGTTATGTAATCTGCAAACTGCTGACCTGATGGTCCATCTTCACAATGGATGAACTTCAAGAACATTTCTTGAATCTGGCCATTATAATCTACATATCGAATTATCAGTGCGCATTGCTCTTTGTTGCTCGCATCTGCAAGTATTGAGAAGAAACGACTATTTTTAATTTCAGTGACAATTATCTCGGTTATTAATGAACCTATGCAATGGATCAGTTCATTCTGAGTAGTTTTAGACCTGTAACTTGCATTTTTAGGACAGTGTTTGAAACGTTCGGAAAAAATAACGTCACCAGTTCTACGACGCACGACAGGCCGTGTAGCATAGCTTATTGTCGTAAACACCGTGACAAATATGACGGAGACCAGACTGATACATACATAACAAACATTACAATAAAACAAAAATGCATAATACATTCACATGATATATAACTAGTAAATGCAATATTTATTAAAATAAGTTGGGAAGGTATGGGCAAGTTGGTGTGTGGGGTGGGTAGCTGTGAAAATTAGGCTACTTGAAAAGTTACGACCGTATTGCACAATACCCGTCTGGATCCGCACCTGCACATTTCGTTTCGAATGAATGCACTAATCTTGGAATAAATCATCATCTGGCGATATTCAGAATGGCATACCGACAGCCATTGTATAAATAAATAACACAATTGGTAGATAAGTGGCTTGGTGGCTGCCGTATTGCTATCTATACGACTGTACAGGGTGGCCATCTTGGCAATGCGGGGAATGGAGGTGGTGTTCCCTGCCATCTAATCACGAGACCGTATCTATTAATATGCTTCGTATGTATCCTCAGCCTAAGGCGAAGATACGCTATAGATAAATTTGATAAATTATACACGAAACTTTGCTCCAATGTTACCTTATGTGTGCTTCCAATCAAGATGGCATTATGCTAACCACTCACCTTGATGATGATGATGATCCATTATATATCATTTTGTCATTATCGTAATACCGTTATCATATTCTTATCACTAACCGCATCACATCACTGTGTTGTTTCACTTTACATCGGTATATTAGTTGTATCGTATCCTTATGTTGTCATCAACATTGTCTCCGTCCTAATTATGTGTCATTTGAACAACTTCAGTCGCGCCAGCATCGTATATCTACCCCATTTACGTATCATAATGATATCATCATAACATCACACCAGTAAATCATTTCAGTTTGACATAGCTTTGTTATTTGTACATTGTCGTTTCATCATCATCATCATCATCATCATCATCATCATCATCATCATCGTCATCATCACCATCATCATCATAAAAATCATCATTGCGGCCAATGCAGTACCTCTGGCCAAATATCGCTCATAATATCGCAAAATAAATCATTTAGCGAATAGTTAGAATATGTATGGCAGTATTCGGGGCCAGATGGCTGGAATATATATTTGGTAAATCAGACAGGTGGAACTGCAGCTTACATTTAATAAAGAATACTAGAACATAGAAATACTACACCATATAATCTCCACAATCACTGTCATCTAGATATCATCGCACCCTGTCCGTCCGTCCATCCGT
This sequence comes from Chaetoderma sp. LZ-2023a, assembly GCA_034401795.1. Classification (NCBI taxonomy): domain Eukaryota; kingdom Metazoa; phylum Mollusca; class Caudofoveata; order Chaetodermatida; family Chaetodermatidae; genus Chaetoderma; species Chaetoderma sp. LZ-2023a. Next base: position 13,538,556 of record CM067362.1, read on the forward strand.
CCGCCCGCCCGCCCGCCCGCCTACCGCCTTGCCTGCCCATGCCTGCCTGCTTGTGTTTGCTTGTTTGTTTGTTTATATTTTACATCACCTGACCTAAAAGGTCAAGTGAGCTTATGCATTGGTGACCATCCCCCGTCCGTCCGTCTGTCGTATGTCCGTCAACCTTTTCTTTAAAAGCGTAGTCCTCATTAACCGCTTGAACGATTTTAATCAAACTTGGCAAGGGTGGTAGACCTCAGAACTTGTATTCAAAATTTTGATTGGTCAACCTTTCCAGCGGCCATCGTGTATTTCCAAAGATCATCCGACAATTATTTAAAACGCTACTCATTTAATGTCAATGGCCCGATTTCGACGAAACTTGGGTGGAATGATCATGTGGTGCCACGCTTCAAGATATCTAACGAGAATTTTCAATAGTCAAATTTTCCGGTGGCCATCTTGGATTTTTTGAAAATTTCTGGAAATCAGCTAAAGGTCTACTCCTCATTAACCACTTTGCAGATTTCAAGCAAGCTCGGCTGGAAATACCATAGAGTGATATACCTTAGAATATATAGGCCCGGTAGACAATTTAAATTTTTCAATTTTTTTTTATCGGCCATCTTGAATTTTCCGAAAAATGGCAAGAAAGCGTTTAGAACACTATCCCCCAATAACTGCGAATTTCAACCAGACTTGGCTTGGAGGATACTAGTATGGTGGGTTTCAGAACTTGAACACAGAATTGTGATTGGTCAATTTTCAAGCTGTTAGCTTGGATTTTCTTAAAATCTCCTGAAATCTGTTAAAAGGCTACTTACTCCTTATTAACCGCTTGCGAGATTCCAAGCAAACTCGGCTGGAAAGACCCTAGAGTGGTGTGCTTCAGAGCTTGTATACATAATTTTGATTGCTTAATCTTGTTGATGGCCATCTTGCATTTTCCGAAAAATGGCTGGAAATCGTTCAAAACGCTACTCCTCATTAAATGCTTGGTCGATTTGAACCAGACTTGGGTGGAAGAATTCTAGGGCAGTAGGCTTAAGAAAATGTATACAGAATTTTGATTGGTCAATTTTTCCGGCGGCTATCTTGGATTTTCCGAAAACTGTGGGGAATCTGTTAAAAGGCTACTCCCTATTAGCCGCTATGGACGATTTCAACCAAACTCAGCTGAAAGGACCCTATAGGCTGGTACGCTTTAGAATTTGTATATCTTGACTGATTGATTTTTGTGGTGGTTATCTTGGATTGTTCGAAAAATGGTGGGACATCATTTAAAATGATACTCCTCATTAATCGCTTGGGAACTTTCAACCAAATTTGGCTGGAATGATCCTATAGTGGTATTCAGAATTTGATAGGTCAATTATTTGGCAACCATCCTCGGTTTTGTGAAAAATTTCTGGAACCATTTAAAAATGATTCTCCTTAATCAATGGCCCGATTTCAACCAAACTTGGGTAAAACGATCCTATGGCAAATCCTTCAAACGAGAATCTTGATTGGTCAATTTTTTTTGGTGGCCATCTTGGATTATCCATGATTCCTATTTAAATGCAAATGGTTCAAATGCTAATGATCCACGTGAGCGCCACAGGCCCTAGAGCCTCTTGTCATTTGTTTGTCTGCATTGCCTTCTGTAGCGCGTTTTGCAACTATTGGCCAAACTTTCATTGTTAAAAGAAATTGAACATAAGAACGTGTGTTCCCGTAATCTATAAAAAAAAATTCCGAACTTTGGCTTTAATCCGAAAAAGAAATCTAGAATAATCTGAAAACATAAAGCGGATGTTTGAAATCTCGGATTCCTTGTCTTTTATAGGGGTGGTGATCAATGCCAGGCGGTATCAACTTGTCCATGTACAGTTTCAATGAATAGCTCATGGTTAAACTAAAGACAATGGCCCTTTCCAGTTTTAGCTATGCCCCGCCCATCACTAGCTAAGCTCCACCCACACCTCGCCGTGTTGGGATTGATCGATCCCCGAATGCCCTAGCTATCAATTTCCTGAAAACTATACGGAGAAGCTGTTGAATATTTTGTAACTAATTTGACTGGGTGCTATTGCTGCCTATGGCAGCAACAGCGCCCAGTTAAATTAGTTTCAAAATATTCAACAGAATTATTTAAATAGTAAAAGCAAACAATTTGTACAGCAACGCATAGACCGTCTTCAAATATGCGTTCGTGACGTACTTATTGACGTCATTCATGACGTCATTCATTATGATGTCATTCTACACATCACGTAGTTGATTATGACGTCATATGATGGGTGGGTACTCTGGAAAGGTCCATTGCTGGATGACTATTTTGCTATTGATTTCAATGCGTTTGCCGTATTTCCCTCAGAATCAGGGTCAGACTAAACCTTACAATATACCGCTCAGCTAATTTGCACGTCAAATGTAGAAGGAAAAGTGCGAGAATATGACGAATCATGTCACTAACGTCAGTAACTCGTTACTTTTCCACGCGGTCGCCAATATGACTTAGATTAATATGGTGAATCCAGTCTCTGTCAATCGTTGGTCATACTGTCACATGTAAACCGACGTAATAATCAATTACGTCACGAATGACGCGATTTAGTCCATCTTGGATGCTTAATAATCCGTCAAGTTGTACCAATTATATGCCTTTGCTATTTAACCCTCGTGTGGCAACAGCGCCTCAAAGCGCTCACGTGGAAGCGTAAATCAATTAACAGTTTTAATGGTCAAGATTTCTTAGGAAAATTAAACTTTTTACGCGGTAAGGAGAATATTTCTTTGTGAATATACAAAGATAGTTTTCTGTTGGCCTACAAATGGGCACTTCTCTAGACAACTGCAGATACCCATCAAATCGGTAATGATAAAGAAAAGTCCAGTCTTCTCTTAGCCAGTGCCCATTTG
>CM067362.1:13546438-13551438 GCA_034401795.1 Chaetoderma sp. LZ-2023a
CGATCAGTTACTTACACATATTCCTCTGGAGCTAGCGAGAAAAAGGCTGTTAACTAACACCCGCACATACACAGACCCCACGCCACATTCCCACCCCATCTCGTATCGAAGGAGATCTCGCGAACCACGAATGCCGCCCCACCCCCACCCCACCAAACACCCACACCAGAAAACAACATCTCAGAAACATACATAAAAATCAAACTAGTTTCGAAATATTCAATGTTTTGCCTGTATGCTTTTATGAAACAGAGATACAAATGCCTTACAAGTCAGGTCGACCACGGTTTTGATCCATCTACCCGAGACAGTCGACTTTATAATTTTAATTCTTTATCTAGGAGCAAGTCACGAGCGGAGGTGGCGGCACCAGGAAATATAAGTTGTTGAGTTGTTGAGGGACGGACTGTTGCAAGAGAGGGACAGGTTTGTCACACGGGGGCAAGGTTGGCGGAGGGTCTGGGAGTCGCTCCCCCCCCCCTCCAACACCCCCACCCCCGTACAAAAGGGGGTGCCCTCTCCCAAAACTTGGTTGGTCCAGCGGGCCTCGCTGGGAAATTGTGAAAATTAGAGAGCGCCATGGGAAGCCATTTCCTGCAATCTGAGTGATAAACAACATTTATTATTGTGCTTCCTGGTATCGCGTAACATTCCCTATAATTCACACAGCAATGAACCTTTCCTGTTTTAGCTATGCCCAACCCACCTCTAGCCAAGCTTCACCCATACCTGGCTCGTGTTGCGATCGATCGATCCCTGAACTCCTTGACTATCAATTTCCAGAAAACTATGCAGGTAAGCTGTTAAATATTTTGAAACTAATTTGACTGGATGCTGTTGCTGCCTATGGCAGTAACAGCGCTCAGTCAAATTTGTTTCAAAATATTCAATTGAATGTTCATTAAATGGCAAAGACGAGCAACGTGTCGGACTATTAAGCGTTAAAGACGGACTAAATCGAGTCATTCGTACCATAATTAATTATGACGTCATCCTACACGTCACTTAGTTGATTATGACGTCAGACGAGGATCGATAAAATGAAAGGTCCATTGGAGTACATTGAATACAGCGACATTTCTGTATACATATCAATAAATCTGCATGCAAATGTTTATGTGTGTGGGGGAGGAATGGAGGGGGCGCATTCTTAGATGAGACATTCCCCCCACCCACACCTTGCCACACCCAACCATCCCACCCTACGGTCCGCCACCCCTATACAGGTGTTACTTATATATGATATAGTACCGGTAATTGCTTCATTCGTTCGATAAAGATGTAGCTATATCGAGCTGTCCTTATTCAGAGGTGTGACTGCCTGTAGTAGTATAGTGTGCAGTAATTATGCGGTAATATGCAACGCGTAATTAATTGCACGTGCAGGCACACGACAGAAACATACATGCTCGATCTCACCGCAAATTCACACACATCCATATCCATAGGGACACATCCACTTATACGCGTTAACGCGCACGTACGCGCGCGCACACGCACCGTCGTCAGAAGATGATTTAGAGTAGCATTACAATAGAACACACCAGGCTAATACATACCAGTTTTCCTATCTTGTGCGGCAGACTCCGATTCCATGTTCGTTTCGAGATTAAATTGCTGTTTCGTACAAACCGTTTCCTTGTCAACCTGATTCAATCTAGTCATCTACGCGTAGAGATATACAGCACGCGATCCGCGCATGCGTTTCGCGGGGATGATGCTGTCGCTAGGATCTACCTGGTTGGTCCGATAGCGGCACGCTCAGCAGCAACAGCGGCGGCGGCGGCAGCAGTGCTTACCACACCTCAATAATGGCTGATCGGAAAAACAGAAACGGTAGCATTATGAATATTAATCTCCAGCGAATTGCGATTTCTGATGTGTTATAGATTATCATGAACGATATTGGTTAAACTCGCCGCTGATGTATGCTGATAAGTGCACGTTTGCTAAATCGCATAATGATAGCGTGTCCATCAAACGCGGTCTTTTTCTTCTGAAAAGCGTCTGCCCTTTGGTTCATTAGTAAGGTAAACACACTACCTGGGCAGATGGAGGTATTTTTGCACATGTGGTGTACAGTCAAATCGATGTATACTATAGTTGGTTGGTGGAGCCCACGAGAGAATAACGAGATGCTTGGCTTAATGCCAACCTAACGTTCACTCTTTAATAGTTAGGCAATTTGTAATATTATGCAATATTCAGTTCCGTAAGCCATGTAGATCCGTCGTCATAACAGCCTCCATTGCGGCATCCTATCACAGAATATTATCCTTTTGAGAACAATAATGGTTGTTGACACGTTTCTAGGGGTAACCAGGTAGGCGGCACGTTATAAATTATTGGTTATTTAATGTGTGATTGGCTGATAGAGACGCTAGCATTTTCCGCATGACTGCGATTTTATTTGGTTAGGACACTTAGTCTGAGAGCCTACTGGCATTTAATTAGACGTTTGAGAACAAAAGGTTAGATGGCAGAAATTTAGTTAGTATAGGGACCAGTGCATGTGTAATCATGGCCATTCTTAAGTTTCAAAATTGGTGCTCAAGTTCAGGTTCACTTTATTACACTCAGGCCTTGTATAGAGGCATATAAGGCATTGCAATTGACAATATATTTCATGACAGTAGATTATATATACAAAATTATATTCATTATAGATTTATCGACAAAATGTAATTCGTACACACGAAAGCAGCACAGGGAGAAAGGTCGAAATATTCAACAGCTATTAGATTGTGACTCAAATCGTACACTCGAAAATGGCACAAGGAGAAGATAACTTGAGTACTTTTCAGCCAAATTAGTTTCAAGATATTCGAAAGTCATTAAATTGTTGATTTATAAATGACATACAGTTCGTACACTTGAAAAGGCACACAGAGAAACTGGATTGAACATATTCACAAGTCAACTTAGTTTCAGAATACCCAACAGGTATTAAATTGATTTATCAATAATATACAATTCGTACACACGAATGTGGTATAAGGAGAATTGAGCATTTTCTCCATTTAATCGTGAGAGAGGGTGGGTGGGTCGGGGAGGGCGAGGGGAGCAAGGGAGGTGGGGTGGGGTGGGGGGTGGGGGGGGGGGGGCTGCCGTATTCATATATCGTGTGGTGGACTGTTAAAGCATAAATTATCATTGTTCTTTAAATAGGCAAATTATTACATATACACATACATAGATATGTGGGTTGTTACACTCAGGCCTATTGGGAAATATCGATAACAGTTCCTCCTCACTCGCCATCAGTATTTTGCCTCGGCTTCCTTGAAAAGGTCAGAAACTTATCATTGTATTTGTTGCATTTATAAAGAAAGTAATTTTCGTCATCGAGTTCGTTACAAGTTCTACACAGTCTGTTTTGTCTATCAATTTGTGTCCATCTTCTGGAAATAGAGTAGGCCCTAATGGCGTTTCTTGTTGTGAGAACATTAAAAAATAATTTTCAAATTTACTGTCTTCTTTAATGTCCTTGTAGAATCATAGTCTAGTCGATGTGTTGAGTCTATCGTTCCATATATTCGTGTATTGCAGCTGGGCCGTATTCTTGTCACCTTTACAATATGGTGCTCGTTGATATACTCGGCATTAAATAAGTGTTCTTGATTTGTTTCTTGGAGGATCGATTTTATAGCTGTTAACCATGCAAAGTTAAAATTGCTTTCCTGTTCCAATTCTCGACTCATATAGTAAAGTACAGAGGACAATTATCCGTACGCTGAATTCACCAGATCTGTCCAAAACCAGACCATGTTAGTCTTGGTTGTAATACTTAGTGGATAACGCCCTGTTTCTCCATACAACATTAAATTGAGGGGCGCTTTTCTTTGCGTTCAAAGTGTGTTTTAGAAATTGTATATGGCAAGCTCCAAACATATCTAGGTTTTGATATCCCCAAATTTCCGACCCATACAAAATAACTGGCATTATCATAGCATCAAATAACTTCCATTTGATGTCTAACACCACGCCACGCCACGCCACGCCACGCCACGCCACGCCACGCCACGCCACGTCACGCCAAAGCAAGCCAAGCCAATCCAAGTCGATGTCAGAACGCAGGCATATATACCTTTCCAGTTTTAGCTATGCCCCGGCCATCCCTAGTTAAGCTCCACCAACGCTTCGCCCGTGTTGGGATCGATCGATCTTTGAACTCCATGATGGCAGTAACACCGCCCCGTCATATTAGTTTCAAAATATTCAACAGCATGTTTATTAAAAAGTAAAGACATACAATTCATACAACCAGACGGACTATTAAGCGTTTAAGACGGACTAAATAGACTCATTCACGACGTAACTGTTATGACGTCATCATACACGTCACTTAGTTGATTATGACGTTATATGATTGACTGAGGAAATGGATTCATGAATTGCCTTTATGTTCTGCTTCTGGTCTATGTCTGATATTTTATTAAGGTTTTAAAATATCATTTAGTATTTCAACTTTCGTAAAATGTTTTGTGCTTGCATATATATATACACCTGTGCAAAAGTTAAGCACCACCCTATTTTTACGCACATGCGAGGGTATATTCATGTGCTATGAAGAAAGCAATAGCATAAACATTTATGTACCCATCCATCTTAGTGCAAGAGGTAATAATGCAACTAGAGGAATGCTGATTATGATGGTGGGGAAACACTGTATGTTTTTGTTTGAACTTGAAAACGAGGCCTGAATATGGTTACGTTGACACAACTGACAACTATTGCCCTACAGTTGACACACGTGGCTAGATTGTCATTAATGGTGTCTGAAAACGAAGTTTAACATCTGTGCACGAGTTTGAGACTGTCATTATTAATACCGGGTATATCCACCTTGTGCCTGGATGACGGCCTGGACACGACGTCTCATGCTGGTCACCAACTGACTGATACGCCATTGTGGTATTCGTTGCCATTCAAGATGGAGTGCGTCTGTTAATTCCTGTAGGTTTTGCACAGGAGGATCGCTCCTTCTCACCATGTTTCCC
>CM067362.1:13556438-13672931 GCA_034401795.1 Chaetoderma sp. LZ-2023a
CAACACAAGAACAAGAGATAACCTCCATTCAACACACCACCAAACAAAAGCAGCACAACAAAAACCCTCATACAAAGCAATTCAGTTATGGAATAATACAGACACAAGCACACGCACAGACATCATAAAGCTACAGTACTTTAAGCAGAATATCAAAAAGAAGATTATAGAAACCTACTAGACTCTGGAAAACACTCACCATCATGGCATGCTATTCTCATTCTTGCACCCAGTCACCAGAACAAATAATAATAATAATAATAATAATAATAATAATAATATTAATAATAATAATAATAATAATAATAATAATAATAATAATAAGAATATCTGTCATAATGGTAACTACCAAACAACTACCATCACAGCCTAAAAAATACTTTGTCATTGATAATAAGAATATGTAATATAGAATTATTAACTTAAGCAAGAGAAGCACACATCCCTCTGTCATGTCTTTCCCTGTAAAAATTTTAATTGTCATACGTCTATTAACTGTTGGACTGCAGGAAGCGGACAATAACTCCAATTGGCAATGACTCTGGATTGGCTGAGTATTTTAGAAAAAATTTGACTGAAAGTTGCTTGTGGCTTAGCCACCGACAACGTTCGGTCAAATTGTTTTAGAGGTACTCAGCATACCCTGAGTTAGGCTCCATGGAAAATGTAGACTGCAGAGGCATGGCAGCGAGACAGTTAACTATATGTATATATATAGGACTATAACATGTTAACCGTATGTATTCAGTATTCTCATGTCCTATATTGTTGTTGTTATATGTTATATGTTATATGTAGGGGTCCACCTCCGCATAGGCTCTGCCTTTGGTGGACTGCCTGTTGTGAAACTGTGAATGTATGTTCTATATCAAAATAAATAATCTTGAACTTGAACTTAGACATCAATAATTCAGGAACAACAACCCGCACTTCCCAGCCCCACCAACCAGGAGAAATGCCAGACCGCATGGAGCTAAAAGTAAGTACTAAAAGAAATGGGTAGGCCTATGTAGCTGTGTCTGTAGCCTAGTGATAAATTCGTTGACTCAGACACCAAAATTACATAAACGTAGCCTACCTGTAAAGAGGAATCCTCTGAATTCTTTATCCCATTCAGCGTTCCGAATGAAAGGTGTTTATGGTCTTGTTAACTGTGACGTCACTGCGCGTTATCCGCAACCCGGAAGCGTGTATTTTGCTTTATTACCGTATAAGTGCGTGTTTATGACGTCATCATTTGTTGTTTTAAGACAAAAACATTGTTTTGTTTACTTAGCAATCAAGCGGGGTCCGGAAAGACGGCATCGTTTAACCTTTTAAATGTGTCATGAGCCGGAAGGGTGTAGTTTGATTTATTTCGTCATAATTGTGTTTTTATGACGTCATCATTTGTTGATTACTAACAACATTAGTTGGGTTCTTTTCATTTAACAATCAAGGTAAATCCGGAAATACGTCATCACTGAAAGATATGGCTGGAGATGTACATGTTTTCAATATTTATGACATCACGAAATGTAACCATGCCACTAATGACGTAGCCGTTATTTAATACAACAATTGAACATTGCTCTTATAAAGTAGAATGGATGGGAAGAGAATGTGAAAATGTAAAGTCAGGGCCACTCAAAGGAATCAGTACACACACGGGTTGCTATCTGCCAACTGTGAAGGTAGGGCGTGTGATAGCCAGACTAAAGGAATCACCACAAACTCAGCTTGCTATATATAATTGAGCAGGTCACCAGTCAAATTAGTTTCAAACATTCAACAGCTATTAGGTTATTAGTTTATCAACAGCATACAATTTGCACACTTGGGGATGCTACAAGGAGAATAGACATCGAGAATCCTCGGTAGGCAAATTAGTTTCAAAATATTCAACATTTATTAACCTGTAAACTTCGCGCAATTTACATATTTACATTGATGTTTATATTATATATTATTTACAATGATTATATATTTACGTATATATGTATACATGTATGAGTGTGTATATGCAAGCATTTATGTAAGTGAATGTGGGTGTGTTGTGTGTGCGTGTCTGCGTGCGTGCGTGCGTGCGTGCATGCGTGCGTGCGTGTGCGTGTGTGCGCGTGTGTGTGAGAGTCCGTGCATACATATGTTTTCCTAGTCATCCGCCAATAATAATTGTATCACTGTACACTCAAGGACCGATGGTCTATTTTGGAAATAATCTATCTATCTTTATATATATATATTTTTTTTTTTTTTTTTTTATTGACGCACTGGCAACGTGCGGCTTCAATTTCCATGTGCTAACTTAGCCGACAGTCATGCACCCATTAGTTTAATTTGTTGATCACCATCTCCCGATCGGGGGATCGAACCGCCATTCTGCAACTCCGCATAGCATCAGCAACCAGGCATCTTTCCACTGGACCACCGCACCAAGACTAAAAAGTCAAGGTTTGGCCGACCAGTTTTCACATGTCTGATATACTGACACACTGACGATTCATATGGGACTATCTGTGGATGCACCTGCCACGATTCAATCCTAGGCTTTTACGCCTATTGTACTCTGACTCCAGCACGGCTCTGGCAGTATATGTATTTTTATTTTATTGAGGCACTGGCAACGTGCGGCTTCAATTTCCATGTGCTAACTTAGCCGACAGTCATGCACCCATTAGTTTAATTTGTTGATCACCATCTCCCGGTCGGGGGATCGAACCGCCATTGTGCAACTCCGCATAGCATCAGCAACCAGGCATCTTTCCACTGGACCACCGCACCAAGACTAAAAAGTCAAGGTTTGGCCGACCAGTTTTCACATGTCTGATATACTGACACACTGACGATTCATATGGGACTATCTGTGGATGCACCTGCCACGATTCAATCCTAGGCTTTTACGCCTATTGTACTCTGACTCCAGCACGGCTCTGGCAGTATATGTATTTTTATTTTATTGACGCACTGGCATGTATATATATATATATATATATACATAGTATGGCTCAAAACTACATAACCACCTTTTTGGTCGCTAGTCTGGGGCTTTTCCAGGCACCACCTATATGGCTGCGGGTTTTGTCTCAGATTCATAAGGTACTACTGATTTCCTTTTTCTTACAGAGTATCTTCTTACATGAGTTTTAGTAGCCAGATGTCACACTAATAGTGATGCCTATTTTTAAAGAGTTCTAAGGGCCCTTGTCTACATAGATGCGAATATCTTGCATAGTATACGCCCGATCTATTCAACATGTGAATAGCTAGCCTTTAGTATGCATTGATGTCAGCGCTATCATCTTCAGAACCGTCACCGATCTGATCTTTAGTCTGCTGGAATAACTCAAAATTTGCATGAGCTGTGGAAAAAATTCGGATATAATGGATTTTTGTATTTCTGAAAGATGCATGCCAGTAGGATCCCCGAAAAAGGTCACCAAAAATCGGCTTTGGGAAAAAGATTTGCCAAACTACTTTTGGTATCTGATCTGCATCATATAATAATAGCTAAACCTAGGAACAGAGAGATGAAATTTGTATGTAGGTTACTACTAATAAGGTAATTACCGGTTATCAATTGCACATTTTGGGTTATGTTATCATCAAAAAATCCAAGGTGGCAGTCAAATCTAAGGTGACAGTCAAATCTACGGTGGCAGTCAAATCCAAGGTGGCAGTCAAATCTATGGTGGCAGTCAAATCCAAGGTGGCAGTCAAATCCAAGATGGCAGTCAAATCTAAGGTGGCAGTCAAATCCAAAGTGGCGGTCAAATACAAGATGGCAGTCAAATCTAAGGTGGCAGTTAATACATTCGGTGCATGTTCGGCATATATTAGCCATCGTGTTGTTTCTAGTCTGGGACGCTATGTAGATTCTAATAGCCTTTTATCCTGTTGAAATTTTGGTCATATTCTATTAGCATATACGCTCAGGTGTTAAAATTTGGTACCGTTTTTCGTCCAGTTACTTGGCGGCCAAGCAGATAGTAGAGGACTACAACATATTCGTAAAGGAGAAATATCGAGTAGCTTGTCGTTTTTGATGGCTAGTACGTCCATTCTACCAAAATACATGAACAATTACGCAGAGTTGTAAATAGATCGGCTAACGTGACAGTCAATGAGGAAAAGACTGTGTACTCTGACAGTAGTGTCTGGCAATAGTGTTCTTCCCGCTAACGCTAAAAATAAAGCCAATTCATAGAATTTATCTCTGAACCACCGGGATCTTCTAGTCAATTCCACGCGGATGTCGTAATTGTGGGCATTGCATTGAAATATGCCAGGGAACAACAACCTGTCAGTGTCATATCAGAGGATACTGACATTTTCTTCTCTCCGTGCATCATTAAAACATGGAGATTTACGAAATCTTCATCCAATATGAAACCCGTGCTTCCATAAAGAAATGATACTTGTACAGGATGTACAATGCACATTAATCTATTGACTCGTTAGTTATGAAATATATCATATTCAACCATGTCTGGATTGTAAGTGAGCCCACATCTGTTTTGTACGGACAGGGGAAAACATTCCTTCTTAAAGCAATCACAAAATCCGAAAAAATTCAGGCACATCCTGACGAACACAGCCCCAGAAAAGATTTAAAGAATTATCAAATGTAATTGCAAAACCATTAATAATAATCAATGTAGTACGAAGTAATTCTCTTGCAGAAAACACATTGTGAAATGTGTAGCAACGAGTGGCGGATTCCAGGGGCAGTCCTGTAATAGTCGAGAAGCATTACCGGCGGAGGACACTAGGAGAGATGCTGCTGAGTTTGACATCACATGAAAATTTGGGCATGTTCTTACAATATGTGTCCATTAATATGTACATCGTTGTTATTTTATGTTAGTTGTCATGCTTCGGTCACGAATTTGATTCGTTTGGAGTTAAGCGCATTAGCAATATCATGCATTCCTTTATTTTCCAGCCATTTTTGCCGCCATCTTTGATTTGATCACGATAATGTAATCAGACCCATGAAATGTCATATAGGATACATACCAATGTCCATGATAGGAAATCGCCAAAAATCCTTGTCCTAATGCGAATTCAAACGTGTAGTTTCTTCAGTTTTCTAACATTACCCCTATTATATGATGCAGATCGGATACTAAAGTAGTCGCTGTAAAATCTTTTCCACAAAGCCGATTCACTGAATTTTTCTGAAATACTACAGACGTACACCCTTTAAAAGAACCATAAAGCAATTACATCAGAATTTTTTGTGCAGATAGAACCTTCTTCTGGCAGACTATATGTTAGATTGACCCTCCAAGATCCGATGCCATATTGAACTTTGATAGTGTTCTCGAATGGAATGCGGTCTCTATATGGCGAGGTGGGGTGTGGCGGGGTGGGGTGGGGTGGGGTGGGGTGGGGGGATAGACATTTCCACTTCATCAATCCATCCTATGACATCATAATCAACTACGCGACGTGTAGAATAACATCATAATGAATGACGTCGTGAATGACGTCGATATGTATGTCACGAACGCTTTGAAGACGGCCTAGTCGTTGTTGTACGAATTGTATGTCTTTACTATTTAATAAACATTCTGTTGAATATTTTGAAACTAATTTGACTGGGCGCAGTCAAATTAGTTTCAAAATATTCAACAGCTTATCTGTATAGTTTTCTGGAAATTTATAGTCAGGGAGTTCAGAGATCGCTCGATCCCAGCACGGCGAAGTGAGGGCGGAGCTTATCTAGCGATGGGCGGGGCATAGCTAACAATGGAAAGTTGGTCTGGTTCAACATCCCCATTCTTGGACCAGAACAGTTGGTAGCGCATCTCATTTACATCCGAGAGATATCTGACTGAGCAGCATACATACAATATGTAAATTCGTCCAGATACTTGAACAGCTCACCTGACAAGGATCAATTCATACCCCACCCCCCCCCCCCCCCAGTGTAGCAAAAACCCCGCGGACCTTTTCCATAGTCACTAAATGCGCCAACCGTGCCACACCCGGTGTAAGCGTATGAACGCCTGGCAATGCATCGCATACCTCTTTACAAAGCCCACATACATCATTACAGACAGTAGTGAGAATTCTGCTGATATCAATGCCTGGTATGGTGCTGTGGAAGCACATTTACCAACAAGGTAGATTCCATGCTGCTCTAGAATGTCAGGTTCAAGATGATATTATCTGTGGTTTCTGCAGCTATGCTGATTGAGGGGAAGTCGATCCGTCGGCAATCATACCTGATTCGACTGACATGTCACTCAAGGCAGCAGTGCCCAATTGCTTGCCCATGATGGCCAGCATAGTGCAAATTGTATGACACACACCCGTTCTCAGCTCGATCTGTTCATATAATTCCTGGTGTTGCCACACAATCTCACATGCTTGTTCTTACAATGCTTGATCAAAAATTTATCCAGATATAATCCGTTTTGTTGATTCACCTTTCCAGAGCATCCGTCGATGATCTGACATCATATGACGTCTTAATCAGCTAAGCGACGTGTAGGATGACGTCATAATCATTACGTCATAAATGATTCTATTAGGCCCGTTTTTAACTCTTAATAGTCAGTCACGTTGTAAGAATTGTATGTCTCTACTATTTAATAAACATGCTGCTGAATATTTTTAAACAAATTAGTTTCAAAATATTGAACAGCTTACCTGTAGCTGGAGATGGGCGGGGCATGGCTAAAAAGGAAATGTCCATTGGCATCACTTTGTTAAGTATCTTGTGGACGGTTGATAACTCTGTTGCTGGTGGATCAATTGTATGAAGATAGCTGACTGTGTCATTTAATGTACCATTGTCACAGGTTAGCATGTTTAAACGTGTCCATGAACTGATGGATTGTTCTGAACTGTTGGTTTGTCATACCGAGGCCCACAACATGTTTTTTTATTCTTGCACTTTGAACTTTTGGTTCATAGAGTAACTGCACAGTTGCATTGTAACTGATGGGTTTAGTCTTTGTCCACCATTATAAAGCGGTCAATCTGTAGCTACTTGTGTGATACTACATTTTCTGGCTTGTAACTTTACATCGAGTACAATTCTTCGCTGGAGCATTGTAGATACTTGTTGGTTTGGCTAGTTCTACAATCGTGGACGTCTTGGAGAAAACTCAGTACGGGCACGTCTCTCGGGTACAGCCATGTTTCTCCTATCTAACAATGCATGATATGCTTCCTTAAAATGATATAAGAAGAAGTCTGTAATGCCATGAAATAACAATTCTTGGTCATATGCTTCCTGCATTTAATTTGTGGGGAAACAATTAATTTCGATTTTCTGAAGGTCATATATTTATGTTTTTTAATAACAACTGATTATAAATTTACCCATGAACAGTTTATTCCCGACAAAATGACGCCAAGTTTGTCCAGATTGGCCATAAGCAAGTTATTGGCATTTACATACACACCACCGCTTAAGATTTATTGCAAATCTTTGTCATTGTTATTATCATGCTTGTCTCCAAAAAACGATGGATTGGCAATAAGCTACTCCGCTTAAAAGTCTATCATGCCGTTTTGAGTTGCAGATATATATATATATATATATATATATATATATATATATATATATATATATATATATATATATATATATATATATATATATATATATATATACCTAGATCAAGAAAGTATAGGTTTGTTTGGCGCCCTCAGATGCTACCAATCCCCAGTCTGGCTCAAATGGCGAACGCATCAGCACCGCCACGGGGGCCACCATCAGCACCACCACCAGTAGGCGTGCCAGGAGGTCAGAAGAAGCAGCGGATGAGCTTTAAGAATATCAAGTCTCGATTCACTGATGGCTTGCTCAGATTGATTACCCGCAGTACGAAACTAAGAACCAGTGCCGAGGTGGAGGTTACGCTTCCTGTTCTCAAGTGGAAATGTGCCCTCTTTAACCACATGTCCGATGGTATGTATGAACTCATTTGATTGGTCACCTCCTCTGATTCTCACAAGTCATTGGCTAATTTTTCAAAGGCTAGCGAGATACGTATGAACACATTTCATTGGTCACCTCCTCTGAGTCTCATAGCTTATTGGCCTATTTCTAAAAGGGTAGCGAGAAAATAATATTTTATTAGCTAAACTAAGAGTCCTCACCTTTGATTACGATTCGAAAACACTCCGTAATCCAAACAATCCGGAGGTAGATTGGGTGAGGAGGTAGGGGTTGGGTGTTAGTGGGGTGGGGTTGGGGGTAGGGGGGGGGGGATGGTAATACGAGAAAGAGCGACAGTTTTATGATTCCAGCCGCGCTTATTCGTGCATTACGTGCGTAAAATCCTCTCAGTAAATACAATGAGGAAAGGGAATTGAAAGAGTATAGGTCGAGGACTTTGATCCGCCACCCTGACCCATTAATTGACTGACAGAAGATAACGCAGTTAAGTTTTGTTATAAAAATGCAGAAACATATTTCCAGTTTTAATGTGCTAAATATTCTATTACCGTATATGACTGTCACTCAGTTGCAATGTGCTAATTGCTCTATTACCGTATATGACTGTCACTCAGTTGCAATGTGCTAATTGTTCTATTACCGTATATGACTGTCACTCAGTTGCAATGTGCTAATTGTTCTATTACCGTATATGACTGTCACTCAGTTGCAATGTGCTAAGTGCTCTATTACCGTATATGACTGTCACTCAGTTGCAATGTGCTAATTGTTCTATTACCGTATGTGACTGTCACTCAGTCGCAATGTGCTAATTGTTCTATTACCGTATATGACTGTCACTCAGTCGCAACTTGCTAATTGTTCTATTACCGTATATGACTGTCACTCAGTTGCAACGTGCTAATTGTTCTATTACCGTATATGACTGTCACTCAGTTGCAACGTGCTAATTGTTCTATTACCGTATATGACTGTCACTCAGTTGCAACGTGCTAATTGTTCTATTACCGTATATGACTGTCACTCAGTTGCAATGTGCTAATTGTTCTATTACCGTATATGACTGTCACTCAGTTGCAATGTGCTAATTGTTCTATTACCGTATATGACTGTCACTCAGTTGCAATGTGCTAATTGTTCTATTACCGTATATGACTGTCACTCAGTTGCAATGTGCTAATTGTTCTATTACCGTATGTGACTGTCACGCAGTTGCAATATGCTAATTGCTCTATTACCGTATATGACTGTCACTCAGTTGCAATGTGCTAATTGTTCTATTACCGTATCGGACTGTCACTCAGTTGCAATGTGCTAATTGTTCTATTACCGTATATGACTGTCACTCAGTTGCAATGTGCTAATTGTTCTATTACCGTATATGACTGTCAATCAGTTACAACGTGCTAATTGTTCTATTACCGTATATGACTGTCACTCGGTTGCAATGTGCTAATTGTTCTATTACCGTATATGACTGTCACTCGGTTGCAATGTGCTAATTGTTCTATTACCGTATATGACTGTCACTCAGTTACAATGTGCCAATTGTTCTATTACCGTATATGACTGTCACTCAGTTGCAATGTGCTAATTGTTCTATTACCGTATATGACTGTCACTCAGTTGCAATGTGCTAATTGTTCTATTACCGTATATGACTGTCACGCAGTTGCAATATGCTAATTGCTCTATTACCGTATATGACTGTCACTCAGTTGCAATGTGCTAATTGCTCTATTACCGTATATGACTGTCAATCAGTTGCAATGTGCTAATTGCTCTATTACCGTATATGACTGTCAATCAGTTACAACGTGCTAATTGTTCTATTACCGTATATGACTGTCACTCAGTTGCAATGTGCTAATTGTTCTATTACCGTATATGACTTTCACTCGGTTGCAATGTGCTAATTGTTCTATTACCGTATATGACTGTCACTCAGTTACAATGTGCCAATTGTTCTATTACCGTATATGACTGTCAATCAGTTGCAATGTGCTAATTGCTCTATTACCGTATATGACTGTCACTCAGTTGCAATGTGCTAATTGTTCTATTACCGTATATGAATGTCACTCAGTTGCAACATGCTAATTGTTCTATTTCCGTATATGACTCCCACTCAGTTGCAATGTGCTAAGTGCTCTATTACCGTATATGACTGTCACTCAGTTGCAATGTGCTAATTGTTCTATTACCGTATATGACTGTCACTCAGTTGCAATGTGCTAATTGTTCTATTACCGTATATGACTGTCACTCAGTTACAATGTGCCAATTGTTCTATTACCATATATGACTGTCACTCAGTTGCAATGTGCTAATTGCTCTATTACCGTATATGACTGTCACTCAGTTGCAATGTGCTAATTGTTCTATTACCGTATATGACTGTCACTCAGTTGCAATGTGCTAATTGTTCTATTACCGTATATGACTGTCACTCAGCTGCAATGTGCTAATTGTTCTATTACCGTATATGACTGTCACTCAGTTGCAATGTGCTAATTGTTCTATTACCGTATATGACTGTCACGCAGTTGCAATGTGCTAATTGCTCTATTACCGTATATGACTGTCACTCAGTTGCAATGTGCTAATTGTTCTATTACCGTATCGGACTGTCACTCAGTTGCAATGTGCTAATTGTTCTATTACCGTATATGACTGTCACTCAGTTGCAATGTGCTAATTGTTCTATTACCGTATATGACTGTCACTCAGTTGCAATGTGCTAATTGCTCTATTACCGTATATGACTGTCACTCAGTTGCAATGTGCTAATTGTTCTATTACCGTATCGGACTGTCACTCAGTTGCAATGTGCTAATTGTTCTATTACCGTATATGACTGTCACTCAGTTGCAATGTGCTAATTGCTCTATTACCGTATATGACTGTCAATCAGTTACAATGTGCTAATTGTTCTATTACCGTATATGACTGTCACTCAGTTGCAATGTGCTAATTGCTCTATTACCGTATATGACTGTCAATCAGTTACAATGTGCTAATTGTTCTATTACCGTATATGACTGTCACTCAGTTGCAACGTGCTAATTGTTCTATTACCGTATATGACTGTCACTCAGTTGCAACGTGCTAATTGTTCTATTACCGTATATGACTTTCACTCGGTTGCAATGTGGTAATTGTTCTATTACCGTATATGACTGTCACTCAGTTACAATGTGCCAATTGTTCTATTACCGTATATGACTGTCACTCAGTTGCAATGTGCTAATTGCTCTATTACCGTATATGACTGTCACTCAGTTGCAATGTGCTAATTGTTCTATTACCGTATATGACTGTCACTCAGTTGCAATGTGCTAATTGTTCTATTACCGTATATGACTGTCACTCAGTTGCAATGTGCTAATTGTTCTATTACCGTATATGACTGTCACGCAGTTGCAATGTGCTAATTGTTCTATTACCGTATATGACTGTCACGCAGTTGCAATGTGCTAATTGCTCTATTACCGTATATGACTGTCACTCAGTTGCAATGTGCTAATTGTTCTATTACCGTATCGGACTGTCACTCAGTTGCAATGTGCTAATTGTTCTATTACCGTATATGACTGTCACTCAGTTGCAATGTGCTAATTGCTCTATTACCGTATATGACTGTCACTCAGTTTCAATGTGCTAATTGTTCTATTACCGTATATGACTGTCACTCAGTTGCAATGTGCTAATTGTTCTATTACCGTATATGACTGTCACGCAGTTGCAATGTGCTAATTGCTCTATTACCGTATATGACTGTCACTCAGTTGCAATGTGCTAATTGTTCTATTACCGTATCGGACTGTCACTCAGTTGCAATATGCTAATTGTTCTATTACCGTATATGACTGTCACTCAGTTGCAATGTGCTAATTGCTCTATTACCGTATATGACTGTCAATCAGTTACAATGTGCTAATTGTTCTATTACCGTATATGACTGTCACTCAGTTGCAACGTGCTAATTGTTCTATTGCCGTATATGACTGTCACTCAGTTGCAACGTGCTAATTGTTCTATTACCGTATATGAATGTCACTCAGTTGCAACGTGTTAATTGTTCTATTACCGTATATGACTGTCACTCAGTTGCAATGTGCTAATTGTTCTATTACCGTATATGACTGTCACTCAGTTGCAATGTGCTAATTGCTCTATTACCGTATATGACTGTCACTCAGTTGCAATGTGCTAATTGTTCTATTACCGTATATGACTGTCACTCGGTTGCAATGTGCTAATTGTTCTATTACCGTATATGACTGTCACTCAGTTACAATGTGCCAATTGTTCTATTACCGTATATGACTGTCACTCAGTTGCAATGTGCTAATTGCTCTATTACCGTATATGACTGTCACTCAGTTGCAATGTGCTAATTGTTCTATTACCGTATATGACTGTCACTCAGTTGCAACGTGCTAATTGTTCTATTACCGTATATGACTGTCACTCAGTTGCAATGTGCTAATTGTTCTATTACCGTATATGACTGTCACTCAGTTGCAATGTGCTAATTGTTCTATTACGGTATATGACTGTCACGCAGTTGCAATGTGCTAATTGCCCTATTACCGTATATGACTGTCACTCAGTTGCAATGTGCTAATTGTTCTATTACCGTATCGGACTGTCACTCAGTTGCAATGTGCTAATTGTTCTATTACCGTATATGACTGTCACTCAGTTGCAATGTGCTAATTGCTCTATTACCGTATATGACTGTCAATCAGTTACAATGTGCTAATTGTTCTATTACCGTATATGACTGTCACTCAGTTGCAATGTGCTAATTGCTCTATTACCGTATATGACTGTCAATCAGTTACAATGTGCTAATTGTTCTATTACCGTATATGACTGTCACTCAGTTGCAACGTGCTAATTGTTCTATTACCGTATATGACTGTCACTCAGTTGCAACGTGCTAATTGTTCTATTACCGTATATGACTTTCACTCGGTTGCAATGTGCTAATTGTTATATTACCGTATATGACTGTCACTCAGTTACAATGTGCCAATTGTTCTATTACCGTATATGACTGTCACTCAGTTGCAATGTGCTAATTGTTCTATTACCGTATATGACTGTCACGCAGTTGCAATGTGCTAATTGTTCTATTACCGTATATGACTGTCACGCAGTTGCAATGTGCTAATTGCTCTATTACCGTATATGACTGTCACTCAGTTGCAATGTGCTAATTGTTCTATTACCGTATCGGACTGTCACTCAGTTGCAATGTGCTAATTGTTCTATTACCGTATATGACTGTCACTTAGTTGCAATGTGCTAATTGCTCTATTACCGTATATGACTGTCACTCAGTTTCAATGTGCTAATTGTTCTATTACCGTATATGACTGTCACTCAGTTGCAATGTGCTAATTGTTCTATTACCGTATATGACTGTCACGCAGTTGCAATGTGCTAATTGCTCTATTACCGTATATGACTGTCACTCAGTTGCAATGTGCTAATTGTTCTATTACCGTATATGACTGTCACTCAGTTGCAATGTGCTAATTGCTCTATTACCGTATATGACTGTCACTCAGTTGCAATGTGCTAATTGTTCTATTACCGTATATGACTGCCACTCAGTTGCAATGTGCTAATTGTTCTATTACCGTATATGACTGTCACTCAGTTGCAACTTGCTAATTGTTCTATTACCGTATATGACTGTCACTCAGTTGCAACGTGCTAATTGTTCTATTGCCGTATATGACTGTCACTCAGTTGCAACGTGCTAATTGTTCTATTAACTTATATGACTGTCACTCAGTTGCAACGTGCTAATTGTTCTATTACCGTATATGACTGTCACTCAGTTGCAATGTGCTAATTGTTTTATTACCGTATATGACTGTCACTCAGTTGCAATGTGCTAATTGTTCTATTACCGTATATGACTGTCACTCAGTTACAATGTGCCAATTGTTCTATTACCGTATATGACTGTCACTCAGTTGCAATGTGCTAATTGCTCTATTACCGTATATGACTGTCACTCAGTTGCAATCTGTTTATTGCTCTATTACCGTATATGACTGTCACTCAGTTGCAATGTGCTAATTGCTCTATTACCGTATATGACTGTCACTCAGTTGCAATGTGCTAATTGTTCTATTACCGTATATGACTGTCACTCAGTTGCAATCTGTTTATTGCTCTATTACCGTATATGACTGTCACTCAGTTGCAATGTGCTAATTGTTCTATTACCGTATATGCCTGTCACTCAGTTGCAATGTGCTAATTGCTCTATTACCGTATATGACTGTCACTCAGTTGCAATGTGCTAATTGCTCTATTACCGTATATGACTGTCACTCGGTTGCAATGTGCTAATTGTTCTATTACCGTATATGACTGCCACTCAGTTACAATGTGCTAATTGTTCTATTACCGTATATGACTGTCACTCAGTTGCAATCTGTTAATTGCTCTATTACCGTGTATGACTGTCACTCAGTTGCAATGTGCTAATTGTTCTATTACCGTATATGCCTGTCACTCAGTTGCAATGTGCTAATTGCTCTATTACCGTATATGCTGTCACTCAGTTGCAATGTGCTAATTGCTCTATTACCGTATATGACTGTCACTCAGTTGCAATGTGCTAATTGTTCTATTACCGTATATGACTGTCACTCAGTTGCAATGTGCTAATTGTTCTGTTACCGTATATGACTGTCACTCAGTTGCAACTTGTTAATTGTTCTATTACCGTATATGACTGTCACTCAGTTGCAACGTGCTAATTGTTCTATTACCGTATATGACTGTCACTCAGTTGCAACGTGCTAATTGTTCTATTACCGTATATGACTGTCACTCAGTTGCACCGTGCTAATTGTTCTATTACCGTATATGACTGTCACTCAGTTGCAACGTGCTAATTGTTCTATTACCGTATATGACTGTCACTCAGTTGCAATGTGCTAATTGTTCTATTACCGTATATGACTGTCACTCAGTTGCAATGTGCTAATTGTTCTATTACCGTATATGACTGTCACTCAGTTACAATGTGCCAATTGTTCTATTACCGTATATGACTGTCACTCAGTTGCAATGTGCTAATTGCTCTATTACCGTATATGACAGTCACTCAGTTGCAATGTGCTAATTGTTCTATTACCGTATATGACTGTCACTCAGTTGCAATGTGCTAATTGTTCTATTACCGTATATGACTGTCACTCAGTTGCAATGTGCTACTTGTTCTATTACCGTATATGACTGTCACTCAGTTGCAATGTGCTAAGTGTTCTATTACCGTATATGACTGTCCCGCAGTTGCAATGTGCTAATTGCTCTATTACCGTATATGACTGTCACTCAGTTGCAATGTGCTAATTGTTCTATTACCGTATATGACTGTCACTCAGTTGCAATGTGCTAATTGTTCTATTACCGTATATGACTGTCACTCAGTTGCAATGTGCTAAATATTCTATTACCGTATATGACTGTCACTCAGTTACAATGGGCTAATTGCTCTATTACCGTATATGACTGTCACTCAGTTGCAATGTACTAATTGTTCTATTACCGTATTTGACTGTCACTCAGTTGCAATGTGCTAATTGTTCTATTACCGTATATGACTTCCACTCAGTTGCAATGTGCTAATTGTTCTATTATCGCATATGACTGTCACTCAGTTGCACTGTGCTAATTGTTCTATTACCGTATATGATTCCCCACTCAGTTGCAATGTGCTAATTGTTCTATTACCGTATATGAATGTCACTCAGTTGCAACGTGCTAATTGTTCTATTTCCGTATATGACTCCCACTCAGTTGCAATGTGCTAATTGTGCTATTACCGTATATGACTGTCACTCAGTTGCAATGTGCTAATTGTTCTATTACCGTATATAACTGTCACTCAGTTGCAATGTGCTAATTGTTCTTTTACCGTATATGACTGTCACTCAGTTGCAATGTGCTAATTGCTCTATTACCGTATATGACTATCACTCAGTTGCAATGTGCTAATTGTTCTATTACCGTATATGACTGTCACTCAGTTGCAATGTGCTAATTGTTCTATTACCGTATATGACTGTCACTCAGTTGCAACTTGCTAATTGTTCTATTACCGTATATGACTGTCACTCAGTTGCAACGTGCTAATTGTTCTATTGCCGTATATGACTGTCACTCAGTTGCAACGTGCTAATTGTTCTATTAACTTATATGACTGTCACTCAGTTGCAACGTGCTAATTGTTCTATTACCGTATATGACTGTCACTCAGTTGCAATGTGCTAATTGTTTTATTACCGTATATGACTGTCACTCAGTTGCAATGTGCTAATTGTTCTATTACCGTATATGACTGTCAATCAGTTACAATGTGCCAATTGTTCTATTACCGTATATGACTGTCACTCAGTTGCAATGAGCTAATTGCTCTATTACCGTATATGACTGTCACTCAGTTGCAATCTGTTTATTGCTCTATTACCGTATATGACTGTCACTCAGTTGCAATGTGCTAATTGTTCTATTACCGTATATGCCTGTCACTCAGTTGCAATGTGCTAATTGCTCTATTACCGTATATGACTGTCACTCAGTTGCAATGTGCTAATTGCTCTATTACCGTATATGACTGTCACTCAGTTGCAATGTGCTAATTGTTCTATTACCGTATATGACTGTCATTCAGTTGCAATCTGTTTATTGCTCTATTACCGTATATGACTGTCACTCAGTTGCAATGTGCTAATTGTTCTATTACCGTATATGCCTGTCACTCAGTTGCAATGTGCTAATTGCTCTATTACCGTATATGACTGTCACTCAGTTGCAATGTGCTAATTGCTCTATTACCGTATATGACTGTCACTCGGTTGCAATGTGCTAATTGTTCTATTACCGTATATGACTGCCACTCAGTTGCAATGTGCTAATTGTTATATCACCGTATATGACTCCCACTCAGTTGCAATGTGCTAATTGTTCTATTATCGTATATGACTGTCACTCAGTTGCAATGTGCTAAATATTCTATTACCGTATATGACCGTCACTCAGTTACAATGGGCTAATTGCTCTATTACTGTATATGACTGTCACTTAGTTGCAATGTGCTAATTGTTCTATTACCGTATTTGACTGTCACTCAGTTGCAATGTGCTAATTGTTCTATTACCGTATATGACTTCCACTCAGTTGCAATGTGCTAATTGTTCTATTATCGCATATGACTGTCACTCAGTTGCAATGTGCTAATTGTTCTATTACCGTATATGATTCCAACTCTGTTGCAATGTGCTAATTGTTCTATTACCGTATATGACTGTCACTCAGTTGCAATGTGCTAATTGCTCTATTACCGTATATGACTGTCACTCAGTTGCAATGTGCTAATTGTTCTATTACCGTATATGACTGTCACTCAGTTGCAATGTGCTAATTGTTCTATTACCGTATATGACTGTCACTCAGTTGCAATGTGCTAATTGTTCTATTACCGTATATGACTGTCACTCAGTTGCAATGTGCTAATTGTTCTATTACCGTATATGACTGTCACGCAGTTGCAATGTGCTAATTGCTCTATTACCGTATATGACTGCCACCCAGTTGCAATGTGCTAATTGTTCTATTACCGTATATGACTCCCACTCAGTTGCAATGTGCTAATTGTTCTATTATCGTATATGACTGTCACTCAGTTACAATGGGCTAATTGCTCTATTACTGTATATGACTGTCACTTAGTTGCAATGTGCTAATTGTTCTATTACCGTATTTGACTGTCACTCAGTTGCAATGTGCTAATTGTTCTATTACCGTATATGACTTCCACTCAGTTGCAATGTGCTAATTGTTCTATTATCGCATATGACTGTCACTCAGTTGCAATGTGCTAATTGTTCTATTACCGTATATGATTCCAACTCTGTTGCAATGTGCTAATTGTTCTATTACCGTATATGACTGTCACTCAGTTGCAATGTGCTAATTGCTCTATTACCGTATATGACTGTCACTCAGTTGCAATGTGCTAATTGTTCTATTACCGTATATGACTGTCACTCAGTTGCAATGTGCTAATTGTTCTATTACCGTATATGACTGTCACTCAGTTGCAATGTGCTAATTGTTCTATTACCGTATATGACTGTCACTCAGTTGCAATGTGCTAATTGTTCTATTACCGTATATGACTGTCACGCAGTTGCAATGTGCTAATTGCTCTATTACCGTATATGACTGCCACCCAGTTGCAATGTGCTAATTGTTCTATTACCGTATATGACTCCCACTCAGTTGCAATGTGCTAATTGTTCTATTATCGTATATGACTGTCACTCAGTTACAATGGGCTAATTGCTCTATTACTGTATATGACTGTCACTTAGTTGCAATGTGCTAATTGTTCTATTACCGTATTTGACTGTCACTCAGTTGCAATGTGCTAATTGTTCTATTATCGTATATGACTTCCACTCAGTTGCAATGTGCTAATTGTTCTATTATCGCATATGACTGTCACTCAGTTGCAGTGTGCTAATTGTTCTATTACCGTATATGATTCCAACTCTGTTGCAATGTGCTAATTGTTCTATTACCGTATATGACTATCACTCAGTTGCAATGTGCTAATTGTTCTATTACCGTATCGGACTGTCACTCAGTTGCAATGTGCTAATTGTTCTATTACCGTTTATGACTGTCACGCAGTTGCAATGTGCTAATTGCTCTATTACCGTATATGACTGTCACTCAGTTGCAATGTGCTAATTGTTCTATTACCGTATCGGACTGTCACTCAGTTGCAATGTGCTAATTGTTCTATTACCGTTTATGACTGTCACTCAGTTGCAATGTGCTAATTGTTCTATTACCGTATATGATTCCCCACTCAGTTGCAATGTGCTAATTGTTCTATTACCGTATATGAATGTCACTCAGTTGCAACGTGCTAATTGTTCTATTTCCGTATATGACTCCCACTCAGTTGCAATGTGCTAATTGTGCTATTACCGTATATGACTGTCACTCAGTTGCAATGTGCTAATTGTTCTATTACCGTTTATGACTGTCACGCAGTTGCAATGTGCTAATTGTTCTATTACCGTATATAACTGTCACTCAGTTGCAATGTGCTAATTGTTCTTTTACCGTATATGACTGTCACTCAGTTGCAATGTGCTAATTGCTCTATTACCGTATATGACTATCACTCAGTTGCAATGTGCTAATTGTTCTATTACCGTATATGACTGTCACTCAGTTGCAATGTGCTAATTGTTCTATTACCGTATATGACTGTCACTCAGTTGCAACTTGCTAATTGTTCTATTACCGTATATGACTGTCACTCAGTTGCAACGTGCTAATTGTTCTATTGCCGTATATGACTGTCACTCAGTTGCAACGTGCTAATTGTTCTATTAACTTATATGACTGTCACTCAGTTGCAACGTGCTAATTGTTCTATTACCGTATATGACTGTCACTCAGTTGCAATGTGCTAATTGTTTTATTACCGTATATGACTGTCACTCAGTTGCAATGTGCTAATTGTTCTATTACCGTATATGACTGTCAATCAGTTACAATGTGCCAATTGTTCTATTACCGTATATGACTGTCACTCAGTTGCAATGAGCTAATTGCTCTATTACCGTATATGACTGTCACTCAGTTGCAATCTGTTTATTGCTCTATTACCGTATATGACTGTCACTCAGTTGCAATGTGCTAATTGTTCTATTACCGTATATGCCTGTCACTCAGTTGCAATGTGCTAATTGCTCTATTACCGTATATGACTGTCACTCAGTTGCAATGTGCTAATTGCTCTATTACCGTATATGACTGTCACTCAGTTGCAATGTGCTAATTGTTCTATTACCGTATATGACTGTCATTCAGTTGCAATCTGTTTATTGCTCTATTACCGTATATGACTGTCACTCAGTTGCAATGTGCTAATTGTTCTATTACCGTATATGCCTGTCACTCAGTTGCAATGTGCTAATTGCTCTATTACCGTATATGACTGTCACTCAGTTGCAATGTGCTAATTGCTCTATTACCGTATATGACTGTCACTCGGTTGCAATGTGCTAATTGTTCTATTACCGTATATGGCTGCCACTCAGTTGCAATGTGCTAATTGTTATATCACCGTATATGACTCCCACTCAGTTGCAATGTGCTAATTGTTCTATTATCGTATATGACTGTCACTCAGTTGCAATGTGCTAAATATTCTATTACCGTATATGACCGTCACTCAGTTACAATGGGCTAATTGCTCTATTACCGTATATGACTGTCACTCAGTTGCAACGTGCTAATTGTTCTATTAACTTATATGACTGTCACTCAGTTGCAACGTGCTAATTGTTCTATTACCGTATATGACTGTCACTCAGTTGCAATGTGCTAATTGTTTTATTACCGTATATGACTGTCACTCAGTTGCAATGTGCTAATTGTTCTATTACCGTATATGACTGTCAATCAGTTACAAAAAGGTGCCAATTGTTCTATTACCGTATATGACTGTCACTCAGTTGCAATGAGCTAATTGCTCTATTACCGTATATGACTGTCACTCAGTTGCAATCTGTTTATTGCTCTATTACCGTATATGACTGTCACTCAGTTGCAATGTGCTAATTGTTCTATTACCGTATATGCCTGTCACTCAGTTGCAATGTGCTAATTGCTCTATTACCGTATATGACTGTCACTCAGTTGCAATGTGCTAATTGCTCTATTACCGTATATGACTGTCACTCAGTTGCAATGTGCTAATTGTTCTATTACCGTATATGACTGTCATTCAGTTGCAATCTGTTTATTGCTCTATTACCGTATATGACTGTCACTCAGTTGCAATGTGCTAATTGTTCTATTACCGTATATGCCTGTCACTCAGTTGCAATGTGCTAATTGCTCTATTACCGTATATGACTGTCACTCAGTTGCAATGTGCTAATTGCTCTATTACCGTATATGACTGTCACTCGGTTGCAATGTGCTAATTGTTCTATTACCGTATATGACTGCCACTCAGTTGCAATGTGCTAATTGTTATATCACCGTATATGACTCCCACTCAGTTGCAATGTGCTAATTGTTCTATTATCGTATATGACTGTCACTCAGTTGCAATGTGCTAAATATTCTATTACCGTATATGACCGTCACTCAGTTACAATGGGCTAATTGCTCTATTACTGTATATGACTGTCACTTAGTTGCAATGTGCTAATTGTTCTATTACCGTATTTGACTGTCACTCAGTTGCAATGTGCTAATTGTTCTATTACCGTAGATGACTTCCCCTCAGTTGCAATGTGCTAATTGTTCTATTATCGCATATGACTGTCACTCAGTTGCAATGTGCTAATTGTTCTATTACCGTATATGACTTCCACTCAGTTGCAATGTGCTAATTGTTCTATTATCGCATATGACTGTCACTCAGTTGCAATGTGCTAATTGCTCTATTACCGTATATGACTGTCACTCAGTTGCAATGTGCTAATTGTTCTATTACCGTATATGACTGTCACTCAGTTGCAATGTGCTAATTGCTCTATTACCGTATATGACTGTCACTCAGTTGCAATGTGCTAATTGTTCTATTACCGTATATGACTGTCACTCAGTTGCAATGTGCTAATTGTTCTATTACCGTATATGACTGTCACTCAGTTGCAATGTGCTAATTGTTCTATTACCGTATATGACTGTCACTCAGTTGCAATGTGCTAATTGTTCTATTACCGTATATGACTGTCACGCAGTTGCAATGTGCTAATTGCTCTATTACCGTATATGACTGCCACCCAGTTGCAATGTGCTAATTGTTCTATTACCGTATATGACTCCCACTCAGTTGCAATGTGCTAATTGTTCTATTATCGTATATGACTGTCACTCAGTTACAATGGGCTAATTGCTCTATTACTGTATATGACTGTCACTTAGTTGCAATGTGCTAATTGTTCTATTACCGTATTTGACTGTCACTCAGTTGCAATGTGCTAATTGTTCTATTATCGTATATGACTTCCACTCAGTTGCAATGTGCTAATTGTTCTATTATCGCATATGACTGTCACTCAGTTGCAATTTGCTAATTGTTCTATTACCGTATATGATTCCAACTCTGTTGCAATGTGCTAATTGTTCTATTACCGTATATGACTATCACTCAGTTGCAATGTGCTAATTGTTCTATTACCGTATCGGACTGTCACTCAGTTGCAATGTGCTAATTGTTCTATTACCGTTTATGACTGTCACGCAGTTGCAATGTGCTAATTGCTCTATTACCGTATATGACTGTCACTCAGTTGCAATGTGCTAATTGTTCTATTACCGTATCGGACTGTCACTCAGTTGCAATGTGCTAATTGTTCTATTACCGTTTATGACTGTCACGCAGTTGCAATGTGCTAATTGCTCTATTACCGTATATGACTGTCACTCAGTTACAATGTGCCAATTGTTCTATTACCGTATATGACTGTCACTCAGTTGCAATGTGCTAATTGTTCTATTACCGTATATGACTGTCACTCAGTTACAATGTGCCAATTGTTCTATTACCGTATATGACTGTCACTCAGTTGCAATCTGTTTATTGCTCTATTACCGTATATGACTGTCACTCAGTTGCAATCTGTTTATTGCTCTATTACCGTATATGACTGTCACTCCGTTGCAATGTGCTAATTGTTCTATTACCGTATATGCCTGTCACTCAGTTGCAATGTGCTAATTGCTCTATTACCGTATATGACTGTCACTCAGTTGCAATGTGCTAATTGCTCTATTACCGTATATGACTGTCACTCAGTTGCAATGTGCTAATTGTTCTATTACCGTATATGACTGTCACTCAGTTGCAATCTGTTTATTGCTCTATTACCGTATATGACTGTCACTCAGTTGCAATGTGCTAATTGTTCTATTACCGTATATGCCTGTCACTCAGTTGCAATGTGCTAATTGCTCTATTACCGTATATGACTGTCACTCAGTTGCAATGTGCTAATTGTTCTATTACCGTATATGACTGTCACTCAGTTGCAATGTGCTAATTGTTCTATTACCGTATATGACTGTCACTCAGTTGCAACTTGCTAATTGTTCTATTACCGTATATGACTGTCACTCAGTTGCAACGTGCTAATTGTTCTATTGCCGTATATGACTGTCACTCAGTTGCAACGTGCTAATTGTTCTATTAACTTATATGACTGTCACTCAGTTGCAACGTGCTAATTGTTCTATTACCGTATATGACTGTCACTCAGTTGCAATGTGCTAATTGTTTTATTACCGTATATGACTGTCACTCAGTTGCAATGTGCTAATTGTTATATTACCGTATATGACTGTCACTCAGTTACAATGTGCCAATTGTTCTATTACCGTATATGACTGTCACTCAGTTGCAATGTGCTAATTGCTCTATTACCGTATATGACTGTCACTCAGTTGCAATCTGTTTATTGCTCTATTACCGTATATGCCTGTCACTCAGTTGCAATGTGCTAATTGTTCTATTACCGTATATGCCTGTCACTCAGTTGCAATGTGCTAATTGCTCTATTACCGTATATGACTGTCACTCAGTTGCAATGTGCTAATTGCTCTATTACCGTATATGACTGTCACTCAGTTGCAATGTGCTAATTGTTCTATTACCGTATATGACTGTCACTCAGTTGCAATCTGTTTATTGCTCTATTACCGTATATGACTGTCACTCAGTTGCAATGTGCTAATTGTTCTATTACCGTATATGCCTGTCACTCAGTTGCAATGTGCTAATTGCTCTATTACCGTATATGACTGTCACTCAGTTGCAATGTGCTAATTGCTCTATTACCGTATATGACTGTCACTCGGTTGCAATGTGCTAATTGTTCTATTACCGTATATGACTGCCACTCAGTTGCAATGTGCTAATTGTTATATTACCGTATATGACTCCCACTCAGTTGCAACGTGCTAATTGTTATATTACCGTATATGACTGTCACTCAGTTGCAACGTGTTAATTGTTCTATTACCGTATATGAATGTCACTCAGTTGCAATGTGCTAATTGTTCTATTACCGTATATGACTGTCACTCAGTTGCAATCTGTTAATTGCTCTATTACCGTATATGACTGTCACTCAGTTGCAATGTGCTAATTGTTCTATTACCGTATATGCCTGTCACTCAGTTGCAATGTGCTAATTGCTCTATTACCGTATATGCTGTCACTCAGTTGCAATGTGCTAATTGCTCTATTACCGTATATGACTGTCACTCAGTTGCAATGTGCTAATTGTTCTATTACCGTATATGACTGCCACTCAGTTGCAATGTGCTAATTGTTATATCACCGTATATGACTCCCACTCAGTTGCAATGTGCTAATTGTTCTATTATCGTATATGACTGTCACTCAGTTGCAATGTGCTAAATATTCTATTACCGTATATGACCGTCACTCAGTTACAATGGGCTAATTGCTCTATTACTGTATATGACTGTCACTTAGTTGCAATGTGCTAATTGTTCTATTACCGTATTTGACTGTCACTCAGTTGCAATGTGCTAATTGTTCTATTACCGTATATGACTTCCACTCAGTTGCAATGTGCTAATTGTTCTATTATCGCATATGACTGTCACTCAGTTGCAATGTGCTAATTGTTCTATTACCGTATATGATTCCAACTCTGTTGCAATGTGCTAATTGTTCTATTACCGTATATGACTGTCACTCAGTTGCAATGTGCTAATTGCTCTATTACCGTATATGACTGTCACTCAGTTGCAATGTGCTAATTGTTCTATTACCGTATATGACTGTCACTCAGTTGCAATGTGCTAATTGTTCTATTACCGTATATGACTGTCACTCAGTTGCAATGTGCTAATTGTTCTATTACCGTATATGACTGTCACTCAGTTGCAATGTGCTAATTGTTCTATTACCGTATATGACTGTCACGCAGTTGCAATGTGCTAATTGCTCTATTACCGTATATGACTGCCACCCAGTTGCAATGTGCTAATTGTTCTATTACCGTATATGACTCCCACTCAGTTGCAATGTGCTAATTGTTCTATTATCGTATATGACTGTCACTCAGTTACAATGGGCTAATTGCTCTATTACTGTATATGACTGTCACTTAGTTGCAATGTGCTAATTGTTCTATTACCGTATTTGACTGTCACTCAGTTGCAATGTGCTAATTGTTCTATTATCGTATATGACTTCCACTCAGTTGCAATGTGCTAATTGTTCTATTATCGCATATGACTGTCACTCAGTTGCAATGTGCTAATTGTTCTATTACCGTATATGATTCCAACTCTGTTGCAATGTGCTAATTGCTCTATTACCGTATATGACTATCACTCAGTTGCAATGTGCTAATTGTTCTATTACCGTATCGGACTGTCACTCAGTTGCAATGTGCTAATTGTTCTATTACCGTTTATGACTGTCACGCAGTTGCAATGTGCTAATTGCTCTATTACCGTATATGACTGTCACTCAGTTGCAATGTGCTAATTGTTCTATTACCGTATCGGACTGTCACTCAGTTGCAATGTGCTAATTGTTCTATTACCGTTTATGACTGTCACGCAGTTGCAATGTGCTAATTGCTCTATTACCGTATATGACTGTCACTCAGTTACAATGTGCCAATTGTTCTATTACCGTATATGACTGTCACTCAGTTGCAATGTGCTAATTGTTTTATTACCGTATATGACTGTCACTCAGTTGCAATGTGCTAATTGTTCTATTACCGTATATGACTGTCACTCAGTTACAATGTGCCAATTGTTCTATTACCGTATATGACTGTCACTCAGTTGCAATGTGCTAATTGCTCTATTACCGTATATGACTGTCACTCAGTTGCAATCTGTTTATTGCTCTATTACCGTATATGACTGTCACTCAGTTGCAATCTGTTTATTGCTCTATTACCGTATATGACTGTCACTCAGTTGCAATGTGCTAATTGTTCTATTACCGTATATGCCTGTCACTCAGTTGCAATGTGCTAATTGCTCTATTACCGTATATGACTGTCACTCAGTTGCAATGTGCTAATTGCTCTATTACCGTATATGACTGTCACTCAGTTGCAATGTGCTAATTGTTCTATTACCGTATATGACTGTCACTCAGTTGCAATCTGTTTATTGCTCTATTACCGTATATGACTGTCACTCAGTTGCAATGTGCTAATTGTTCTATTACCGTATATGCCTGTCACTCAGTTGCAATGTGCTAATTGCTCTATTACCGTATATGACTGTCACTCAGTTGCAATGTGCTAATTGTTCTATTACCGTATATGACTGTCACTCAGTTGCAATGTGCTAATTGTTCTATTACCGTATATGACTGTCACTCAGTTGCAACTTGCTAATTGTTCTATTACCGTATATGACTGTCACTCAGTTGCAACGTGCTAATTGTTCTATTGCCGTATATGACTGTCACTCAGTTGCAACGTGCTAATTGTTCTATTAACTTATATGACTGTCACTCAGTTGCAACGTGCTAATTGTTCTATTACCGTATATGACTGTCACTCAGTTGCAATGTGCTAATTGTTTTATTACCGTATATGACTGTCACTCAGTTGCAATGTGCTAATTGTTCTATTACCGTATATGACTGTCACTCAGTTACAATGTGCCAATTGTTCTATTACCGTATATGACTGTCACTCAGTTGCAATGTGCTAATTGCTCTATTACCGTATATGACTGCCACCCAGTTGCAATGTGCTAATTGTTCTATTACCGTATATGACTCCCACTCAGTTGCAATGTGCTAATTGTTCTATTATCGTATATGACTGTCACTCAGTTACAATGGGCTAATTGCTCTATTACTGTATATGACTGTCACTTAGTTGCAATGTGCTAATTGTTCTATTACCGTATTTGACTGTCACTCAGTTGCAATGTGCTAATTGTTCTATTATCGTATATGACTTCCACTCAGTTGCAATGTGCTAATTGTTCTATTATCGCATATGACTGTCACTCAGTTGCAATGTGCTAATTGTTCTATTACCGTATATGATTCCAACTCTGTTGCAATGTGCTAATTGTTCTATTACCGTATATGACTATCACTCAGTTGCAATGTGCTAATTGTTCTATTACCGTATCGGACTGTCACTCAGTTGCAATGTGCTAATTGTTCTATTACCGTTTATGACTGTCACGCAGTTGCAATGTGCTAATTGCTCTATTACCGTATATGACTGTCACTCAGTTGCAATGTGCTAATTGTTCTATTACCGTATCGGACTGTCACTCAGTTGCAATGTGCTAATTGTTCTATTACCGTTTATGACTGTCACGCAGTTGCAATGTGCTAATTGCTCTATTACCGTATATGACTGTCACTCAGTTACAATGTGCCAATTGTTCTATTACCGTATATGACTGTCACTCAGTTGCAATGTGCTAATTGTTTTATTACCGTATATGACTGTCACTCAGTTGCAATGTGCTAATTGTTCTATTACCGTATATGACTGTCACTCAGTTACAATGTGCCAATTGTTCTATTACCGTATATGACTGTCACTCAGTTGCAATGTGCTAATTGCTCTATTACCGTATATGACTGTCACTCAGTTGCAATCTGTTTATTGCTCTATTACCGTATATGACTGTCACTCAGTTGCAATCTGTTTATTGCTCTATTACCGTATATGACTGTCACTCAGTTGCAATGTGCTAATTGTTCTATTACCGTATATGCCTGTCACTCAGTTGCAATGTGCTAATTGCTCTATTACCCTATATGACTGTCACTCAGTTGCAATGTGCTAATTGCTCTATTACCGTATATGACTGTCACTCAGTTGCAATGTGCTAATTGTTCTATTACCGTATATGACTGTCACTCAGTTGCAATCTGTTTATTGCTCTATTACCGTATATGACTGTCACTCAGTTGCAATGTGCTAATTGTTCTATTACCGTATATGCCTGTCACTCAGTTGCAATGTGCTAATTGCTCTATTACCGTATATGACTGTCACTCAGTTGCAATGTGCTAATTGTTCTATTACCGTATATGACTGTCACTCAGTTGCAATGTGCTAATTGTTCTATTACCGTATATGACTGTCACTCAGTTGCAACTTGCTACTTGTTCTATTACCGTATATGACTGTCACTCAGTTGCAACGTGCTAATTGTTCTATTGCCGTATATGACTGTCACTCAGTTGCAACGTGCTAATTGTTCTATTAACTTATATGACTGTCACTCAGTTGCAACGTGCTAATTGTTCTATTACCGTATATGACTGTCACTCAGTTGCAATGTGCTAATTGTTTTATTACCGTATATGACTGTCACTCAGTTGCAATGTGCTAATTGTTCTATTACCGTATATGACTGTCACTCAGTTACAATGTGCCAATTGTTCTATTACCGTATATGACTGTCACTCAGTTGCAATGTGCTAATTGCTCTATTACCGTATATGACTGTCACTCAGTTGCAATCTGTTTATTGCTCTATTACCGTATATGACTGTCACTCAGTTGCAATGTGCTAATTGTTCTATTACCGTATATGCCTGTCACTCAGTTGCAATGTGCTAATTGCTCTATTACCGTATATGACTGTCACTCAGTTGCAATGTGCTAATTGCTCTATTACCGTATATGACTGTCACTCAGTTGCAATGTGCTAATTGTTCTATTACCGTATATGACTGTCACTCAGTTGCAATCTGTTTATTGCTCTATTACCGTATATGACTGTCACTCAGTTGCAATGTGCTAATTGTTCTATTACCGTATATGACTGTCACTCAGTTGCAATGTGCTAATTGTTCTATTACCGTATATGACTGTCACTCAGTTGCAACTTGCTAATTGTTCTATTAACGTATATGACTGTCACTCAGTTGCAACGTGCTAATTGTTCTATTGCCGTATATGACTGTCACTCAGTTGCAACGTGCTAATTGTTCTATTAACTTATATGACTGTCACTCAGTTGCAACGTGCTAATTGTTCTATTACCGTATATGACTGTCACTCAGTTGCAATGTGCTAATTGTTTTATTACCGTATATGACTGTCACTCAGTTGCAATGTGCTAATTGTTCTATTACCGTATATGACTGTCACTCAGTTACAATGTGCCAATTGTTCTATTACCGTATATGACTGTCACTCAGTTGCAATGTGCTAATTGCTCTATTACCGTATATGACTGCCACCCAGTTGCAATGTGCTAATTGTTCTATTACCGTATATGACTCCCACTCAGTTGCAATGTGCTAATTGTTCTATTATCGTATATGACTGTCACTCAGTTACAATGGGCTAATTGCTCTATTACTGTATATGACTGTCACTTAGTTGCAATGTGCTAATTGTTCTATTACCGTATTTGACTGTCACTCAGTTGCAATGTGCTAATTGTTCTATTATCGTATATGACTTCCACTCAGTTGCAATGTGCTAATTGTTCTATTATCGCATATGACTGTCACTCAGTTGCAATGTGCTAATTGTTCTATTACCGTATATGATTCCAACTCTGTTGCAATGTGCTAATTGTTCTATTACCGTATATGACTATCACTCAGTTGCAATGTGCTAATTGTTCTATTACCGTATCGGACTGTCACTCAGTTGCAATGTGCTAATTGTTCTATTACCGTTTATGACTGTCACGCAGTTGCAATGTGCTAATTGCTCTATTACCGTATATGACTGTCACTCAGTTGCAATGTGCTAATTGTTCTATTACCGTATCGGACTGTCACTCAGTTGCAATGTGCTAATTGTTCTATTACCGTTTATGACTGTCACGCAGTTGCAATGTGCTAATTGCTCTATTACCGTATATGACTGTCACTCAGTTACAATGTGCCAATTGTTCTATTACCGTATATGACTGTCACTCAGTTGCAATGTGCTAATTGTTTTATTACCGTATATGACTGTCACTCAGTTGCAATGTGCTAATTGTTCTATTACCGTATATGACTGTCACTCAGTTACAATGTGCCAATTGTTCTATTACCGTATATGACTGTCACTCAGTTGCAATGTGCTAATTGCTCTATTACCGTATATGACTGTCACTCAGTTGCAATCTGTTTATTGCTCTATTACCGTATATGACTGTCACTCAGTTGCAATCTGTTTATTGCTCTATTACCGTATATGACTGTCACTCAGTTGCAATGTGCTAATTGTTCTATTACCGTATATGCCTGTCACTCAGTTGCAATGTGCTAATTGCTCTATTACCCTATATGACTGTCACTCAGTTGCAATGTGCTAATTGCTCTATTACCGTATATGACTGTCACTCAGTTGCAATGTGCTAATTGTTCTATTACCGTATATGACTGTCACTCAGTTGCAATCTGTTTATTGCTCTATTACCGTATATGACTGTCACTCAGTTGCAATGTGCTAATTGTTCTATTACCGTATATGCCTGTCACTCAGTTGCAATGTGCTAATTGCTCTATTACCGTATATGACTGTCACTCAGTTGCAATGTGCTAATTGTTCTATTACCGTATATGACTGTCACTCAGTTGCAATGTGCTAATTGTTCTATTACCGTATATGACTGTCACTCAGTTGCAACTTGCTACTTGTTCTATTACCGTATATGACTGTCACTCAGTTGCAACGTGCTAATTGTTCTATTGCCGTATATGACTGTCACTCAGTTGCAACGTGCTAATTGTTCTATTAACTTATATGACTGTCACTCAGTTGCAACGTGCTAATTGTTCTATTACCGTATATGACTGTCACTCAGTTGCAATGTGCTAATTGTTTTATTACCGTATATGACTGTCACTCAGTTGCAATGTGCTAATTGTTCTATTACCGTATATGACTGTCACTCAGTTACAATGTGCCAATTGTTCTATTACCGTATATGACTGTCACTCAGTTGCAATGTGCTAATTGCTCTATTACCGTATATGACTGTCACTCAGTTGCAATCTGTTTATTGCTCTATTACCGTATATGACTGTCACTCAGTTGCAATGTGCTAATTGTTCTATTACCGTATATGCCTGTCACTCAGTTGCAATGTGCTAATTGCTCTATTACCGTATATGACTGTCACTCAGTTGCAATGTGCTAATTGCTCTATTACCGTATATGACTGTCACTCAGTTGCAATGTGCTAATTGTTCTATTACCGTATATGACTGTCACTCAGTTGCAATCTGTTTATTGCTCTATTACCGTATATGACTGTCACTCAGTAGCAATGTGCTAATTGCTCTATTACCGTATATGACTGTCACTCGGTTGCAATGTGCTAATTGTTCTATTACCGTATATGACTGCCACTCAGTTGCAATGTGCTAATTGTTATATTACCGTATATGACTCCCACTCAGTTGCAACGTGCTAATTGTTATATTACCGTATATGACTGTCACTCAGTTGCAACGTGTTAATTGTTCTATTACCGTATATGAATGTCACTCAGTTGCAATGTGCTAATTGTTCTATTACCGTATATGACTGTCACTCAGTTGCAATCTGTTAATTGCTCTATTACCGTATATGACTGTCACTCAGTTGCAATGTGCTAATTGTTCTATTACCGTATATGCCTGTCACTCAGTTGCAATGTGCTAATTGCTCTATTACCGTATATGCTGTCACTCAGTTGCAATGTGCTAATTGCTCTATTACCGTATATGACTGTCACTCAGTTGCAATGTGCTAATTGTTCTATTACCGTATATGACTGTCACTCAGTTGCAATGTGCTAATTGTTCTGTTACCGTATATGACTGTCACTCAGTTGCAACTTGTTAATTGTTCTATTACCGTATATGACTGTCACTCAGTTGCAACGTGCTAATTGTTCTATTACCGTATATGACTGTCACTCAGTTGCAATGTGCTAATTGCTCTATTACCGTATATGACTGTCACTCAGTTGCAATGTGCTAATTGCTCTATTACCGTATATGACTGTCACTCGGTTGCAATGTGCTAATTGTTCTATTACCGTATATGACTGCCACTCAGTTGCAATGTGCTAATTGTTATATTACCGTATATGACTCCCACTCAGTTGCAATGTGCTAATTGTTCTATTATCGTATATGACTGTCACTCAGTTGCAATGTGCTAAATATTCTATTACCGTATATGACCGTCACTCAGTTACAATGGGCTAATTGCTCTATTACTGTGTATGACTGTCACTTAGTTGCAATGTGCTAATTGTTCTATTACCGTATTTGACTGTCACTCAGTTGCAATGTGCTAATTGTTCTATTACCGTATATGACTTCCACTCAGTTGCAATGTGCTAATTGTTCTATTATCGCATATGACTGTCACTCAGTTGCAATGTGCTAATTGTTCTATTACCGTATATGATTCCAACTCTGTTGCAATGTGCTAATTGTTCTATTACCGTATATGACTGTCACTCAGTTGCAATGTGCTAATTGCTCTATTACCGTATATGACTGTCACTCAGTTGCAATGTGCTAATTGTTCTATTACCGTATATGACTGTCACTCAGTTGCAATGTGCTAATTGTTCTATTACCGTATATGACTGTCACTCAGTTGCAATGTGCTAATTGTTCTATTACCGTATATGACTGTCACTCAGTTGCAATGTGCTAATTGTTCTATTACCGTATATGACTGTCACGCAGTTGCAATGTGCTAATTGCTCTATTACCGTATATGACTGCCACCCAGTTGCAATGTGCTAATTGTTCTATTACCGTATATGACTCCCACTCAGTTGCAATGTGCTAATTGTTCTATTATCGTATATGACTGTCACTCAGTTACAATGGGCTAATTGCTCTATTACTGTATATGACTGTCACTTAGTTGCAATGTGCTAATTGTTCTATTACCGTATTTGACTGTCACTCAGTTGCAATGTGCTAATTGTTCTATTACCGTATATGACTTCCACTCAGTTGCAATGTGCTAATTGTTCTATTATCGCATATGACTGTCACTCAGTTGCAATGTGCTAATTGTTCTATTACCGTATATGATTCCAACTCTGTTGCAATGTGCTAATTGTTCTATTACCGTATATGACTATCACTCAGTTGCAATGTGCTAATTGTTCTATTACCGTATATGACTGTCACTCAGTTGCAATGTGCTAATTGCTCTATTACCGTATATGACTGTCAATCAGTTGCAATGTGCTAATTGTTCTATTACCGTATATGACTGTCACTCAGTTGCAACGTGCTAATTGTTCTATTACCGTATATGACTGTCACTCAGTTGCAACGTGCTAATTGTTCTATTACCGTATATGACTGTCACTCAGTTGCAACGTGTTAATTGTTCTATTACCGTATATGACTGTCACTCAGTTGCAATGTGCTAATTGTTCTATTACCGTATATGACTGTCACTCAGTTGCAATGTGCTAATTGTTCTATTACCGTATATGACTGTCACTCAGTTGCAATGTGCTAATTGCTCTATTACCGTATATGACTGTCACTCAGTTGCAATGTGCTAATTGTTCTATTACCGTATATGACTGTCACTCAGTTGCAATGTGCTAATTGTTCTATTACCGTATATGACTGTCACTCAGTTGCAACTTGCTAATTGTTCTATTACCGTATATGACCGTCACTCAGTTGCAACGTGCTAATTGTTCTATTGCCGTATATGACTGTCACTCAGTTGCAACGTGCTAATTGTTCTATTAACTTATATGACTGTCACTCAGTTGCAACGTGCTAATTGTTCTATTACCGTATATGACTGTCACTCAGTTGCAATGTGCTAATTGTTTTATTACCGTATATGACTGTCACTCAGTTGCAATGTGCTAATTGTTCTATTACCGTATATGACTGTCACTCAGTTACACTGTGCCAATTGTTCTATTACCGTATATGACTGTCACTCAGTTGCAATGTGCTAATTGCTCTATTACCGTATATGACTGTCACTCAGTTGCAATGTGCTAATTGTTCTATTACCGTATATGCCTGTCACTCAGTTGCAATGTGCTAATTGCTCTATTACCGTATATGCTGTCACTCAGTTGCAATGTGCTAATTGCTCTATTACCGTATATGACTGTCACTCAGTTGCAATGTGCTAATTGTTCTATTACCGTATATGACTGCCACTCAGTTGCAATGTGCTAATTGTTATATCACCGTATATGACTCCCACTCAGTTGCAATGTGCTAATTGTTCTATTATCGTATATGACTGTCACTCAGTTGCAATGTGCTAAATATTCTATTACCGTATATGACCGTCACTCAGTTACAATGGGCTAATTGCTCTATTACTGTATATGACTGTCACTTAGTTGCAATGTGCTAATTGTTCTATTACCGTATTTGACTGTCACTCAGTTGCAATGTGCTAATTGTTCTATTACCGTATATGACTTCCACTCAGTTGCAATGTGCTAATTGTTCTATTATCGCATATGACTGTCACTCAGTTGCAATGTGCTAATTGTTCTATTACCGTATATGATTCCAACTCTGTTGCAATGTGCTAATTGTTCTATTACCGTATATGACTGTCACTCAGTTGCAATGTGCTAATTGCTCTATTACCGTATATGACTGTCACTCAGTTGCAATGTGCTAATTGTTCTATTACCGTATATGACTGTCACTCAGTTGCAATGTGCTAATTGTTCTATTACCGTATATGACTGTCACTCAGTTGCAATGTGCTAATTGTTCTATTACCGTATATGACTGTCACTCAGTTGCAATGTGCTAATTGTTCTATTACCGTATATGACTGTCACGCAGTTGCAATGTGCTAATTGCTCTATTACCGTATATGACTGCCACCCAGTTGCAATGTGCTAATTGTTCTATTACCGTATATGACTCCCACTCAGTTGCAATGTGCTAATTGTTCTATTATCGTATATGACTGTCACTCAGTTACAATGGGCTAATTGCTCTATTACTGTATATGACTGTCACTTAGTTGCAATGTGCTAATTGTTCTATTACCGTATTTGACTGTCACTCAGTTGCAATGTGCTAATTGTTCTATTATCGTATATGACTTCCACTCAGTTGCAATGTGCTAATTGTTCTATTATCGCATATGACTGTCACTCAGTTGCAATGTGCTAATTGTTCTATTACCGTATATGATTCCAACTCTGTTGCAATGTGCTAATTGTTCTATTACCGTATATGACTATCACTCAGTTGCAATGTGCTAATTGTTCTATTACCGTATCGGACTGTCACTCAGTTGCAATGTGCTAATTGTTCTATTACCGTTTATGACTGTCACGCAGTTGCAATGTGCTAATTGCTCTATTACCGTATATGACTGTCACTCAGTTGCAATGTGCTAATTGTTCTATTACCGTATCGGACTGTCACTCAGTTGCAATGTGCTAATTGTTCTATTACCGTTTATGACTTTCACGCAGTTGCAATGTGCTAATTGCTCTATTACCGTATATGACTGTCACTCAGTTACAATGTGCCAATTGTTCTATTACCGTATATGACTGTCACTCAGTTGCAATGTGCT
This sequence comes from Chaetoderma sp. LZ-2023a, assembly GCA_034401795.1. Classification (NCBI taxonomy): domain Eukaryota; kingdom Metazoa; phylum Mollusca; class Caudofoveata; order Chaetodermatida; family Chaetodermatidae; genus Chaetoderma; species Chaetoderma sp. LZ-2023a. The sequence continues at coordinate 13,591,968 of CM067362.1, forward strand.
AATTGTTTTATTACCGTATATGACTGTCACTCAGTTGCAATGTGCTAATTGTTCTATTACCGTATATGACTGTCACTCAGTTACAATGTGCCAATTGTTCTATTACCGTATATGACTGTCACTCAGTTGCAATGTGCTAATTGCTCTATTACCGTATATGACTGTCACTCAGTTGCAATCTGTTTATTGCTCTATTACCGTATATGACTGTCACTCAGTTGCAATCTGTTTATTGCTCTATTACCGTATATGACTGTCACTCAGTTGCAATGTGCTAATTGTTCTATTACCGTATATGCATGTCACTCAGTTGCAATGTGCTAATTGCTCTATTACCGTATATGACTGTCACTCAGTTGCAATGTGCTAATTGCTCTATTACCGTATATGACTGTCACTCAGTTGCAATGTGCTAATTGTTCTATTACCGTATATGACTGTCACTCAGTTGCAATCTGTTTATTGCTCTATTACCGTATATGACTGTCACTCAGTTGCAATGTGCTAATTGTTCTATCACCGTATATGCCTGTCACTCAGTTGCAATGTGCTAATTGCTCTATTACCGTATATGACTGTCACTCAGTTGCAATGTGCTAATTGTTCTATTACCGTATATGACTGTCACTCAGTTGCAATGTGCTAATTGTTCTATTACCGTATATGACTGTCACTCAGTTGCAACTTGCTAATTGTTCTATTACCGTATATGACTGTCACTCAGTTGCAACGTGCTAATTGTTCTATTGCCGTATATGACTGTCACTCAGTTGCAACGTGCGAATTGTTCTATTAACTTATATGACTGTCACTCAGTTGCAACGTGCTAATTGTTCTATTACCGTATATGACTGTCACTCAGTTGCAATGTGCTAATTGTTTTATTACCGTATATGACTGTCACTCAGTTGCAATGTGCTAATTGTTCTATTACCGTATATGACTGTCACTCAGTTACAATGTGCCAATTGTTCTATTACCGTATATGACTGTCACTCAGTTGCAATGTGCTAATTGCTCTATTACCGTATATGACTGCCACCCAGTTGCAATGTGCTAATTGTTCTATTACCGTATATGACTCCCACTCAGTTGCAATGTGCTAATTGTTCTATTATCGTATATGACTGTCACTCAGTTACAATGGGCTAATTGCTCTATTACTGTATATGACTGTCACTTAGTTGCAATGTGCTAATTGTTCTATTACCGTATTTGACTGTCACTCAGTTGCAATGTGCTAATTGTTCTATTATCGTATATGACTTCCACTCAGTTGCAATGTGCTAATTGTTCTATTATCGCATATGACTGTCACTCAGTTGCAATGTGCTAATTGTTCTATTACCGTATATGATTCCAACTCTGTTGCAATGTGCTAATTGTTCTATTACCGTATATGACTATCACTCAGTTGCAATGTGCTAATTGTTCTATTACCGTATCGGACTGTCACTCAGTTGCAATGTGCTAATTGTTCTATTACCGTTTATGACTGTCACGCAGTTGCAATGTGCTAATTGCTCTATTACCGTATATGACTGTCACTCAGTTGCAATGTGCTAATTGTTCTATTACCGTATCGGACTGTCACTCAGTTGCAATGTGCTAATTGTTCTATTACCGTTTATGACTGTCACGCAGTTGCAATGTGCTAATTGCTCTATTACCGTATATGACTGTCACTCAGTTACAATGTGCCAATTGTTCTATTACCGTATATGACTGTCACTCAGTTGCAATGTGCTAATTGTTTTATTACCGTATATGACTGTCACTCAGTTGCAATCTGTTTATTGCTCTATTACCGTATATGACTGTCACTCAGTTGCAATCTGTTTATTGCTCTATTACCGTATATGACTGTCACTCAGTTGCAATGTGCTAATTGTTCTATTACCGTATATGCCTGTCACTCAGTTGCAATGTGCTAATTGCTCTATTACCGTATATGACTGTCACTCAGTTGCAATGTGCTAATTGCTCTATTACCGTATATGACTGTCACTCAGTTGCAATGTGCTAATTGTTCTATTACCGTATATGACTGTCACTCAGTTGCAATCTGTTTATTGCTCTATTACCGTATATGACTGTCACTCAGTTGCAATGTGCTAATTGTTCTATTACCGTATATGCCTGTCACTCAGTTGCAATGTGCTAATTGCTCTATTACCGTATATGACTGTCACTCAGTTGCAATGTGCTAATTGTTCTATTACCGTATATGACTGTCACTCAGTTGCAATGTGCTAATTGTTCTATTACCGTATATGACTGTCACTCAGTTGCAACTTGCTAATTGTTCTATTACCGTATATGACTGTCACTCAGTTGCAACGTGCTAATTGTTCTATTGCCGTATATGACTGTCACTCAGTTGCAACGTGCTAATTGTTCTATTAACTTATATGACTGTCACTCAGTTGCAACGTGCTAATTGTTCTATTACCGTATATGACTGTCACTCAGTTGCAATGTGCTAATTGTTTTATTACCGTATATGACTGTCACTCAGTTGCAATGTGCTAATTGTTCTATTACCGTATATGACTGTCACTCAGTTACAATGTGCCAATTGTTCTATTACCGTATATGACTGTCACTCAGTTGCAATGTGCTAATTGCTCTATTACCGTATATGACTGTCACTCAGTTGCAATCTGTTTATTGCTCTATTACCGTATATGACTGTCACTCAGTTGCAATGTGCTAATTGTTCTATTACCGTATATGCCTGTCACTCAGTTGCAATGTGCTAATTGCTCTATTACCGTATATGACTGTCACTCAGTTGCAATGTGCTAATTGCTCTATTACCGTATATGACTGTCACTCAGTTGCAATGTGCTAATTGTTCTATTACCGTATATGACTGTCACTCAGTTGCAATCTGTTTATTGCTCTATTACCGTATATGACTGTCACTCAGTTGCAATGTGCTAATTGTTCTATTACCGTATATGCCTGTCACTCAGTTGCAATGTGCTAATTGCTCTATTACCGTATATGACTGTCACTCAGTAGCAATGTGCTAATTGCTCTATTACCGTATATGACTGTCACTCGGTTGCAATGTGCTAATTGTTCTATTACCGTATATGACTGCCACTCAGTTGCAATGTGCTAATTGTTATATTACCGTATATGACTCCCACTCAGTTGCAACGTGCTAATTGTTATATTACCGTATATGACTGTCACTCAGTTGCAACGTGTTAATTGTTCTATTACCGTATATGAATGTCACTCAGTTGCAATGTGCTAATTGTTCTATTACCGTATATGACTGTCACTCAGTTGCAATCTGTTAATTGCTCTATTACCGTATATGACTGTCACTCAGTTGCAATGTGCTAATTGTTCTATTACCGTATATGCCTGTCACTCAGTTGCAATGTGCTAATTGCTCTATTACCGTATATGCTGTCACTCAGTTGCAATGTGCTAATTGCTCTATTACCGTATATGACTGTCACTCAGTTGCAATGTGCTAATTGTTCTATTACCGTATATGACTGTCACTCAGTTGCAATGTGCTAATTGTTCTGTTACCGTATATGACTGTCACTCAGTTGCAACTTGTTAATTGTTCTATTACCGTATATGACTGTCACTCAGTTGCAACGTGCTAATTGTTCTATTACCGTATATGACTGTCACTCAGTTGCAATGTGCTAATTGTTCTATTACCGTATATGCCTGTCACTCAGTTGCAATGTGCTAATTGCTCTATTACCGTATATGACTGTCACTCAGTTGCAATGTGCTAATTGCTCTATTACCGTATATGACTGTCACTCAGTTGCAATGTGCTAATTGTTCTATTACCGTATATGACTGTCACTCAGTTGCAATCTGTTTATTGCTCTATTACCGTATATGACTGTCACTCAGTTGCAATGTGCTAATTGTTCTATTACCGTATATGCCTGTCACTCAGTTGCAATGTGCTAATTGCTCTATTACCGTATATGACTGTCACTCAGTAGCAATGTGCTAATTGCTCTATTACCGTATATGACTGTCACTCGGTTGCAATGTGCTAATTGTTCTATTACCGTATATGACTGCCACTCAGTTGCAATGTGCTAATTGTTATATTACCGTATATGACTCCCACTCAGTTGCAACGTGCTAATTGTTATATTACCGTATATGACTGTCACTCAGTTGCAACGTGTTAATTGTTCTATTACCGTATATGAATGTCACTCAGTTGCAATGTGCTAATTGTTCTATTACCGTATATGACTGTCACTCAGTTGCAATCTGTTAATTGCTCTATTACCGTATATGACTGTCACTCAGTTGCAATGTGCTAATTGTTCTATTACCGTATATGCCTGTCACTCAGTTGCAATGTGCTAATTGCTCTATTACCGTATATGCTGTCACTCAGTTGCAATGTGCTAATTGCTCTATTACCGTATATGACTGTCACTCAGTTGCAATGTGCTAATTGTTCTATTACCGTATATGACTGTCACTCAGTTGCAATGTGCTAATTGTTCTGTTACCGTATATGACTGTCACTCAGTTGCAACTTGTTAATTGTTCTATTACCGTATATGACTGTCACTCAGTTGCAACGTGCTAATTGTTCTATTACCGTATATGACTGTCACTCAGTTGCAATGTGCTAATTGTTCTATTACCGTATATGCCTGTCACTCAGTTGCAATGTGCTAATTGCTCTATTACCGTATATGACTGTCACTCAGTTGCAATGTGCTAATTGCTCTATTACCGTATATGACTGTCACTCAGTTGCAATGTGCTAATTGTTCTATTACCGTATATGACTGTCACTCAGTTGCAATCTGTTTATTGCTCTATTACCGTATATGACTGTCACTCAGTTGCAATGTGCTAATTGTTCTATTACCGTATATGCCTGTCACTCAGTTGCAATGTGCTAATTGCTCTATTACCGTATATGACTGTCACTCAGTAGCAATGTGCTAATTGCTCTATTACCGTATATGACTGTCACTCGGTTGCAATGTGCTAATTGTTCTATTACCGTATATGACTGCCACTCAGTTGCAATGTGCTAATTGTTATATTACCGTATATGACTCCCACTCAGTTGCAACGTGCTAATTGCTCTATTACCGTATATGACTGCCACCCAGTTGCAATGTGCTAATTGTTCTATTACCGTATATGAGTCCCACTCAGTTGCAATGTGCTAATTGTTCTATTATCGTATATGACTGTCACTCAGTTACAATGGGCTAATTGCTCTATTACTGTATATGACTGTCACTTAGTTGCAATGTGCTAATTGTTCTATTACCGTATTTGACTGTCACTCAGTTGCAATGTGCTAATTGTTCTATTATCGTATATGACTTCCACTCAGTTGCAATGTGCTAATTGTTCTATTATCGCATATGACTGTCACTCAGTTGCAATGTGCTAATTGTTCTATTACCGTATATGATTCCAACTCTGTTGCAATGTGCTAATTGTTCTATTACCGTATATGACTATCACTCAGTTGCAATGTGCTAATTGTTCTATTACCGTATCGGACTGTCACTCAGTTGCAATGTGCTAATTGTTCTATTACCGTTTATGACTGTCACGCAGTTGCAATGTGCTAATTGCTCTATTACCGTATATGACTGTCACTCAGTTGCAATGTGCTAATTGTTCTATTACCGTATCGGACTGTCACTCAGTTGCAATGTGCTAATTGTTCTATTACCGTTTATGACTGTCACGCAGTTGCAATGTGCTAATTGCTCTATTACCGTATATGACTGTCACTCAGTTACAATGTGCCAATTGTTCTATTACCGTATATGACTGTCACTCAGTTGCAATGTGCTAATTGTTTTATTACCGTATATGACTGTCACTCAGTTGCAATCTGTTTATTGCTCTATTACCGTATATGACTGTCACTCAGTTGCAATCTGTTTATTGCTCTATTACCGTATATGACTGTCACTCAGTTGCAATGTGCTAATTGTTCTATTACCGTATATGCCTGTCACTCAGTTGCAATGTGCTAATTGCTCTATTACCGTATATGACTGTCACTCAGTTGCAATGTGCTAATTGCTCTATTACCGTATATGACTGTCACTCAGTTGCAATGTGCTAATTGTTCTATTACCGTATATGACTGTCACTCAGTTGCAATCTGTTTATTGCTCTATTACCGTATATGACTGTCACTCAGTTGCAATGTGCTAATTGTTCTATTACCGTATATGCCTGTCACTCAGTTGCAATGTGCTAATTGCTCTATTACCGTATATGACTGTCACTCAGTTGCAATGTGCTAATTGTTCTATTACCGTATATGACTGTCACTCAGTTGCAATGTGCTAATTGTTCTATTACCGTATATGACTGTCACTCAGTTGCAACTTGCTAATTGTTCTATTACCGTATATGACTGTCACTCAGTTGCAACGTGCTAATTGTTCTATTGCCGTATATGACTGTCACTCAGTTGCAACGTGCTAATTGTTCTATTAACTTATATGACTGTCACTCAGTTGCAACGTGCTAATTGTTCTATTACCGTATATGACTGTCACTCAGTTGCAATGTGCTAATTGTTTTATTACCGTATATGACTGTCACTCAGTTGCAATGTGCTAATTGTTCTATTACCGTATATGACTGTCACTCAGTTACAATGTGCCAATTGTTCTATTACCGTATATGACTGTCACTCAGTTGCAATGTGCTAATTGCTCTATTACCGTATATGACTGTCACTCAGTTGCAATCTGTTTATTGCTCTATTACCGTATATGACTGTCACTCAGTTGCAATGTGCTAATTGTTCTATTACCGTATATGCCTGTCACTCAGTTGCAATGTGCTAATTGCTCTATTACCGTATATGACTGTCACTCAGTTGCAATGTGCTAATTGCTCTATTACCGTATATGACTGTCACTCAGTTGCAATGTGCTAATTGTTCTATTACCGTATATGACTGTCACTCAGTTGCAATCTGTTTATTGCTCTATTACCGTATATGACTGTCACTCAGTTGCAATGTGCTAATTGTTCTATTACCGTATATGCCTGTCACTCAGTTGCAATGTGCTAATTGCTCTATTACCGTATATGACTGTCACTCAGTAGCAATGTGCTAATTGCTCTATTACCGTATATGACTGTCACTCGGTTGCAATGTGCTAATTGTTCTATTACCGTATATGACTGCCACTCAGTTGCAATGTGCTAATTGTTATATTACCGTATATGACTCCCACTCAGTTGCAACGTGCTAATTGTTATATTACCGTATATGACTGTCACTCAGTTGCAACGTGTTAATTGTTCTATTACCGTATATGAATGTCACTCAGTTGCAATGTGCTAATTGTTCTATTACCGTATATGACTGTCACTCAGTTGCAATCTGTTAATTGCTCTATTACCGTATATGACTGTCACTCAGTTGCAATGTGCTAATTGTTCTATTACCGTATATGCCTGTCACTCAGTTGCAATGTGCTAATTGCTCTATTACCGTATATGCTGTCACTCAGTTGCAATGTGCTAATTGCTCTATTACCGTATATGACTGTCACTCAGTTGCAATGTGCTAATTGTTCTATTACCGTATATGACTGTCACTCAGTTGCAATGTGCTAATTGTTCTGTTACCGTATATGACTGTCACTCAGTTGCAACTTGTTAATTGTTCTATTACCGTATATGACTGTCACTCAGTTGCAACGTGCTAATTGTTCTATTACCGTATATGACTGTCACTCAGTTGCAATGTGCTAATTGTTCTATTACCGTATATGCCTGTCACTCAGTTGCAATGTGCTAATTGCTCTATTACCGTATATGACTGTCACTCAGTTGCAATGTGCTAATTGCTCTATTACCGTATATGACTGTCACTCAGTTGCAATGTGCTAATTGTTCTATTACCGTATATGACTGTCACTCAGTTGCAATCTGTTTATTGCTCTATTACCGTATATGACTGTCACTCAGTTGCAATGTGCTAATTGTTCTATTACCGTATATGCCTGTCACTCAGTTGCAATGTGCTAATTGCTCTATTACCGTATATGACTGTCACTCAGTAGCAATGTGCTAATTGCTCTATTACCGTATATGACTGTCACTCGGTTGCAATGTGCTAATTGTTCTATTACCGTATATGACTGCCACTCAGTTGCAATGTGCTAATTGTTATATTACCGTATATGACTCCCACTCAGTTGCAACGTGCTAATTGTTATATTACCGTATATGACTGTCACTCAGTTGCAACGTGTTAATTGTTCTATTACCGTATATGAATGTCACTCAGTTGCAATGTGCTAATTGTTCTATTACCGTATATGACTGTCACTCAGTTGCAATCTGTTAATTGCTCTATTACCGTATATGACTGTCACTCAGTTGCAATGTGCTAATTGTTCTATTACCGTATATGCCTGTCACTCAGTTGCAATGTGCTAATTGCTCTATTACCGTATATGCTGTCACTCAGTTGCAATGTGCTAATTGCTCTATTACCGTATATGACTGTCACTCAGTTGCAATGTGCTAATTGTTCTATTACCGTATATGACTGTCACTCAGTTGCAATGTGCTAATTGTTCTGTTACCGTATATGACTGTCACTCAGTTGCAACTTGTTAATTGTTCTATTACCGTATATGACTGTCACTCAGTTGCAACGTGCTAATTGTTCTATTACCGTATATGACTGTCACTCAGTTGCAATGTGCTAATTGCTCTATTACCGTATATGACTGTCACTCAGTTGCAATGTGCTAATTGCTCTATTACCGTATATGACTGTCACTCGGTTGCAATGTGCTAATTGTTCTATTACCGTATATGACTGCCACTCAGTTGCAATGTGCTAATTGTTATATTACCGTATATGACTCCCACTCAGTTGCAATGTGCTAATTGTTCTATTATCGTATATGACTGTCACTCAGTTGCAATGTGCTAAATATTCTATTACCGTATATGACCGTCACTCAGTTACAATGGGCTAATTGCTCTATTACTGTATATGACTGTCACTTAGTTGCAATGTGCTAATTGTTCTATTACCGTATTTGACTGTCACTCAGTTGCAATGTGCTAATTGTTCTATTACCGTATATGACTTCCACTCAGTTGCAATGTGCTAATTGTTCTATTATCGCATATGACTGTCACTCAGTTGCAATGTGCTAATTGTTCTATTACCGTATATGATTCCAACTCTGTTGCAATGTGCTAATTGTTCTATTACCGTATATGACTGTCACTCAGTTGCAATGTGCTAATTGCTCTATTACCGTATATGACTGTCACTCAGTTGCAATGTGCTAATTGTTCTATTACCGTATATGACTGTCACTCAGTTGCAATGTGCTAATTGTTCTATTACCGTATATGACTGTCACTCAGTTGCAATGTGCTAATTGTTCTATTACCGTATATGACTGTCACTCAGTTGCAATGTGCTAATTGTTCTATTACCGTATATGACTGTCACGCAGTTGCAATGTGCTAATTGCTCTATTACCGTATATGACTGCCACCCAGTTGCAATGTGCTAATTGTTCTATTACCGTATATGACTCCCACTCAGTTGCAATGTGCTAATTGTTCTATTATCGTATATGACTGTCACTCAGTTACAATGGGCTAATTGCTCTATTACTGTATATGACTGTCACTTAGTTGCAATGTGCTAATTGTTCTATTACCGTATTTCACTGTCACTCAGTTGCAATGTGCTAATTGTTCTATTACCGTATATGACTTCCACTCAGTTGCAATGTGCTAATTGTTCTATTATCGCATATGACTGTCACTCAGTTGCAATGTGCTAATTGTTCTATTACCGTATATGATTCCAACTCTGTTGCAATGTGCTAATTGTTCTATTACCGTATATGACTATCACTCAGTTGCAATGTGCTAATTGTTCTATTACCGTATATGACTGTCACTCAGTTGCAATGTGCTAATTGTTCTATTACCGTTTATGACTGTCACGCAGTTGCAATGTGCTAATTGCTCTATTACCGTATATGACTGTCACTCAGTTGCAATGTGCTAATTGTTCTATTACCGTATCGGACTGTCACTCAGTTGCAATGTGCTAATTGTTCTATTACCGTATATGACTGTCACTCAGTTGCAATGTGCTAATTGCTCTATTACCGTATATGACTGTCAATCAGTTGCAATGTGCTAATTGTTCTATTACCGTATATGACTGTCACTCAGTTGCAACGTGCTAATTGTTCTATTACCGTATATGACTGTCACTCAGTTGCAACGTGCTAATTGTTCTATTACCGTATATGACTGTCACTCAGTTGCAACGTGTTAATTGTTCTATTACCGTATATGACTGTCACTCAGTTGCAATGTGCTAATTGTTCTATTACCGTATATGACTGTCACTCAGTTGCAATGTGCTAATTGTTCTATTACCGTATATGACTGTCACTCAGTTGCAATGTGCTAATTGCTCTATCACCGTATATGACTGTCACTCAGTTGCAATGTGCTAATTGTTCTATTACCGTATATGACTGTCACTCAGTTGCAATGTGCTAATTGTTCTATTACCGTATATGACTGTCACTCAGTTGCAACTTGCTAATTGTTCTATTACCGTATATGACCGTCACTCAGTTGCAACGTGCTAATTGTTCTATTGCCGTATATGACTGTCACTCAGTTGCAACGTGCTAATTGTTCTATTACCGTATATGACTGTCACTCAGTTGCAACGTGCTAATTGTTCTATTACCGTATATGACTGTCACTCAGTTGCAACGTGTTAATTGTTCTATTACCGTATATGACTGTCACTCAGTTGCAATGTGCTAATTGTTCTATTACCGTATATGACTGTCACTCAGTTGCAATGTGCTAATTGTTCTATTACCGTATATGACTGTCACTCAGTTGCAATGTGCTAATTGCTCTATTACCGTATATGACTGTCACTCAGTTGCAATGTGCTAATTGTTCTATTACCGTATATGACTGTCACTCAGTTGCAATGTGCTAATTGTTCTATTACCGTATATGACTGTCACTCAGTTGCAACTTGCTAATTGTTCTATTACCGTATATGACCGTCACTCAGTTGCAACGTGCTAATTGTTCTATTGCCGTATATGACTGTCACTCAGTTGCAACGTGCTAATTGTTCTATTAACTTATATGACTGTCACTCAGTTGCAACGTGCTAATTGTTCTATTACCGTATATGACTGTCACTCAGTTGCAATGTGCTAATTGTTTTATTACCGTATATGACTGTCACTCAGTTGCAATGTGCTAATTGTTCTATTACCGTATATGACTGTCACTCAGTTACAATGTGCCAATTGTTCTATTACCGTATATGACTGTCACTCAGTTGCAATGTGCTAATTGCTCTATTACCGTATATGACTGTCACTCAGTTGCAATCTGTTTATTGCTCTATTACCGTATATGACTGTCACTCAGTTGCAATGTGCTAATTGTTCTATTACCGTATATGCCTGTCACTCAGTTGCAATGTGCTAATTGCTCTATTACCGTATATGACTGTCACTCAGTTGCAATGTGCTAATTGCTCTATTACCGTATATGACTGTCACTCAGTTGCAATGTGCTAATTGTTCTATTACCGTATATGACTGTCACTCAGTTGCAATCTGTTTATTGCTCTATTACCGTATATGACTGTCACTCAGTTGCAATGTGCTAATTGTTCTATTACCGTATATGCCTGTCACTCTGTTGCAATGTGCTAATTGCTCTATTACCGTATATGACTGTCACTCAGTTGCAATGTGCTAATTGTTCTATTACCGTATATGACTGTCACTCGGTTGCAATGTGCTAATTGTTCTATTACCGTATATGACTGTCACTCAGTTGCAACTTGCTAATTGTTCTATTACCGTATATGACTGTCACTCAGTTGCAACGTGCTAATTGTTCTATTGCCGTATATGACTGTCACTCAGTTGCAACGTGCTAATTGTTCTATTAACTTATATGACTGTCACTCAGTTGCAACGTGCTAATTGTTCTATTACCGTATATGACTGTCACTCAGTTGCAATGTGCTAATTGTTTTATTACCGTATATGACTGTCACTCAGTTGCAATGTGCTAATTGTTCTATTACCGTATATGCCTGTCACTCAGTTGCAATGTGCTAATTGCTCTATTACCGTATATGCTGTCACTCAGTTGCAATGTGCTAATTGCTCTATTACCGTATATGACTGTCACTCAGTTGCAATGTGCTAATTGTTCTATTACCGTATATGACTGTCACTCAGTTGCAATGTGCTAATTGTTCTGTTACCGTATATGACTGTCACTCAGTTGCAACTTGTTAATTGTTCTATTACCGTATATGACTGTCACTCAGTTGCAACGTGCTAATTGTTCTATTACCGTATATGACTGTCACTCAGTTGCAATGTGCTAATTGCTCTATTACCGTATATGACTGTCACTCAGTTGCAATGTGCTAATTGCTCTATTACCGTATATGACTGTCACTCGGTTGCAATGTGCTAATTGTTCTATTACCGTATATGACTGCCACTCAGTTGCAATGTGCTAATTGTTATATTACCGTATATGACTCCCACTCAGTTGCAATGTGCTAATTGTTCTATTATCGTATATGACTGTCACTCAGTTGCAATGTGCTAAATATTCTATTACCGTATATGACCGTCACTCAGTTACAATGGGCTAATTGCTCTATTACTGTATATGACTGTCACTTAGTTGCAATGTGCTAATTGTTCTATTACCGTATTTGACTGTCACTCAGTTGCAATGTGCTAATTGTTCTATTACCGTATATGACTTCCACTCAGTTGCAATGTGCTAATTGTTCTATTATCGCATATGACTGTCACTCAGTTGCAATGTGCTAATTGTTCTATTACCGTATATGATTCCAACTCTGTTGCAATGTGCTAATTGTTCTATTACCGTATATGACTGTCACTCAGTTGCAATGTGCTAATTGCTCTATTACCGTATATGACTGTCACTCAGTTGCAATGTGCTAATTGTTCTATTACCGTATATGACTGTCACTCAGTTGCAATGTGCTAATTGTTCTATTACCGTATATGACTGTCACTCAGTTGCAATGTGCTAATTGTTCTATTACCGTATATGACTGTCACTCAGTTGCAATGTGCTAATTGTTCTATTACCGTATATGACTGTCACGCAGTTGCAATGTGCTAATTGCTCTATTACCGTATATGACTGCCACCCAGTTGCAATGTGCTAATTGTTCTATTACCGTATATGACTCCCACTCAGTTGCAATGTGCTAATTGTTCTATTATCGTATATGACTGTCACTCAGTTACAATGGGCTAATTGCTCTATTACTGTATATGACTGTCACTTAGTTGCAATGTGCTAATTGTTCTATTACCGTATTTGACTGTCACTCAGTTGCAATGTGCTAATTGTTCTATTACCGTATATGACTTCCACTCAGTTGCAATGTGCTAATTGTTCTATTATCGCATATGACTGTCACTCAGTTGCAATGTGCTAATTGTTCTATTACCGTATATGATTCCAACTCTGTTGCAATGTGCTAATTGTTCTATTACCGTATATGACTATCACTCAGTTGCAATGTGCTAATTGTTCTATTACCGTATATGACTGTCACTCAGTTGCAATGTGCTAATTGTTCTATTACCGTTTATGACTGTCACGCAGTTGCAATGTGCTAATTGCTCTATTACCGTATATGACTGTCACTCAGTTGCAATGTGCTAATTGTTCTATTACCGTATCGGACTGTCACTCAGTTGCAATGTGCTAATTGTTCTATTACCGTATATGACTGTCACTCAGTTGCAATGTGCTAATTGCTCTATTACCGTATATGACTGTCAATCAGTTGCAATGTGCTAATTGTTCTATTACCGTATATGACTGTCACTCAGTTGCAACGTGCTAATTGTTCTATTACCGTATATGACTGTCACTCAGTTGCAACGTGCTAATTGTTCTATTACCGTATATGACTGTCACTCAGTTGCAACGTGTTAATTGTTCTATTACCGTATATGACTGTCACTCAGTTGCAATGTGCTAATTGTTCTATTACCGTATATGACTGTCACTCAGTTGCAATGTGCTAATTGTTCTATTACAGTATATGACTGTCACTCAGTTGCAATGTGCTAATTGCTCTATTACCGTATATGACTGTCACTCAGTTGCAATGTGCTAATTGTTCTATTACCGTATATGACTGTCACTCAGTTGCAATGTGCTAATTGTTCTATTACCGTATATGACTGTCACTCAGTTGCAACTTGCTAATTGTTCTATTACCGTATATGACTGTCACTCAGTTGCAACGTGCTAATTGTTCTATTGCCGTATATGACTGTCACTCAGTTGCAACGTGCTAATTGTTCTATTAACTTATATGACTGTCACTCAGTTGCAACGTGCTAATTGTTCTATTACCGTATATGACTGTCACTCAGTTGCAATCTGTTTATTGCGCTATTACCGTATATGACTGTCACTCAGTTGCAATGTGCTAATTGTTCTATTACCGTATATGCCTGTCACTCAGTTGCAATGTGCTAATTGCTCTATTACCGTATATGACTGTCACTCAGTTGCAATGTGCTAATTGCTCTATTACCGTATATGACTGTCACTCAGTTGCAATGTGCTAATTGTTCTATTACCGTATATGACTGTCACTCAGTTGCAATCTGTTTATTGCTCTATTACCGTATATGACTGTCACTCAGTTGCAATGTGCTAATTGTTCTATTACCGTATATGCCTGTCACTCTGTTGCAATGTGCTAATTGCTCTATTACCGTATATGACTGTCACTCAGTTGCAATGTGCTAATTGTTCTATTACCGTATATGACTGTCACTCAGTTGCAATGTTCTAATTGTTCTATTACCGTATATGACTGTCACTCAGTTGCAACTTGCTAATTGTTCTATTACCGTATATGACTGTCACTCAGTTGCAACGTGTTAATTGTTCTATTGCCGTATATGACTGTCACTCAGTTGCAACGTGCTAATTGTTCTATTAACTTATATGACTGTCACTCAGTTGCAACGTGCTAATTGTTCTATTACCGTATATGACGGTCACTCAGTTGCAATGTGCTAATTGTTTTATTACCGTATATGACTGTCACTCAGTTGCAATGTGCTAATTGTTCTATTACCGTATATGACTGTCACTCAGTTACAATGTGCCAATTGTTCTATTACCGTATATGACTGTCACTCAGTTGCAATGTGCTAATTGCTCTATTACCGTATATGACTGTCACTCAGTTGCAATCTGTTTATTGCTCTATTACCGTATATGACTGTCACTCAGTTGCAATGTGCTAATTGTTCTATTACCGTATATGCCTGTCACTCAGTTGCAATGTGCTAATTGCTCTATTACCGTATATGACTGTCACTCAGTTGCAATGTGCTAATTGCTCTATTACCGTATATGACTGTCACTCAGTTGCAATGTGCTAATTGTTCTATTACCGTATATGACTGTCACTCAGTTGCAATCTGTTTATTGCTCTATTACCGTATATGACTGTCACTCAGTTGCAATGTGCTAATTGTTCTATTACCGTATATGCCTGTCACTCAGTTGCAATGTGCTAATTGCTCTATTACCGTATATGACTGTCACTCAGTTGCAATGTGCTAATTGCTCTATTACCGTATATGACTGTCACTCGGTTGCAATGTGCTAATTGTTCTATTACCGTATATGACTGCCACTCAGTTGCAATGTGCTAATTGTTATATTACCGTATATGACTCCCACTCAGTTGCAACGTGCTAATTGTTATATTACCGTATATGACTGTCACTCAGTTGCAACGTGTTAATTGTTCTATTACCGTATATGAATGTCACTCAGTTGCAATGTGCTAATTGTTCTATTACCGTATATGACTGTCACTCAGTTGCAATCTGTTAATTGCTCTATTACCGTATATGACTGTCACTCAGTTGCAATGTGCTAATTGTTCTATTACCGTATATGCCTGTCACTTAGTTGCAATGTGCTAATTGCTCTATTACCGTATATGCTGTCACTCAGTTGCAATGTGCTAATTGCTCTATTACCGTATATGACTGTCACTCAGTTGCAATGTGCTAATTGTTCTATTACCGTATATGACTGTCACTCAGTTGCAATGTGCTAATTGTTCTGTTACCGTATATGACTGTCACTCAGTTGCAACTTGTTAATTGTTCTATTACCGTATATATATGACTGTCACTCAGTTGCAACGTGCTAATTGTTCTATTACCGTATATGACTGTCACTCAGTTGCAACGTGCTAATTGTTCTATTACCGTATATGACTGTCACTCAGTTGCAACGTGCTAATTGTTCTATTACCGTATATGACTGTCACTCAGTTGCAACGTGCTAATTGTTCTATTACCGTATATGACTGTCACTCAGTTGCAATGTGCTAATTGTTCTATTACCGTATATGACTGTCACTCAGTTGCAATGTGCTAATTGTTCTATTACCGTATATGACTGTCACTCAGTTACAATGTGCCAATTGTTCTATTACCGTATATGACTGTCACTCAGTTGCAATGTGCTAATTGCTCTATTACCGTATATGACTGTCACTCAGTTGCAATGTGCTAATTGTTCTATTACCGTATATGACTGTCACTCAATTGCAATGTGCTAATTGTTCTATTACCGTATATGACTGTCACTCAGTTGCAATGTGCTACTTGTTCTATTACCGTATATGACTGTCACTCAGTTGCAATGTGCTAAGTGTTCTATTACCGTATATGACTGTCCCGCAGTTGCAATGTGCTAATTGCTCTATTACCGTATATGACTGTCACTCAGTTGCAATGTGCTAATTGTTCTATTACCGTATATGACTGTCACTCAGTTGCAATGTGCTAATTGTTCTATTACCGTATATGACTGTCACTCAGTTGCAATGTGCTAAATATTCTATTACCGTATATGACTGTCACTCAGTCACAATGGGCTAATTGCTCTATTACCGTATATGACTGTCACTCAGTTGCAATGTACTAATTGTTCTATTACCGTATTTGACTGTCACTCAGTTGCAATGTGCTAATTGTTCTATTACCGTATATGACTTCCACTCAGTTGCAATGTGCTAATTGTTCTATTATCGCATATGACTGTCACTCAGTTGCAATGTGCTAATTGTTCTATTACCCTATATGATTCCCCACTCAGTTGCAATGTGCTAATTGTTCTATTACCGTATATGAATGTCACTCAGTTGCAACGTGCTAATTGTTCTATTTCCGTATATGACTCCCACTCAGTTGCAATGTGCTAATTGTGCTATTATCGTATATGACTGTCACTCAGTTGCAATCTGTTTATTGCTCTATTACCGTATATGACTATCACTCAGTTGCAATGTGCTAATTGTTCTATTACCGTATATGCCTGTCACTCAGTTGCAATGTGCTAATTGCTCTATTACCGTATATGACTGTCACTCAGTTGCAATGTGCTAATTGCTCTATTACCGTATATGACTGTCACTCGGTTGCAATGTGCTAATTGTTCTATTACCGTATATGACTGCCACTCAGTTGCAATGTGCTAATTGTTATATTACCGTATATGACTCCCACTCAGTTGCAATGTGCTAATTGTTCTTTTATCGTATATGACTGTCACTCAGTTGCAATGTGCTAAATATTCTATTACCGTATATGACTGTCACTCAGTTACAATGGGCTAATTGCTCTATTACTGTATATGACTGTCACTTAGTTGCAATGTGCTAATTGTTCTATTACCGTATTTGACTGTCACTCAGTTGCAATGTGCTAATTGTTCTATTACCGTATATGACTTCCACTCAGTTGCAATGTGCTAATTGTTCTATTATCGCATATGACTGTCACTCAGTTGCGATGTGCTAATTGTTCTATTACCGTATATGATTCCAACTCTGTTGCAATGTGCTAATTGTTCTATTACCGTATATGACTGTCACTCAGTTGCAATGTGCTAATTGCTCTATTACCGTATATGACTGTCACTCAGTTGCAATGTGCTAATTGTTCTATTACCGTATATGACTGTCACTCAGTTGCAATGTGCTAATTGTTCTATTACCGTATATGACTGTCACTCAGTTGCAATGTGCTAATTGTTCTATTACCGTATATGACTGTCACTCAGTTGCAATGTGCTAATTGTTCTATTACCGTATATGACTGTCACGCAGTTGCAATGTGCTAATTGCTCTATTACCGTATATGACTGCCACCCAGTTGCAATGTGCTAATTGTTCTATTACCGTATATGACTCCCACTCAGTTGCAATGTGCTAATTGTTCTATTATCGTATATGACTGTCACTCAGTTACAATGGGCTAATTGCTCTATTACTGTATATGACTGTCACTTAGTTGCAATGTGCTAATTGTTCTATTACCGTATTTGACTGTCACTCAGTTGCAATGTGCTAATTGTTCTATTACCGTATATGACTTCCACTCAGTTGCAATGTGCTAATTGTTCTATTATCGCATATGACTGTCACTCAGTTGCAATGTGCTAATTGTTCTATTACCGTATATGATTCCAACTCTGTTGCAATGTGCTAATTGTTCTATTACCGTATATGACTGTCACTCAGTTGCAATGTGCTAATTGCTCTATTACCGTATATGACTGTCACTCAGTTGCAATATGCTAATTGTTCTATTACGGTATATGACTGTCACTCAGTTGCAATGTGCTAATTGTTCTATTACCGTATATGACTGTCACTCAGTTGCAATGTGCTAATTGTTCTATTACCGTATATGACTGTCACTCAGTTGCAATGTGCTAATTGTTCTATTACCGTTTATGACTGTCACGCAGTTGCAATGTGCTAATTGTTCTATTACCGTATATGACTGTCACTCAGTTGCAATGTGCTACTTGTTCTATTACCGTATATGACTGTCACTCAGTTGCAATGTGCTAAGTGTTCTATTACCGTATATGACTGTCCCGCAGTTGCAATGTGCTAATGGCTCTATTACCGTATATGACTGTCACTCAGTTGCAATGTGCTAATTGTTCTATTACCGTATATGACTGTCACTCAGTTGCAATGTGCTAATTGTTCTATTACCGTATATGACTGTCACTCAGTTGCAATGTGCTAATTGCTCTATTACCGTATATGACTGTCAATCAGTTACAATGTGCTAATTGTTCTATTACCGTATATGACTGTCACTCAGTTGCAACGTGCTAATTGTTCTATTACCGTATATGACTGTCACTTAGTTGCAACGTGCTAATTGTTCTATTACCGTATATGACTGTCACTCAGTTGCAACGTGTTAATTGTTCTATTACCGTATATGACTGTCACTCAGTTGCAATGTGCTAATTGTTCTATTACCGTATATGACTGTCACTCAGTTGCAATCTGTTAATTGCTCTATTACCGTATATGACTGTCACTCAGTTGCAATGTGCTAATTGTTCTATTACCGAATATGACTGACTCAGTTGCAATGCGCTAAATGTTCTATTACCGTATATGACTGTCTCTCAGTTTTACTGTGCTAAATGTTCTATAACCGTATTTGACTGTCATTCAGATTTGTTGCGAGATGTGCTGTGGAATGTCACCATAGAAATACCTAACAGAGATGACCTAATTCTGAAACAGGGAGAGGTTGGAGACAAGTATGGCACGCACGCATGCACGGACGCACGCACGCATGCATACTACCGCACGCACGCACGCACACTGGTCAGTTTCAGGAAAACGTACCAAATGGTGTTAGAGCTCATTGTCAGCTCATTTTTGTGTTGTAAGTACGAATTTGTTTATCATTCAGCTATTTTCAGAAGTGGCAGCTATAATTATGATTTTATCCTATGTTGGTAATTAACACGTGACGCTATGAGATGTGCGCGCGACCAATGACGTCATTAGTGCGTGCTTGCTGAGACGTCGAAAGTCTCGAAAATCCTATGTGAAATTTCAAAGATCCGTGAGCGTCCAAAAGAAGATTGTAGATTACCGATTATTTCTTTTTCAGACTAACGTGTAATCACGAATTGTTAACAATCGACAGCAAAGATTTCAGTTGGCTAACAGCCATAATTTGCTATCCAGGCCTATCTTTTAGTCATGTTGAAGTGGGCTAAAACGAAAAGGCCATGGCAGGGCAAAATCAGACAAGATTGGAACTGCGCAAGATCTGGTTGGACAAATTATCAGTCATATGAATAATTTTTTTCACGATAAGGATAATGCTAATAAGCGTGAGAAAACCTGACCGGAAGCCGAGGGGAAAGTGAAGCCGGGAAGTGTTATTGTGGATAAATTACAAGCTGAACATACACATTCCGTTGTACGCAATACAGGGAATGTAGATTATTGCAAGTTTATAAAAATGTAGAATGAACGAGTTTGAACTCTGCAGTTTTGTAATTATGCAAATTTACAGAAACCGAGTAAGACCGGGAACCAGGTTAGTAAGCCATCTACTTTCACATCCGGCTAAGACCCCTACGCATGCGCAAGTGATTTCCGAAAATGTAAACAAACCAGCCATCCCGTTAATGATGGCCAGTCTTTGCGCAAAACCCGAAAAGAGATTACTGTTTCTGAGAAACGGGCGGTGATAAGTCACGGTATAATAAGTTTGATAATTCAGAAAGTGATGATAATGACTTTGAGGCATTGTGCGAGTCAGATCATGAGGAAACAGCTGCCGAAGTTGATGACATTTCAGCTGAAATAGCTGAGCTAAAGGAGTTTTTCTCGGTGGACAGCATGTATGGAACTAACATTTCAGAAGCTATAGGAGACCCCTATTAACAGGGGATTGTGCACGAATATTGCCGAGGAAAAAGTGAAAACTGAATCTGCAATTTCAATTTTTCAATTTCAATTTCGGGTCTGTTCCGTAGCTTCTTCAGAAGTGCATGAAACATAATAATATTCATGAAGGATGCATACAATGGCGGTTACACATGTTAATAAATATTTTAAATCTTGTAAGTTTTTCCAGAGATATATTACACTTATATAAATAAGTTGTGATGGTAGTAGTGGTCGTAAAGATGATGGGGAGGAGGATGAGGACGACGACGACGACAACGATGCTGATGATAGTGATGCTGATGAACTTATGATGACGGGTGATGACCTTGAATATGATGATGATGATGATGATGATGATGATGATGATGATGATGATGATGATGACGGCGAGTAGTATGATGCAGTATTATTACAATTACTACTACTGCCATTGGCGACACGCTGAGACGTAAATTTGTGGGAGCAATAATGTATGGTTAAATCTGCAAGCTTTACGCACTGGGAGCAGTTTTTGCTAAGCCCGCCCACCTCTAGCTAAGCTTCACCCAAGTTCTAGTTCAAGTTCACTTTATTACACTCAGGCCCTTCAAGGACATATGAGGGTAAAATGTACATAGTGATTGTGGCGGTAGAATATTAGCAGTACAGTAAAATGCATGTATATAAAATTTATAATTCTATGGTAGGAGTAGTAGTAGTAGTAGTAGTAGTAGTAGTAGTAGTAGTAGTAGTAGTAGTAGTAGTAGTAGTAGTAGTAATAATAGTAGTAGTAGTAGTAGTAGTAGTAGTAGTAGTAGTAGTAGTAGTAGTAGTAGTAGTAGTAATAGTAGTAGTAGTAGTAGTAGTAGTAGTAGTAGTAGTAGTAGTAGTAGTAGTAGCCCAATTTGATTGACTGGTATCATCATTATCATAGCATTATTTCATCATTCTCGTATTTAAATCTTTTGTTTTGCCTGTGTTGAATACTTGCGATTAAGTGCTGCGGAATGTATTTTGATAGCTCATCATCGTGTTTTCTGCAGGTGTAAAGAAAATGATTTTCGTCGTCTATTTCATTGCATATCCTACACAATCGATCATTTCTTTCAATATTTTCCCATCTGCGAGTTTCAATTTTCAGTTTGTGATTTAGGGTCCGAGAGGGCGCACGACTTAGGCCGCTATCAGCGCTAAATTCCTTCAGTCTTGTCTTGGAGAATTTTGGTGTGAATATGCACCTTTAAGAGGAGGATGACGTGAGCACGTGAGCACGCGAGCACGCACGCACGCACGCACACACGCACACACGCACACACGCGCACACGCACACTGGAACAGATCAACATGCAAGCACGCATGAAATTGCTTAAATTGCGTAAATATGCTCACACACGCACGCACGCACGCACGCACGCACGCACGCACGCACGCACGCACGCACGCACGCACGCACGCTCCCGCACACGAACGAATGCAGGAACGCACAAATGCATAACACACGCGAATACTTAGTAGATATATCACGAGTACTTTATTGTTTTAAACACGCAAACAGGTGCACATCTGCATACATATTCACGCACGGATTACAACAATGCTACACACTACTTAACCACTAAAATCAGGTAAAAACACATAGACGCTTTAAAAAGTACATGCATATACACACATATATGAACACAATTCAAAATCATATCTTAATTATTTTATATTAATTTTCATTTAAATCTTTCATTATGGTTTAAGTTCCTATAAACCGCACATTTTCGTCATTATTATAATCTATTGTATAGTATTCGGAGCGAGTCGTAACTAAGTTGGAGACCGCGTGGGACTCAATCCGTATTGTCTCTTGAACAATAAAATATGTTTAAACAAAAGTGACACAAGGTAACAGCCTGCTTAAATGCTAGATTCGTAAGATAATTTTCATACCCAAAGTATTCTTTAATTTCTTTGTAGAAAATTAATCTGTTAGAAGCATCAATTTCATGTCTCCAGCGTGCTATGCATTGATCATGCAATGTTTCTTTTGTGACTTTAACAATATAACTTTTATCAATATAGTCCTCACTCATTAACTGTTCTCGCCTCGCTCGTGTTGGAATCGATCGATCCCTGAACTCCCTGACTATCAATTTCCAGAAAACTATACAGATAAGCTGTTAAATATTTTGAAACTAATTTGACCGGCCGCTTTTTCTGCCTATGGCTGCAACAGCGTCCAGTCAAATTAGTTTCCAAATATTCAACAGCATGTTTATTAAATAGTAGACACATACAATTCGTACAACGTGACGGACAATTAAGAGTTAAAGACGGGCCAAACCGAATCATTTATGACGTAATCACCACTTAGCTGATTATGACGTCCTATTATGATGTCAGATGATAGATAGATACTCTGGAAAGGTGAATTGTGAGCACCTCTTAACACCTGAGGTATTTCCTCCATTGTTTCGTGTGATTGATCTATCAGCATTGGACATATGGGAGTTGGTCAATGGACATGTGGGAGTTGGTCAATGGACATATGGGAGTTGGTCAATGGACATATGGGAGTTGGTCAATGGACATATGGAAGTTGGTCAATGGGAGTTGGTCAATGGACATATGGGAGTTGGTCAATGGACATATGGGAGTTGGTCAATGGACATATGGGAGTTGGTCAATGGACATATGGGAGTTGGTCAATGGACATATGGGAGTTGGTCAATGGACATATGGGAGTTGGTCAATGGACATATGGGAGTTGGTCAATGGACATATGGGAGTTGGTCAATGGACATATGGGAGTAGGTCAATGGACATATGGGAGTTGGTCAATGAACATATGGGAGTTGGTCAATGGACATATGGGAGTTGGTCAATGGACATATGGGAGTTGGTCAATGGACATATGGGAGTTGGTCAATGGGCATATGGGAGTCGGTCAATGGGTATATGGGAGTCGGTCAATGGACATATGGGAGTCGGTCAATGGACATATGGGAGTCGGCGAATGGACATATGGGAGTCGGTCAATGGACATATGGGAGTCGGTCAATGGACATATGGGAGTTGGTCAATGGACATATGGGAGTTGGTCAATGGACATATGGGAGTTGGTCAATGGACATATGGGAGTTGGTCAATGGACATATGGGAGTTGGTCAATGGACATATGGGAGTTGGTCAATGGACATATGGGAGTTGGTCAATGGACATATGGGAGTTGGTCAATGGACATATGGGAGTTGGTCAATGGACATAAAACTGCAAAAAAAAACATGAGAATTTCCTTATAAAAGGCATGATGCTTGTACTATGTTGCATAGGTTCATTATATAAGCGCATGAAAGGAGAGGAAAAATTGTATTTGAGCGAAACATTTCGTGAGAATGGGAGATAGTCTACGATTACTGATTAGTGCATATCGCGACATAAACCGGAGAAGGAAGGACGTGATGAGATACAGGCTTCAGAAAGTTTATCAACCAGTGTGCAACTTTAGAAATTCTGTATCTAATGAACTTTTTGACGAGGATATACCGAAACAGGTGAAGGAACTAGAGGAAGACCAGAGATGGAAATTTGAGGTCAATAAATATATAGCCATTATGGAAATAGATAAAGTTATCGTGGTGCTCCGTTTTATTCAAACGCTTGCGAGAAGGCAAAAACTACCAGAACAAAGGTATGAGGTTTTCCAAGCTATGGGACGGAAAACCCTCGTCAAGGACTTGGAACCACAGTCGGGAATCCAACTGACCATTTCAAAAGCGGAAAGTGGAAAGTCAGACTATGATGTGAGAAATGTATGGCTACTACAGATGGACATGATAAGCCCAGTTCATATCAAAACTTTAATCTTTAAAATACAATTGCCAATGTTCAAGCTGGAAAAAGCAGAGGATTGCATTGACAATTGGAAAAGATTTACCGCAGACATGTGGTTAATCAATAATTTGAAAGGTGTAGAGATCGGCTTTTCCGTCTGCCATGTCAGGATTGTTTACTGCAGGGTATCACCTTTAATGATGATGAACATAATATCATAGACGGTGAAATATACTCAGTGATACAAAAGTATATTATTGAGATTGCTGATCATGACAAACATGAATTTATATCTAACATGTTTATTAGACAGTAGAGAGATCATTCCTTTAGAGTGATATCAAATTTGAAAAAAATAAATGAAGACATTGATCATACTTAACATTTTAAAATGGATGCGCTCAAGATGGCAATACAGTTACTGAAACCAGATTGCTATTTTGCATCTATAGATCTCAACGATGCGTATTATTCCACAGCTGCTCATCATCAGTATAGGAAATACCTGAAGTTTATTTGGAAAGGAAAATTATATCAATATTGCTGTCTCGCAAATGCCTTGTCATCTCCAACAAGAATATTTACGAAAATACTGACGCCAGTTTCTTACAATTTACGCTAACATGGCTTTTCTGTCGTTGGTTATATTGATGATTCTCTGTTGCAAGGAGAAACATATGAAGCCTATAAGATCAATATCATGTCAGCTGTTCTAATGATGGATAGTTTATACATCACAATTCTTCGTAACAAGTCTGTGCTGATATAAACGGAAGCAATGTGAAAGGTATTTATCATTGAAGCAAATTTCTATACGACAATTTTCAGAAATTATCGGAATTTTAGTTGCTACAGAATTGTACGCACCCTTGCATTATAAATCATTGGAAATGGAAAGAAAACGATTTGCTTAAAAAAAATTATTTCTATATCAGAGATTAGATGATGGATGAATAATGTAACACACGGCAAAGGCCTGCCATTATTCTTAGGACATGCTTCTAATGCTGGCTGGGGCAACATCTATGGCACAGTTGGCATAGACCGCATGGTCTCAAGCTGAAGCATCACACCACATCATTTATCCTGAATTAAAGGCAACTTTTTCTCTTTACAATTAATTTGTAAATGTCAACAAAATATTCATGTACGCATTATGATCGATATCACAGCAGCAATAGCATGCATAAATAATATGAGCAGCACTAAGCTTCGGTGTAATTCAATAACAAAGGACATATGGGAGTGCTGTATAGCCAGACACATATGGCTTAGGGCAGCCCATATACCAGGTGTTGATAACACAGAGGCGGATAAAGAACCCACACGCTAAAATTATGATTCAGAATGGATGTTGGTCCTGGAATATTTGAAAAGATTCAACAAAGTCTTGGGCGGTCGGATGTAGATTTGTTTGCATCTTGTTTAAATAACCAACTGGAACGCTATGTATCGTGAAAACCAGACACACATGCGTTTGCTATTGACGCGTTAGCATTAGGCTGGTCTAAAATTAATGCATATACGTTTTTTCCATTTAGTATTCTGGTACCTGTACTGCAGATAGATAGAGACAGACAAAGCAGACGCTATCTTGGTGGCACCAATGTGGACCACCAAGCATTGGTTTACCAAACATTTACCACTTGTGGTAGACATTCCACGGATTTTACAACAAAAACGACTCCTAAAACCTCCTTCAAACAGCCATCCCCTCTACATTCTTTGAGAAAGAAACTAAATATGTGCGCATACAACCTATCTGGAAATTCTTGCAACGTCGCAGAGTTTCGTCGAAAGTTGCAAACATCATTCTGATAGGGTGGAGGAGCGACAAAAAATTACTGTATCGGACGCAAATCAGGCGCTGGTTGCAATTTTATGATATCCGAAATGCGGATCCAGTTTGTGCATCTTCAATTAGTAAAGCGTTTTATGAGAGATGTGTTTATTGGAAGACCTTCGTTTCCTAGATACTATATAATTTGTGATGTAAATGTTGTATGTGTTTTCTAAAGAAATTGTTCCCTGTCAGGTTATTAACGCCTAGTTTATTAACAATGAAATTTAATATGATAGTGTTGATTCTTTCTGGTCAATGAACTTAATCGTCACATTTATTGGCCATCAGAAATATGACCGTGACAAATAATAAGGTTGTGTTTAGATTTGGAGATTTGCTTAAACAGTCCAAGCCATTTCCGGAAATAAAACAGTCCAAGCCACTTCCGGAAATAGTCATTGCAACGTATGCTGCAGATCCGCGTGTATGCATGTATGTATGAACGTATGATTAGTGTATTCTACGGCTGTAGTAGTAGAAACATCCTACAGCTGCAACCAGTCCTTCGCTTTTGCCCACTGTGTCTTGTGCTCAGCCAAAATCCTTAGCTTCCTCAGGTCCATTCTTGACTTGAGTGTACCTAATCCTGCTTTCTTGAGGTCACCTCGTAGCACGCTTAGCATATTTATGCAATGATGTCCCCTCCTGGCTCTGTATTTTCTGGCTCCGAGTAGGGCGAATTCCAGGGCTCTCTGTGCAGGTGTGTCTTCTGCCATCCTTAGCACATGGCCAAACATGGACCATCTTTGCTGGGCGACTTTTACAGACAGCGGCCGCGTATTACACATCTTGTATAATGCATAGTTGGAAATTATGCTCTCTGGCCATCGTGTCCAGTGATGGTGCGCAGGTGTTTGCGGTGGCAGGCGTCAAGTTTGTCTAGAGCTGCCTTTGGAGCAGTTATATATCATCAAGGATACGCAGGTTGCATTGTATAAACGTAGTCTATTTACCACGGGCATCTTTGATCTACGAATCCATAGCTTCCAGAAGGACAGTAAAGCTATGTTCCCCATGATGCAGCGTGCAGCAATGTCAGCAGTACTGCAAAGAAGTGAGCTCAGGATTTTACTTTTCCGCCATGGTTCGCCGCCACGGAGTGGATCTTCATTTTCTTTAGTTTCATGCTTTGTAGATTGGTATATGTGGGTGAACTCTGTTTTGGATTCATTCATAAAGAGATTCTCAAATTTTAGTTTGCTTGCAGGTATTGGGAGAAGTTCGTCAAGAGGTTTCTTTTCCTCATCTATAAAGTTCGCATCGTCGGCATATTCCATCTCTAGCGGCATGCCCAGTATTGACACACGGGGGTGGGGGTGGGGGGTGTTGGTTTGGTCTTGTGGAGTTCCCCCGCACGGATTTCAATGCAGCAGCCAGGTAACAGGTGAAGAGCACAGGGGATAGACCATCTCCCTGTGGGGAGCCGATTGATGTCTCAAACTCTACAGACTTCACTGACTTGACTCGTACTCTCAGCTTAGTGTCTGCAAGCAGTAGTCTCACTAGTCGTACCTCATCCTCATTGCAACTGGCCTGGCGTAGTACGTCTAGGATCTTTGAGCGTTTAATTGAGTCGAAGGCTCGTGACATGTCAATGCACATTTAGTGGAAAACCCAGTGTTTGGACATGACGACGGACACAAGCATGCGTTGAGCCCATACAATGTCTGCACAGCTGCGTACACATTTGAAGCCACTTTGACATGATCCGGTGAAGTCGTCGATCTTGTCTTGGATGCGGCATAGAGTAACATTGGATAGGATTTTCCGTATGCTGTTAAGGAGCACAATGGGCCGCAGATTGGCTGGGGGTGGGGGCAGGTGGTTTCTTGGGCTTGGGTAGAGCGATGAGAATGCCTTGGCCTACAGTGTCAATGGGAAGGTGGTGCATAAAAGCTGAATTCATTATGTGCGTGATCGGTTTTGAGATGTCACGTGCATATTTGAATAGTTCATTGCTCATGCCATCAGGTCCAGATGCACGTCCATTTTTCAGGGCTTTAAATGCCTTCTCAACCTCTGCTGTATTAATTGGTGTTAGTAATGGCCTGGGGTCTCCTGAGAATGGGTGCAAGGGCTTATCATCGTGGTCAGTGAACTGTTCCTTGAACCATTCTCGAATTGCCTCGGCTTTGCCCTGGTCAGACCAGATAAAGTATCCTTCAGAGTTGTGTATAGTTAGTGGTGGTGTGTAGTCAGCAACTCTCAGGGCTCGGGCTGCCCGAAACACTTTGTGGCAGTCATCTGTGGCAGTGATTTCATCTGCTAGGGCATCTGCTTGTTGGATAGCAAGATCTTTTATCCGTTCGCTAATGTGGCGCAGAATGTTATTGCGTTCCTGGCGTAGTTTGGTGCAATCTTCACTTTGGCCACTTTGATAGATGCACAGACGTAACGCTTTCTGTTCTGCTGACAGTTTTACTACGAGAGGGTCGTCAGTATACCTAGTTCTGTTGTTTTTTAGGACACCGGTGGTGCTAGTAGCTGATGATTCCATAGATATAAGTATTTTGGTTAGGGCTTCGTTTGGATCGGAACTGACGTAGATGTTAGCTATCTGCTCCCCGAGGTCCTTTTTGTATGACATTTGAGTGTCAGTGTCGCTGATGAGCTTGGGTAAGTTGTAGGTGACTCTACCCTCTTTCCTGGTATGACGTTTATATATTATGTAGAGCTGGTTCATATGGAGGCGTGTAATGACTGGTGTATGGTCAGAATTGGGCTCTGTGCCTCCATAGGAACGAGCATTCCGAAGTAGGGGTTTTGCTTCTGTCTTGCATGGCATGAAGTCTATCTGATTGAAGACAGCTGTTGTAGCATTAGAACCTTTTGGGGCTTTGTGATCAGCAATGTGTCCGGTCCATGTTGTCCGGTGACGGCATGGGTGTTTAAAAAACATATTTGTGGCAAATAGCCCATTGGAACTAAGGAATACCACCAGTGCATCTCCATTGCTGTTGCGCATCCCCTCTCCATACGATCCCATGCATAAGCCAAGCCCTGAACTTTTGTTCGCAATTCCGAGTTTACCCAGCTTGGAATTGAAATCTCCACCCACGAACAGTTGCCATCTAGCTGGGATTGTAATGGCTGAGCTTAGTTCTGTATAGGAGGAATCTAATAATGCTGTATTCTCTTTGCCTTTTTCGGTATTTGGGCCATGTGCATTGACAATGCGACACTTAGTGGTGGTGTGTTTTTGTGTGGTTATGGCCAGATCGATGAATGCAACGCGATCACTGACGTATCCAAAACTAATGACATCGTCCAATACCCGTGGTCCGATTACGAAGCTTAATCTACGGTAAGTGGCGTGTATTTGCTCCATGAGTACTAGCTTATGGCCTGTCTGTAGTTGCTGCTCTAAGTGGTTAGCTACTTTAGTCTCTTGAATGCATGTGATTTTATAGTGTTCACAGTCTGCACCTAAGGCTTGCCTCTTTGATATTGCAGTCAGCGCACGTACATTCCACGTAGCTGTGGTAAGCTCCTGGGAAGATTGCGTTGTCCGAGGATGTCGAGCATAGTTTCTTGTTTGAAGGGTAGACATAATCAGAGTTGCCTCTGTATGCGGATGTCAGCCCGCAATCCTTGATGACTTAGTTTCGCAACAAAGTTGATACTCACGGAGGAGACCGGCGTGGAGGTGTCATCTTTCTCTCTGTATGTATGCCCTGGTAGTGAATAAAAGTTCACGGTCAAGTTTACACAGTAACAATTTTGAAAAGGTATTTGAGGCGTACGGAGTGGGATAGGATAAATGTTACAGGTGTATTTGTGTCAATTCATAAACCACATATGGCAGTGTGTAAGGAAACAATATCGCGGTGAAAACGAACAGTTATGGAAGAATCCGGCATTGACACCAAAAGGTTCAAACTCTACTCTACTAGAGGCTAGAGCGGCATCACCATTAGCAGCAATGAGGGTAAAGGTTGTACATTGTATTCTCGCTGCACCGGCCTGGCGTCATGATAAACTATTTGTAAAATACTACAACACACCATTGGCAAACACGCACGCACGCACGCACGCATGCACGCACGCAAGCACGCGCACACGTACATACCAACCCAAACTAAGTGAGTTGTTATTCATTTGACACTCTAAAACATGACGTCTTCAGCTGCGTACTCATCTCATGTGATCTACCCGTACTAACTTCATTCCGTAAAATCAAGATTAAACCTCATCTGCCAGGTAAGTATCGTTTAATCTTATAATTATATACATATATAAAAGCAATGCGGGTGCTTAATTAGCATATGAGACTCACCTGTAAATCATGTCACTCCCTCAACAATGGCATGTCGGAAACTAAAACATAAAATCACGATCTCTAGTGTTATATATATATATGTGTGAACGGCCAAACAGAGGCTGTAACATTTCCTTCTATCGTAAAATCTACACTAGACAGAAACATTCTCAAACACTCATGTCATAGCAGTTTGATCAAGACCCTCACAACCCATGAATATAGCCTTTCTTGGATATATACACCTGTGCAAAAGTTAAGCAACAGCAAAAACAATAGAACGTAGAAACATGATGGTACAACTAGGCTGCCATACTTTTTGTCCCCGCGTTAGCTGACATAATTCCAAGTACGAAATGCACATGCATGCATGACTTCACGCCGCTTGATGTCCGTGCGTGGCGGGAAACAGCACACGTGTTCAGTTATGTAAAAGTCCAGTTTGAGGTGTAGAACATTACATACAGATTTAGGCGACAAGATTAGGAATTTTGTGTTCATGACCGTGGTTTATTTGTACAGAGAGAATTAGCTCTTGATTGTGAACCGCTATGGCAAGACGAAGGTTAAGTGATCGTGTGAAATGGCAAATCATAGGCATGCGTACCATTGGTATGTCATGCAGAGATATTGGCAGACAGCTGAACATTAACCATACTGTAATCAGTCGTTTGATTGCAAAACATGGGCAAACTAACAAGGTGAAGGACAGGCCTAGATCTGGAAGACCGAAGAAGACTACTGCCCGTGATGATCGAGCCCTAGTACGCCTTGTTAGGAGATCTCCATTCACCAACAGCAGAGTGCTCAGCCAGCAATGGGAAACGCGCAATAGAGTGTCAGTGTCTACCGTCAAAAGGAGACTACTGTATGCTGCTGGCATGAAAGCTAGGAGACCTGTCAGACGTCCTCTCCTCACTGCACACCACAAAGAGGAGCGTCTGAGGTGGTGCAACGAAAGAAGACACTGGAACATGAGATCCTGGAGACGGGTACACTGGTCCGATGAAAGTCGGTTCCTGCTTCATGCCACAGATGGTCGAACTCGTGTATGGAGGTCCAGACGCACGGCGTACGACCAACGTAACATCATGGAAGAAGTTCCATTTGGTGGAGGTTCCGTTATGATATGGGGGTGCATCTCATTTGATTGTAAACTGGATCTGTTGACTGTACCTGGAACACTAAATGGACAAAGATATCAAGATTCCATACTGGATAGAGTTGTGGTCCCTCATTTTGTAAATCATGCACCTGGAACCCACCCTATATTCATGGATGACAACGCCCGACCACATCGTGCTAGAGCTGTGCATGAATACCTCCGCCAGAATGCCATCGAAACCCTACCATGGCCAGCAAGGAGCCCTGACATGAACCCTATTGAGCATATCTGGGACATTCTGGGAAACATGGTGAGAAGGAGGGATCCTCCTGTGCAGAACCTACAGGAATTAACAGACGCACTCCATCTTGAATGGCAACGAATACCACAATGGCGTATCAGTCGGTTGGTGACCAGCATGAGACGTCGTGTCCAGGCCGTCATCCAGGCACAAGGTGGATATACCCGGTATTAATAATGACAGTCTCAAACTCGTGCACAGATGTTAAACTTCGTTTTCAGACACCATTAATGACAATCTAGCCACGTGTGTCAACTGTAGGGCAATAGTTGTCAGTTGTGTCAACGTAACCATATTCAGGCCTCGTTTTCAAGTTCAAACAAAAACATACAGTGTTTCCCCACCATCATAATCAGCATTCCTCTAGTTGCATTATTACCTCTTGCACTAAGATGGATGGGTACATAAATGTTTATGCTATTGCTTTCTTCATAGCACATGAATATACCCTCGCATGTGCGTAAAAATAGGGTGGTGCTTAACTTTTGCACAGGTGTATATGTGACAATCAATCCAACGGAGTTATCTCCCAATCAAAACTCGCCTGTAACGCCATCTTGCAACAGCGGACAAAGGACAGAAGTGTAACTATGTAAACGAAATTTGACATCTGAACTATGAGGTATGTTACAGTATATGAACCCTTAGCACTCTGATTATGACATCATATGATTGATAGTTAAATTGGAAAGGTCCATTTCATTACATCAGAGATGTATTATGATTGTATGTGTCCTATGGTATGGCATGTTAGCAATAAACCTTCCTGTGCACAGTATCAGCGAAATTTTTATTTTTATGTTTTTTTCAAGTCAGGACCATAACATTTGATCAAAACCGTCATATGCGTCAGGAGAATCACATTGATTGTTTCTTTTGAATTCATACAATATAATTTTACAGCGAACGAGTGGATATATTATTCTTTAATTTCCTTGGTTATTATATATGTCTCATGTTGCATCATATACAGCGCCGCGTGATCGTATCACCCCTGATTCCTTGATGATTTTTGCCAACTCAGTGGAATGGAGGCAATGAACACCACATTTTCAGCAAATGGATTACGTTATCAAATCATCCTCTCCAAACTAGTCAAACGAATACAAAAAATCATATCATTATACATTGAAACGGTTTTGAAATTTGACATTTCTGAACCACCCGTTTGGTACGTTTTCCTGAAATAAACCCATATGCGCCTGTAGATATACATGGAGGCACACTATTTGACACGCACCCGCTCACTCACACTTAAAACATTCTTCCTTCCTAAAACAGCAATAACTTTCAGCAGTATTGTGTCCAAGATGCACACGTCATCAGTCTCTGATCATCTGCCGGCATGTCTGATAACATGCTGAGGCTGATTAGCATGTAGCCTTTCTTTCACGCACGTGATACTTATGTTTAATGTATACCATAGTTTATATAATGACGATAATTACCTATCAGCCTATTCGCATGACATAGCTACCGCCACCCCACCCCACAGCTATGCCCCATCCATTTCTAGCTATGGCGGTCCATTTTTAGTTATGCCAAGCCCATTTCTAGCCATGCCGTGTCCATTTCTAGCCATAGCTCGTCCATTTCTAGCTATGCCCCGCCCATTTCTAGCTATGCCCCGCCCATTTCTAGTATGCCCCGTCCATTTCTAGCTATGCTCCGTCCATTTCTAGCTATGCCCCGCCTATTTCTAGCTATGCTCGTCCATTTCTAGCTATGTCCCGTCCATTTCTAGCTATGCCCCGTCTATTTCTAGCTATGCTCGTCCATTTCTAGCTATGTCCCGTCCATTTCTAGCTATGTCCCGTCCATTTCTAGCTATGTCCCGTCCATTTCTAGCTATGTCCCGTCCATTTCTAGCTATGTCCCGTCCATTTCTAGCTATGCTCCGTCCATTTCTAGCTATGCCCCGTCCATTTCTAGCTATGCCCCGTCCATTTCTAGCTATGCCCCGCCCATTTCTAGCTATGTCCCGTCCATTTCTAGCTATGCTCCGTCCATTTCTAGCTATGCTCCGTCCATTTCTAGCTATGCCCCGTCCATTTCTAGCTATGCCCCGCCCATTTCTAGCTATGTCCCGTCCATTTCTAGCTATGCTCGTCCATTTCTAGCTATGCTCCGTCCATTTCTAGCTATGCCCCGTCCATTTCTAGCTATGCCCCGCCCATTTCTAGCTATGTCCCGTCCATTTCTAGCTATGCTCGTCCATTTCTAGCTATTTTGTAACCGTTCAATCCAAATTTCAAGGTAACTATGCAGGCAAGATGTTGAATATTTTGAACATAATTTGACTGTGCGCTCCCATTAAACTTAGTTTCAAAATATTCAACAGAATGTTTAATAAATTGGAAATTCATTAAATACATGCAGTCCATACATTTTCGTGACATATAATACTTTTCGATTCGCGGCAGAGCTACGTCACATTACTAACAAGTAACGTAATTGATTATGACGTCAGATACTTGAGTTACAGATCGTATTCATCTATTGACGGATCCAATCTTTCACTCAATGGACCTTTCCAGTTTATCCCTCAATAATATGACGTCATAATCAACTACGTGACCTGTAGGATGACGCCAGAATTTATGACGTCGTGAATGACGTGGATAAGTTCGTCACGAACGCTTAACTGATAACGGACTAAGTGTTCTTGTACAAATTGTTTGTTTTTACTACTTAATAAACATTCTGTTGGATATTTTGAAACTAATTTGACTGGGGCTGTTACTGCCATAGGTAGCAACAACACCCTCTCAAATTAGTTTCAAGATATTCAACAGCTTACCCGTATAGTTTTCTGGAAATTGATAGTCAGGGAGTTCAGAGAACGATGGATCCCAACACGAGCGAAGTGTGGGTGAACCTTAGCAGGAAGATTGGCCAGGCATGGCTAAAACTGGATTCCTCCATTATCTGACGTCATAATCAAAATGCATCCCTTGTTAGCCATTTCCACAACCAAATGGCGTTAGTCCATCACGAAGCGGGTCAAAGGTCCGGCAACAAACGGCTGAATTCTGACTTTTGCTGAATTTACAATTAATTAATAAAAGCAACAGCTCTCAGTCCAATTTGTTTCAAAATATTTTTTAAGCAGATCTGTATAGTTACCTTGAAATTGACATTCTAGGAATTTATGGTTCAGTGTTAAATTTGAATCAAAACATCGAGCGGCTGCCGAGCAATCGGTGGAAACATAGGCAATCTCCTTCGCTCCTCGTTGCCTCGTTTCACCCTGGAGTATAAATGGTTACCAGTGTAAAGATTGGGGACGCTACCAATAATAGACCGAAATAAAACCAGCCTCGATATGGGTGAATCATTTGACCTCTTCAATCATATATATTTTACATATCTCTACGGGAAATAACTCTGTTTTAATTAATTACCATCAGGAGTTATCTCCGCTACTTGTCAACAATTAACCCATACTTTGTCGCTCTTAGATTTCTCCTGAAACAATGAGAACAAGAGAAGATAGAATGTCGATAGCTGCGAGTGAAGCGTGATACGTAGGTCAGGCTGAGATCACTCTCACCTTACTTTTGCGCTGACTGACAGATTGGCTGGATTTCTGGCTGGCTGACTGATATGATGGATGGGTGGCAGGGTGGGTAGGTGGGTGAGTGGGTGGGTGGGTGGGTGCGTGGATGGATGGATGGATGCATGGGTGGATGGGTATATGGAGGGGTGGATGGAAGGAGGGTGGAGAGAAAGCTTAAATTTCACTTTACCATTGTGTTTTTATCCAATCAGATTCTATGTAATCTTGAGTGGCTCTGTATCTGTGTACATTGACCATACTCTGAATTTTGAGCGCCGCCACTCAGGATACTGCCCGCCTAAGACAAATCGTAACATATTTAACATTTGTAAAATGAAGAACTCAAGTGCCAAGGATAATGATGCCACGCCCAATACATTTGACCGGACGCGTTTTGGAAGACATGTGCAGTCCCTGGGTACGTGCTTTATACACACTGTTAAATTTTAAGGTCTTAAAGTTATCCTTAGGAAATAAGGTTAGAAAATATTTAGAAAAGTTCGGCGACGATCGTCTTCTGAGCCGCCATTTTGGTTTGATTGTAGCTGCCATTATTTGTGATTCTATTGTTCTCGCTGATGTGCAATGTTCAGTAACAAGCCATTCCCGTGATGATAATGATAGGCATTGTAGAATCGGTTTCCAAGGTGAGAAGAGCTACCTCGATGGCACATAGTAAGTGTATAATAGGCAGGATTGACCACATCATGTTAGTGATACAAGTAGTTGTGGAATTATACTATTTGGCATTGACGGGGAATAGAACCCACAACCGGCGAAAGTGGCAAGCACCATAGCCCACAAACACTTCTGCCACAACCATGCCACGAGACAGTTTTACTTTGCTGGTGAGGATTTCCAGGAGAGCCTTGCCAGCAACGTAAGGTTCCATCTTGTGGCGCTGGTGTGAAGGAAGGGTTTGTGGCCTATGATGATGTTCGTGGAGATCGCGCGAATCAGTGCTCAGTTCCTGCGATAGCTCTCCGAAGTCACTCTCATGGCTCTTGTTTACCATTCGGATTGTTCATCTTAAAAGACTGGCCAGTGTAAAGTACTGCTTTAACAGCTACATATGCAACATACATAATACCCATCATCCCTACATGTCACCGTGTCAGAAGCTGGCTCCATAGAGCGATCCATACTGTCTAGCTATGCCCCGCCCATTTTCTGACTAAACTCCGCCCACTTTTTAAGCGTATTGGAGTCAAGCTGAAACTTTGAAACCTGAATTTCCAGAATCTAAATTGCAAGGTCTCTATACGCCTATGACTATTTTGAAACTGATTTAACCGGAGATGCATCCGGTCAAATCAGTTTCAAAATATTCAACGAAATGGTTAGTAAATTGTAAATTCATCAAAGATACAGACATACAATGGACCTGTCCATTTTTAACCATGCCCCGCCCATCTCTAGCTAAGCTCTCCCACACCTCGCTCGTGTTGGGATCGATCGATCTCTGACCTCCATGACTATCAATTTCCGGAAAACGGAGAATGGAGACGTCTCCGATGTCTCTTGCCTTCTTGGAACTAAGGAGACGGTTATTACTAGAGTGTCCCTGAATAGCCTGACTCGAATAATAATGGTCCTTTCTAGAGTAATGACGTCATATGACGTCGTAATCATCTAAGCGGCGTGTAGGATGACGTCATAATCATTACATCATAACTGAGTCTTTAACTCTTAAAAGTCCGACACGTTGTATGTCTCTACTATTTAATAAACATGCGATCAACAGCACACAGTCAAATTAGTTTCAAAATATTCAACAGCTTACCGTACAGTTTTCTGGAAATTGATAGTCAGGAAGTTCAGCGATTGATCGATCCCACCACGAGCGACGTGTTGGTGGAGCTTAGCTAGAGATGGGCGGGGCATAGCTAGAAATGGAAAGAAGGCCCATTCATATTCGGAGATGTGAGGGAGTGCGCTCGGAGCACGAAGGCATACAATATAAAGGTGGAGGTTAATAACCTCGTGCCTATAACACACTGGAACAGTACTGAACAGGACAGACTCTGCAAACTATAAACCACATAGAAAACTGGTCAGGTAAGTCACAAGAAGGTATCAATACACTGGGATGGGCATTATTGTCGCTGTCGTTATCGGTGTGTCTAGGATTTTGACAATGTATGTTCTACAATGGCAGTCAACGCGGATCCTGGTGTTTTAATGGATAGATCCAAGCGATCACTCAGTCATATGACGTCATAATCAATTACGTCACGTGACGTCATAATCATAATTGACAGCGAATACTCCGCCATGAAGCTGAAAATATCCGTCAAGTGGAATTATTATATGTCCTTGATGGATTTACTATTTAATAACCAGTCTGTTGAATATTTTGGAAGCTGTTGCTGCCATAAGCCATAGGCAGAAATACCACCCAGTCAAATTAGTATCAAAATTACAAACGCTGCTTACCTTTAAAATGGCATTATCAGAACTCATGGTTTCAAGTATACACCACACGCGCAAAAAGGTGGGCGGATCTTAGCTAGAAATGGGCGTGACATAGCTAGAAATGTCTCCTTCCACCCTATGATGCTAGCATAATCTATATATCCGTGGTTGAATGTCACACACAGGCGCAGGCACGTACTTTGGTGAGCTGGGAATGCTGGATGGAGACTACATCCGCAATGCCACGGTCATCGCGGACAATGAAATAATCCTGATGGTATTTGGCTTTGAACTCTACAAACGAACGGCCATGGTAAGCTCGATTTAGAGAACAATAGATGGATGGATGGGTTTGTTGGTGGTTGAGTGCGTTGATGTTTGGTGTGCGTGCGTGCGTGCATGCGTGCGTGTGGTTAGGTGGGTGGGTGGGTGGATGAGTGGATGAGTGAGTCGGTGGGTGGGTCAGGTGGGGCGGGGTGAGGGTGGGGCGGGGTGGGATGGAGATGGATGGATGGATGGATATTGGTTGATTGAATAACCGGTTGGTTGTTGTAAGCTCATCTGGCAAAAATGGCAGATGGAGCTTATGCCATGGTGCCACCCCACCCCCTTTATCCATCGATCCATCGTCCATTCCTCCGTCCATGTATCCATCCATCCATCAAGCTGGTAGATGTTATTCTGTATGCGTTATGCTTTATTCATACTTTTGGTTTGTTGATTTTTCTGACTGACAGTTTGGACTTACCGAAAATAACCTGGAAATCCTTTAAAACCTTGGAAGGAACGCCCCTATTGTGGTATGGTTCAGGACTTCTATCAAGAGTCTTGATTGGTCAATTTATTTGCTCGTCATCTTGGATTTTCGGGAAATTACCTTTACAACCTTTAAAACGTCGCAGATTTTAATCAAATTTAGCTGAAATGACCCCATAGTGGTAGGCTGTATAAATTCTATTCACAATTTTAATGAGTCGATCTTTTCAATTTACCGGAAATCCTTTGAAAACGCCACACGTTTTCAGCGAAACTTAAGTGGAAGGATGTTATGGCTTCACCAATTCTAATGAGAAGTTTGATCCGTATATTTTTTCGGGGGCCATCTTGGATTTACCGGAAATCCTTTGAAAACGCTACACGTTTTCAGCGAGACTTGGGTGGAAGGATGTTATGGCTTCACCAATTCTAATGAGAAGTTTGATCCGTATATTTTTTCGGGGGCCATCTTGGATTTACCGGAAATCCTTTGAAAACGCTACACGTTTTCAGCGAGACTTGGGTGGAAGGATGTTATGGCTTCACCAATTCTAATGAGAAGTTTGATCCGTATACTTTTTCGGGGGCCATCTTGGATTTTCTAGATCCCTAAGAAATCATTGTGGTGGTGGTGTTGGTGGTGCTGGTGGTGGGGGTGGTGGTGGTGGTGGTAGCGGTGGTGGTGGTGGCGGTGGCTGTGGCGGCGGTGGTGGTGGTATTGGTGGTGGTGGTGGTGGTGGTGGTGGTGGTATTGGTGGTGGTGGTGGTGGTGGTGGTGGTAGTGGCGGCGGGTGGTGGTGGTGCGGTGATGGTAATTGCGGTGGTGGTGATGTGGCGGTGGCGGTGGCGGTGGCGGTGGCGGTGGCGGGTTAGTTGTGTTTGACTGCTTGACTCGCTGGTTGTCAGCTTAATTTCTTACTTTCTTGAATGATTGGTCGTAGGTTCGGTTGTTCGGTTGGTCATTTGTTCCATCGTTTGGCCGTTTGTTCTTTCAGCCGGTCGGTCACTCATTCATTCGTTTGTTCGTTCATTTAGTGGTTCATTCGGTTACTCGTTCGTTTATTTGGTCGTTCATTCATTCATTCATTCATTCGATCAGTCGTGGTCGGTCTATCTGGCGGGTCATTCGGGTCAGTCGGTCATTCAGTCGGTCGATCGACTGATTGATTAGTCACTTCGGCCACTGTTTGAATTTTCAAAATCATATCTACGGATGACATAAACTCCAGGATAACAACTCAAGCAAAGTCTTGTTTAAAACAAACGATTCATGTTAGAAGATGTGATCAATAATGAAGCGTTATCCGTGTTTAGATCCACTGTGAAGCGCGCGTCGCACGTGAAGAGAAGGCCGCCTTTATCAATAAACACCAGCTGTTCTCTGATTGGACAGAACGCTGTAAGCGCTTCCTGCATGTGTCACTCCAGCACCACAAATTTCCATACGGATGGGAAATCACCCGCCAGGGCGAGGCAATGGAGAATGTGTTCTTCTTAGTCACGTGAGTTCCAATTGGATACTGAATACGGAGTATAGATTCAAGATTTAAAATCATTTATTTTCATACTTAGTCATGCATGTAAAAAGATTACAACAGGAAGTCCGCCGAGATATATAATTATATTTTTTCACAAAACATATACCTACTTTACTGTACTGTTAATTCAAAACAATTTGTGTTTCTGGCTTTCTGTGATGAAATGATGAGACGTGATGTGTCTGTATCAGAGACAGTATGATGTAAACTGGTGTTTATTCCTCAAAGCACCGCTGATGTAGTCTGTAAATTGAGGAATCCAGTTTCCCAGTCCATCATATGACGTCATAATCAACTACGTCACATGTAGGCGGATGTCATAATCAATTATATCATGAATGACACGATATAGTGACAATTTGCACAATTGTATGTCTTTACTATTTACTAAACATTCTGTTATATATATTGAAACTAATTTGATAGTGCGCTGCTGCTGTCATAGTACTCAGTCAAATTAGTTTCAAACTATTCAACCACTTAGTATAGTTTTCTGGGATTCAGGGATTGCAGGGATCGATTGATCCCAATACAGGCGAAGCGTAGGCGGAGCTAAGCTAGAGGTGCGCGCGGCTTAGCT
Organism: Chaetoderma sp. LZ-2023a; assembly: GCA_034401795.1. Lineage (NCBI taxonomy): Eukaryota > Metazoa > Mollusca > Caudofoveata > Chaetodermatida > Chaetodermatidae > Chaetoderma > Chaetoderma sp. LZ-2023a. The sequence goes on from CM067362.1 coordinate 13,633,032, forward strand.
AAAATGGATTCCTCTATTATCCATTGCCAGAGTATACACCAATAGAGGCATCGATTTCTAGCTATGCCACTCCCATTTCTAGCTAAGCTCCTCCCATTTCTAGCTAAGCTCCTCCCACTTAGTACACATGTTGCAATCAATCTATCAAATACTAATTTGATACACAGGATCCCAATTTCAAGGTGGTTATACAGCTAAGCTTTTGAATATTCTGAAACCAAATTGTTTGGGCGCTGTGTCTGCCTATCGTTACAAACGCTCCGAGCCAAATTAATTTCAAAATATTTAACCAAGTGTTTATTAAATAGTAAAGACATGCAATTTGTACACCTTGGCAGACTATTACACGTTTATGATGGACTAACTCGTGGCATTCACGACATAATTCATCATGACGTCAGCCTGCATGTGACATAGTTGATTATTTATATGATATATGATGCACATGAATTCCATGTTCCATTTCAACAATGTTCAGAAATAATATGTTTCCATAACAAAATAACATATAATGCTGAATATTGAGTGGGAGCCAAACTCAACACAACATTTTACATTGTGTTATAAATTGTACTAAGTAACATGGTTCTGTTTTTGCTTTGTAAACATGGTTTAACTTATTTATGAGCTGTACTGTAGGCTGACTGAGTACCCATATTCTCTGCCCTCAGGGCTGTACTTTCTCAACAATAGAAATATAGGCATGCTGTGTCATTAAAAACATTTCTCTCTGGTGAAGATCACCCAAACATGAGATCGACAACCCCACAATAACACACCCGCCACCTGATAAATAATGTTCACTTTCTAAGCATAAACTGCTATGACATTCCAGAATTATTCAAAGGAAGGTCTACGGGGTGGTGGAGGCTATATACTATCCAACTAATAGTGAAGTTTGATGTCAGAAAGTTTGACTAGGTATTTGTAGTACAGCAGTATATTAATGCATCAAGGCACATGGATACAATCATATGCACAGATATGGGATTGGAAACATTGGATGGATATGGAATACAAGACATGCATACACAGGACACATGTACATATACACATAGACTTTTAGAATGGTATGAACATACACGGGTTATAGTTGAACAATCTTAGTAACACACACAGCCCATTATATACAGATAATCTTAATGTAATCGCATTGTAATATGCTATGATGCTATATGCGGAATCCACTATGTGTGCCTGTACCTATCCATGAGCAGGTGTCTCTAGGGAATGACGTCTTATGTTTATGCTAAAAATGTATATGGTCAGAGATTTGGTGGTTAGGACAATCAGGTATGGGTTTAGAGACTATTAGACTAGTTTATTTGTTTAAGTGAGCCGTGACACAGTTTTGGAAGTATAGATTCTAAATGCAGACGTTTGCAAATAAAGCATGGGTAATTGTTAAAGCACATCTCTATAGCTAATTGCATGATCTGAAGCATCAATGTGCAGAATAGATTCATTATAACAATCAGGAAATGCTAATATTGGTTTAGAAGCGAGAATTGACCTCAAGTTATTAGATGCCATCTCACATTCTTCGGTCCATAGAAATGTATGCCTTTTTATTTTATTTATAAAAGTGCTTTCTGCTGAGGTGCTATTTTTGCCAAACCTTTCGCAAACTTTTGATAATAATTACACAAAGCTAGACATGATCCGACATCTTTAACATCTTTTGGTGTTAGGAAATTTGATACAATTTCAGTTTTCATTGTATCGACTCTGATTCCATCCTTTGACAAAACATGGCCTAGATATTCAACTACCCTTGGCTTAAAAATGGAGGAATCCAGTTTAGCTTTCCCCATCCCATCTCTAGTTAAGCTCCACCCATGCATTGCCTGTGTTGGGGTCAGTGGATCCATGCAGTCCCTGAATCTCATTTTCCAGAAATTGTAACCGTTAGCTGTTGAATATTGGTAGCAACAACACCCGGTCAAATTAGCTTCAAAATGTTCAACAGAATGTTTATTAAAAAGTAAAGACATACAATTCGTAACAACTTGACAGCCTATCCAGCATTTATGCCAGACTAAATAGTGTCATTCATGGTGTAATTGATACATGTGATGTAACTGACATATAATTGACTGAGAAACTGGATTCATCAATTACACTTCGAAGGTTTTAGTTTTAATCCTGCTGCACCTGTCAAATACTAATTTTATATCCTGAAAGTGTGTGTCATGACTATAGAGAATGCCATTTGGGCATTCAAAAGATCAAAGTGCATTTATCAAAGTTGGTATCCGCGACTAAGTTCAATCTAGTGCTTTGAATCATTATTCATTTCGATTTGCCAGTACCCAGAACACAGATCAGCCATGTCCATTGGTGCGTTGATCGACTTCCAAACCACATTTTCATATGTCTTCAACTGAATATGCTTAATGCAGACAGCAATATTTTGAAAAATCTAGCACGGTCTGCTTTAATAAGGTTTAACAAAGTATGTAGCTATTTCTAGTGGTGAGGCGGAGATCCATGTGGCACCAAGACAACTGTACAATCAGCTACAATATATCCTGCACGTGAAGGACAGTGAGTTGGTTAGTGGAAATGAAGGATCGGACATACGGAATCCTGCTCTAACATCAACACATCGGTAAGTATGACTACTATATCACCATCATCATCCCAAGGTGTTGATGCATGTGCACACATTGTTATTAAGACCAGTGGCACAACCAGAGCATTGTGATCATGGTGTTCTAATTATGTGGGGCAATGAGGAATCCTCCTGTTATTTTGGCAGATTTGGGGTCCTACCCAGAAAATTGTAGAAATCTGTATGTTCCCAGAGTGCCCCGCCTGCATTTTAAAATAGAAAACATATTTGTTTTTACTGGAGAATTATATGTATATAATATATTAGATAGACTTTTCATTGTTATTGGTAAGATATCGGATGATGCTACAATAAAATCTATGGAATATTTACATTCCTGTAAGAATTTGACAAGACGGGAAATGTTCTGTTCTCGACCCTTGAGCCTGCATATCTTTCAAATTTGAAAAAGAAATGGAAATCATAGGCATTGAATAGCCATTTTCTTGTGTGCCCAACCTGCAAGCAAACTAATTTTATGACTAAATAACAGCTGTACAATTTAGAAACATAATGTATGTTAATTTAATCATGGCTCCTGATAATTGTTGATCTAGCTCTTAGATGTTATGGTAAGTATTACATTTTTATTTAACATTCAATGACTTAAAGGTTATTTTGCCATTCTCATGGCTCATGGGTGAGTGGCGGTTTACTGACACCGAAAATGCCCCTGATAGTGTGATCCATTTCTAGTGCTCCATTCCGTACGTGTTGGAATCGGTTTGAAACTATTAAAAATGAATTCTCAAGTGTATTTTAGGGTAACTGTAAGGATACGCTATTGAAAATTCTAGAACTAATTTTTCTGGGGACTGTGGACGCTTATGGCAGCAACTCTCAGTCAAATTAGTTTCAAAATATTCAGCAAAATGTGTATTATATTGTAAATTTATCAAAAACATACATACATTTTCATAACAGTCTGCAATTTTCGAGATTGATCTATGTCATTTTGACATAATTGATTCTGATGTCAGATACTTGAGTGACAGATGTGATCCCTCCATTAAGATTAGTACCTTCACACTGGTGTCTTCACTTTACTTTAGTAGCATAGGTACAGTGATTCGACCATCAAAGTTATGTCTCTTATTTAAGTGACTTGATGAAACATTGTTGGATTGACGAATGACAAGATATGGTAATATGGTTATTTTACACAATGTTGTTAACCTTGTCAGCTAGACCTCATATCAATCTTTAGACACAGATGACGTAATGTCGTTCCAATAAGAGAAGAGTTGATGTTTCATCGTGATATCTAGCTCCTAATATATAATCCTAGAACTCCATAATACATTCTTTCTGGACTTGCGATGATTTTCAATTCAATATCTTACTGTACAGCTGTATGGGAACCTTGTTTTCAGAAGACGTAAGAAGAGCAATGTACTGCCATCATTATCAGATAGTGCAGCTGATCTGGACAGGATTGATCCGAGAGTTCGTTTGCTACGCGCAGAGAATGTTGCAGTAAAACGTATTCTAGGCTATGTTGCGGCGGAGAGAAAGGAGCTGCACAAGAACGCTTCACTATGCGCTGTAGTGCGCGGCGAGTTTATTGGTGACGTTGAGATGATCCTTGATCTGCCTACTTACGTGTGGACGGTCACGTGTCGCACGGAATGTTCAGCATATTCCATAGATATGAAATACTTAAAACGCTACATGTACAAACGTAATCCATTGACTGTTCATTTAATAAAAGAAATGGCAGAGAGTAAACTAGTGAATAGAATGACGGGAAACTATCCAAGTACAGTTCCGGTGTTACAGATTCTAGTTGACCGGATTCAGAAACTGAACATCCCGGAAGTAACCCGTGCACTGGAGGAAGTACGGACTCTGAAAGTGGAAGCCACTAACACTGTCCGACGATTACCGCCTTTGGTGAAACAGATTTCAACAGACCAGAAGGACAGCGGAATTCCTCATTTACCAGCAATTCGAGAACCACGGAAACAGAAGCCATATCAGAATCCCGAAAGCAAGTTGGTTATGAGCATCCTGCTGAAGTTCTTCCACTCTGGCAGAGCACCGATGCTGCGACCAGCCACACCCGGAGCATTGTTCTTTAAAGATTTAATGCAACAACGGTCCAAGAACCGCGCTCTAGATCGTGAGAAGGCTGTGACAGCTGGTCGTATCGCCTCATTCCCTAGTCTGAATAAAAGGTTGAAAGACAGTTGGATAGAGAGTCTCAAACAGTCAAAGAGATATGTGAACATGCGAAGACGGCTAGATAATATTATGTATACGCGAGATCAAAATAATTGGAAGTACTAATGTTTAAAAGGATTTACACAAAAATTGTAATCGATTTTTACTCAAAAATCTTCTGTCTGTTTCGTACACGCATGCGTGCCTGCCGGCATGTCAGCGAGCGTGCGTGCGTAAATGCATGTATGTGAATGTGCATGCATGCGAACATGTGTGCGTGCGTGCGTGTGTTTGTGCATGTGCATCATTGGTGTGCGTGTATCACGTGCATACATACGCATACTATTAGTTTGAGGTGAATTCATACTATGATGAGTGTGGAGTAGACGGACAGCAATTCATGCGCAACAGGTAGACTGCTTGACGGGATAAGATGACACTGAACAACATTGAGACTGCTTGACGGGATAAGATAACACTGAACAACAGTGAGACTGCTTGACGGGATAAGATGACACTGAACAACAGGGAGACTGCTCGACGGGATAAGATGACACTGAACAACAGGTAGACTGTTTGACGGGATAAGATGACACTGAACAACAGTGAGACTGCTTCACGGGATAAGATGACACTGAACAACAGTGAGGCTGCTTGACGGGATAAGATGACACTGAACAACAGTGAGACTGCTTGATGGGATAAGATGACACTGAACAACAGTGAGGCTGCTTGACGGGATAAGATGACACTGAACAACATGGAAACTGCTTGACGGGATGATAAGATGACACTGAACAACAGTGAGACTGCTTGACGGGATAAGATGACACTGAACAACAGTGAGACTGCTTGACGGGATAAGATGACACTGAACAACAGGGAGACTGCTTGACGGGATAAGATGACACTGAACAACAGGGAGACTGCTTGACGGGATAAGATGACACTGAACAACAATGAGACTGCTTGACGGAATAAGATGACACTGAACAACAGTGAGACTGCTTGACGGAATAAGATGACACTGAACAACAGTGAGACTGCTTGACGGGATAAGATGGCACTGAACAACAGTAAGACTGCTTGACGGGATAAGATGACACTGAACAACAGTGAGACTGCTTGACGGGATAAGATGGCACTGAACAACAGTGAAACTGCTTGACAGGATAAGATGACACTGAACAACGGTAAGACTGCTTGACGGGATAAGATGACACTGAACAACAGGGAGACTGCTTGACGGGATAAGATGACACTGAACAACAGTGAGACTGCTTCACGGGATAAGATGACACTGAACAACAGTGAGACTGCTTGACGGGATAAGATGACACTGAACAACAGTGAGACTGCTTGACGGAATAAGATGACACTGAACAACAGTGAGACTGCTTGACGGAATAAGATGACACTGAACAACAGTGAGACTGCTTGATGGGATAGGACGACACTGAACAAAAGTGAGACTGGTTGACGTGATAAGATCGCACTGAACAACAGTAAGGCTGCTTGACGGGATAAGATGGCACTGAACAACAGTGAGACTGCTTGACGAGACAAGATGACGCTGAACAACAGTGAAACTGCTTGATGGGATAGGATGACACAGAACAACGGTAAGACTACTTGGCGGGGTAAGATGACACTGAATAACAGTGAGACTGCTTGACGGGATAAGATGACACTGAACAACAGTGAGACTGCTTGACGGGATAAGATGACACTGAACAACAGTGAGACTGCTTGACGGAATAAGATGACACTGAACAACAGTGAGACTGCTTGACGGAATAAGATGACACTGAACAACAGTGAGACTGCTTGATGGGATAGGATGACACTGAACAACAGTGAGACTGCTTGATGGGATAGGATGACACTGAACAACGGTAAGACTGCTTGACGGGATAATATAACACTGAACAACAGTGAGACTGCTTGACGGGATAAGATGCCACTGAACAACAGTGTGACTGCTTGACGGGATAAGATGACGCTGAACAACAGTGAAACTGCTTGACGGGATAAGATGACACTGAACAACAGGAAGACTGCTTGACGGGATAAGATGACACTGAACAACAGTGAGGCTGCTTGACGGGATAAGATGACACTGAACAAAAGTGAGACTGCTTGACGGGATAAGATCGCACTGAACAACAGTAAGGCTGCTTGACGGGATAAGATGGCACTGAACAACAGTGAAACTGCTTGATGGGATAGGATGACACAGAACAACCATAAGACTACTTGACGGGGTAAGATGACGCTGAACAACAGTGAAACTGCTTGACGGGATAAGATGACACTGAACAACAGGGAGACTGCTTGACGGGATAAGATGACACTGAACAACAGTGAGGCTGCTTGACGGGATAAGATGACACTGAACAACAGTGAGACTGCTTGACGGGATAAGATGAGACTGAACAACAGTGAGACTGCTTGACAGGATAAGATGACACTGAACAACAGGGAGACTGCTTGACGGGATAAGATGACACTGAACAACAGTGAGACTGCTTGATGGGATAAGATGACACTGAACAATAGTGAGACTGCTTAACGCGATAAGATGACACTGAACAACAGTGAGACTGCTTGACGGGATAAGATGACACTGAACAACAGTGAGACTGCTTGACGGGATAAGATGACACTGAACAACAGTGAGACTGCTTGACGGGATAAGATGACACTGAACAACAGTGAGACTGCTTGACGGGATAAGATGACAGTGAACAACAGGGAGACTGCTTGACGGGATAAGATGACACTGAACAAAAGTGAGACTGCTTGACGGGATAAGATCGCACTGAACAACAGTAAGGCTGCTTGACGGGATAAGATGGCACTGAACAACAGTGAAACTGCTTGATGGGATAGGATGACACAGAACAACGGTAAGACTACTTGACGGGGTAAGATGACACTGAACAACAGTGAGACTGCTTGACGGGATAAGATGACACTGAACAACAGTGAGACTGCTTGACGGGATAAGATGACACTGAACAACAGTGAGACTGCTTGACGGAATAAGATGACACTGAACAACAGTGAGACTGCTTGACGGAATAAGATGACACTGAACAACAGTGAGACTGCTTGATGGGATAGGATGACACTGAACAACAGTGAGACTGCTTGATGGGATAGGATGGCACTGAACAACGGTAAGACTGCTTGACGGGATAATATAACACTGAACAACAGTGAGACTGCTTGATGGGATAAGATGCCACTGAACAATAGTGTGACTGCTTGACGGGATAAGATGACGCTGAACAACAGTGAAACTGCTTGACGGGATAAGATGACACTGAACAACAGGGAGACTGCTTGACGGGATAAGATGACACTGAACAACAGTGAGGCTGCTTGACGGGATAAGATGACACTGAACAACAGTGAGACTGCTTGACGGGATAAGATGAGACTGAACAACAGTGAGACTGCTTGACAGGATAAGATGACACTGAACAACAGGGAGACTGCTTGACGGGATAAGATGACACTGAACAACAGTGAGACTGCTTGATGGGATAAGATGACACTGAACAATAGTGAGACTGCTTAACGCGATAAGATGACACTGAACAACAGTGAGACTGCTTGACGGGATAAGATGACACTGAACAACAGTGAGACTGCTTGACGGGATAAGATGACACTGAACAACAGTGAGACTGCTTGACGGGATAAGATGACACTGAACAACAGTGAGACTGCTTGACGGGATAAGATGACAGTGAACAACAGGGAGACTGCTTGACGGGATAAGATGACACTGAACAACAGGGAGACTGCTTGACGGGATAAGATGACACTGAACAACAGTGAGGCTGCTTGACGGGATAAGATGACACTGAACAACAGTGAGACTGCTTGACGGGATAAGATGAGACTGAACAACAGTGAGACTGCTTGACAGGATAAGATGACACTGAACAACAGGGAGACTGCTTGACGGGATAAGATGACACTGAACAACAGTGAGACTGCTTGATGGGATAAGATGACACTGAACAATAGTGAGACTGCTTAACGCGATAAGATGACACTGAACAACAGTGAGACTGCTTGACGGGATAAGATGACACTGAACAACAGTGAGACTGCTTGACGGGATAAGATGACACTGAACAACAGTGAGACTGCTTGACGGGATAAGATGACACTGAACAACAGTGAGACTGCTTGACGGGATAAGATGACAGTGAACAACAGGGAGACTGCTTGACGGGATAAGATGACACTGAACAACAGTGAGACTGATTGACGGGATAGGATGACACTGAACAACAGTGAGACTGCTTGACGGGATAAGATGACACTGAACAACAGTGAGGCTGCTTGACGGGATAAGATGACACTGAACAACAGTGAGACTGCTTGACGGAATAAGATGACACTGAACAACAGTGAGACTGCTTGACGGAATAAGATAACACTGAACAACAGTGAGACTGCTTGATGGGATAGGATGACACTGAACAACAGTGAGACTGCTTGACGGGATAAGATGGCACTGAACAACAGTAAGGCTGCTTGACGGGATAAGATGGCACTGAACAACAGTGAGACTGCTTCACGGGATAAGATGACACTGAACAACAGTGAGACTGCTTGATGGGATAAGATGACACTGAACAACAGGGAGACTGCTCGACGGGATAAGATGACACTGAACAACAGGTAGACTGTTTGACGGGATAAGATGACACTGAACAACAGTGAGACTGCTTCACGGGATAAGATGACACTGAACAACAGTGAGGCTGCTTGACGGGATAAGATGACACTGAACAACAGTGAGACTGCTTGACGGGATAAGATGACACTGAACAACAGTGAGGCTGCTTGACGGGATAAGATGACACTGAACAACATGGAAACTGCTTGACGGGATGATAAGATGACACTGAACAACAGTGAGACTGCTTGACGGGATAAGATGACACTGAACAACAGTGAGACTGCTTGACGGGATAAGATGACACTGAACAACAGGGAGACTGCTTGACGGGATAAGATGACACTGAACAACAATGAGACTGCTTGACGGAATAAGATGACACTGAACAACAGTGAGACTGCTTGACGGAATAAGATGACACTGAACAACAGTGAGACTGCTTGACGGGATAAGATGGCACTGAACAACAGTAAGACTGCTTGACGGGATAAGATGACACTGAACAACAGTGAGACTGCTTGACGGGATAAGATGGCACTGAACAACAGTAAGGCTGCTTGACGGGATAAGATGGAACTGAACAACAGTGAGACTGCTTGACGAGATAAGATGACGCTGAACAACAGTGAAACTGCTTGATGGGATAGGATGACACTGAACAACGGTAAGACTGCTTGACGGGGTAAGATGACACTGAACAACAGTGAGACTGCTTGACGGAATAAGATGACACTGAACAACAGTGAGACTGCTTGACGGAATAAGATGACACTGAACAACAGTGAGACTGCTTGATGGGATAAGATGGCACTGAACAACAGTGTGACTGCTTGACGGGATAAGATGACGCTGAACAACAGTGAAACTGCTTGACGGGATAAGATGACACTGAACAACAGTGAGACTGCTTGGCAGGATAAGATGACACTGAACAACAGGGAGACTGCTTGACGGGATAAGATGACACTGAACAACAGTGAGCCTGCTTGATGGGATAAGATGACACTGAACAACAGTGAGACTGCTTGACAGGATAAGATGACACTGAACAACAGGGAGACTGCTTGACGGGATAAGATGACACTGAACAACAGTGAGACTGCTTGATGGGATAAGATGACACTGAACAATAGTGAGACTGCTTAACGGGATAAGATGACACTGAACAACAGTGAGACTGCTTGACGGGATAAGATGACACTGAACAACAGTGAGACTGCTTAACGGGATAAGATGACACTGAACAACAGTGAGACTGCTTGACGGGATAAGATGACACTGAACAACAGTGAGACTGCTTGACGGGATAAGATGACACTGAACAACAGTGAGACTGCTTGACGGGATAAGATGACAGTGAACAACAGGGAGACTGCTTGACGGGATAAGATGACACTGAACAACAGTGAGACTGATTGACGGGATAGGATGACACTGAACAACAGTGAGACTGCTTGACGGGATAAGATGACAGTGAACAACAGGGAGACTGCTTGACGGGATAAGATGACACTGAACAACAGTGAGACTGATTGACGGGATAGGATGACACTGAACAACAGTGAGACTGCTTGACGGGATAAGATGACACTGAACAACAGTGAGGCTGCTTGACGGGATAACATGACACTGAACAACAGTGAGACTGCTTGACGGGATAAGATAACACTGAACAACAGTGAGACTGCTTGATGGGATAGGATGACACTGAACAATGGTAAGACTGCTTGACGGGGTAAGATGACACTGAACAACAGGGAGACTGCTTGACGGGATAAGATGACACTGAACAACAGTGAGACTGCTTGACGGGATAAGATGACACTGAACAACAGTGAGACTGCTTGATGGGATAAGATGACACTGAACAATAGAGAGACTGCTTAACGGGATAAGATGACACTGAACAACAGTGAGACTGCTTGACGGGATAAGATGACACTGAACAACAGTGAGACTGCTTGACGGGATAAGATGACACTGAACAACAGTGAGACTGCTTGACGGGATAAGATGACACTGAACAACAGTGAGACTGCTTGACGGGATAAGATGACAGTGAACAACAGGGAGACTGCTTGACGGGATAAGATGACACTGAACAACAGTGAGACTGATTGACGGGATAGGATGACACTGAACAACAGTGAGACTGATTGACGGGATAGGATGACACTGAACAACAGTGAGACTGCTTGACGGGATAAGATGACACTGAACAACAGTGAGGCTGCTTGACGGGATAAGATGACACTGAACAACAGTGAGACTGCTTGACGGAATAAGATGACACTGAACAACAGTGAGACTGCTTGACGGGGTAAGATGACACTGAACAACAGTGAGACTGCTTGACGGGATAAGATGACACTGAACAACAGTGAGACTGCTTGACGGAATAAGATGACACTGAACAACAGTGAGACTGCTTGACGGAATAAGATGACACTGAACAACAGTGAGACTGCTTGATGGGATAGGATGACACTGAACAACAGTGAGACTGCTTGACGGGATAAGATGACACTGAACAACAGTGAGACTGCTTGACGGGATAAGATGACACTGAACAACAGTGAGACTGCTTGACGGGATAAGATGACACTGAACAACAGTGAGACTGCTTGACGGGATAAGATGACACTGAACAACAGTGAGACTGCTTGACGGGATAAGATGACACTGAACAACAGTGAGACTGCTTGACGGGATAAGATGACACTGAACAATAGTGAGACTGCTTAACGGGATAAGATGACACTGAACAACAGTGAGACTGCTTGACGGGATAAGATGACACTGAACAACAGTGAGACTGCTTGACGGAATAAGATGACACTGAACAACAGTGAGACTGCTTGACGGGATAAGATGACACTGAACAACAGTGAGACTGCTTGACGGGATAGGATGACACTGAACAACAGTGAGACTGCTTGACGGGATAAGATGACACTGAACAACAGTGAGACTGCTTGACGGGATAAGATGACAGTGAGCAACAGGGAGACTGCTTGACGGGATAAGATGACACTGAACAACAGTGAGACTGCTTGACGGGATAAGATGACACTGAACAACAGTGAGACTGCTTGACGGGATAGGATGCCACTGAACAACAGTGAGACTGCTTGACGGGATAAGATGACACTGAACAACAGTGAGACTGCTTGGCGGGATAAGATAACACTGAACAACAGTGAGACTGCTTGACGGGATAAGATGACACTAAACAACAGTGAGACTGCTTGACGGGATACGATGACACTAAACAACAGTGAGACTGCTTGACGGGATAAGATGACACTGAACAACAGTGAGACTGCTTGACGGGATAAGATAATACTGAACAACAGTGAGACTGCTTGATGGGTTAGGATGACACTGAACAACGGTAAGACTGCTTGACGGGGTAAGATGACACTGAACAACAGGGAGACTGCTTGACGGGATAAGATGACACTGAACAACAGTGAGACTGCTTGACGGGATAAGATGACACTGAACAACAGTGAGACTGCTTGACGGGATAAGATGACACTGAACAACAGTGAGACTGCTTGACGGGATAAGATGACACTGAACAACAGGGAGACTGTTTGCCGGGATAAGATGGCTCTGAACAACTGGGAGACTGATTGACGGGATAAGATAACACTGAACAACAGTGAGACCACTTAACGGAATAAGATGACACTGAACAATGGTGAGACTGCTTGACGGAATATGATGACACTGAACAACAGGGAGACTGCTTGACGGGATAAGATGGCACTGAACAACAAGGAGACTGTTTGACGGGATAAGATGGCACTGAACAACAGTGAAACTGCTTGACGGGATAAGATGACACCGAACAACAGGGAGACTGCTTGGCGGGATAAGATGACACTGGACAACAGTGAGACTGCTTGACGGGGTAAGATGACACTGAACAACAGGGAGACTGATTGACGGGATACGATGAGACTGAACAACAGGGAGACTGCTGGACGGGATAAGATGACACTGAACAACAGTGGCATTGCTGGACGGGATAAGATGACACTGAACAACAATGGTATTGCTGGACGGGATAAGATGACACTGAACAACAGTGACATTGCTGGACAGGATAAGATGGCACTGAACAACAGTGACATTGCTGGACAGGATAAGATGGCACTGAACAACAGTGTCATTGCTGGACGGGATAAGATGACACTGACAGTGACATTGCTGGACGGGATAAGATGACACTGACAGTGACATTGCTGGACGGGATAAGATGCCTCTCCAGTAATCAAGAGATATGTTACCCAAGTATATGCGGTCATAAGCAAGTACGTCCCATGTAGGTTGACGTCACAATCAATTTGCATATTGAATGGCGTCATGAACATTTAAAACTCCCTCAAAAGTATGTCTGATGGGTTTGCTCTTTAATAAGTATTCTGTTGAATATTTTAAAACTAATTTGACTGGCGGCAACAGCATCCAGTCAAATTAGATTCACAAGATTCAACAGCAGAAAAGAGGATCTGAGATTTCAGGATTCAAAGTAGATAAGTCGATCCCAACTCGCGCAAAACACGGGTGGAGCGTAGCTAGAAATGGGCGGGCATAGCTAGAAATGGACGTGGCATAGCAAGAAATGGGCAGGGCATAGCTAGAAATGGGCTGAGCATAGCTAGAAATGGGCTGAGCATAGCTAGAAATGGGCGGGGCATAGCTAGAGATGGGTCCCTCTATTGAGAGATATCGTCCATTAGTGTAACACGACTCCGTCAGGCCTATCAACAGATATATTCCAGATTCTGTTTGAGGGAGGGTAAGGCCACTCTATGCTATTTATCTGATCTCCGCTCGGGAAACTCATTTGTACCCTACGCCACGCCCACTCTGAAGCGGTTTATATGAATTTGGATTGATTGTCAACATTGGTTGTGGAAATATCCTCTCTTACACAATATAGTCTAGAACCCGCTTGACTAGCGATGCCAGGATTCAGGAACATTTGCAATTTTGACCAGATATGTTAGACGTATTTGGCTATTTGACCCACTCGCACCATTAAATAATAATGTCAAGAACGATTAGAGCATTGAGCAATTGTGCTAGGAACAGTCCGGCATGGTCGTATAGGTCTCTATAGATACAGAATGTTCGAATTCGGTATATGGCATTCTGGGATAGATTAACTAGATTGTCATTCATACGCTGTCTTTAAGAGCACTGTAAGACACTCTATAGGACTAGTTTATGTTTCTATGATTGGAGAATCATATTAGTGTCATCTACAGGCATGTGTGAGCCGGTTAATGCTACTTCAATGAAGTAATCCGATCTGTCACTCAAGTATATGTCGTCATACTCAAACACATAACATGTAGTCTGACGTCACAATACATAGTGACGTATTTAGCTCTACTTTTAACATTGAAAGGTCTGTAAAGTGTACGAATTCACCTTTCCAGAGTACACACCCATCATATGACGTCATAATGAACTGCGTGATGTGTACGATGACATCATGAGGAATGACGTCATGAATGACGTCGATAAGTACGTCACGAACGCATATTTGAAGACTATGCGTTGTTGTACAAATTATTTGCTTTTATTATCTAATAAATATTCTGTTGAATATTTTGAAACTAATTTGTCTGGGTGGTGTTTCTGCCATAGGCAGCAACAGCACCCAGTCAAATTAGTTACAAAATATTCAACAGCTTCCCTGTATAGTTTTCAGGAAATTGATAGCTAGGGCATTTGGGGATCGATCAATCCCAACACGGCGAGGTGTGGGTGGAGCTTAGCTAGTGATGGACGGGGCATAGCTAAAAATGGAAAGGTCCATTGTGTCTTTACTATTTGGCAAACATTCTGTTAAATATCTCGAAATTAATAAGCAGCAACAGATCCAAGTCATATTAGTTTCAGAATATTCAACAGCTTACCTGTATCGCTACCTTCAAATTGGCATTTGGGGAGATCAGAATTCAGTATATAAATAGATTCCAACATGCGGGAAAAGTGGGCGGAGCATAGTTAGAAATGGCCGGGTCGTAGCTAGAAATGGATCAGTCAATTCTGTTAATTACGGTACTTTCACTGTATATAGAATTGAGCGCTGTATTTCCCTCTAATATGTTTGAGCGCGCATTTCTTGAGAAAGCAGAAAGCCACACGTTCCAAACACGTGTGTCACGCAACGAATCCACTACACCAACACAATCACGAAGTTCTTTCAGTGCAAGTCAATTGCTCCCGTGATTATTGGGTATCAGCGCAATGAATGTGGTAGGACAAAGCAAGGTGCTTATAGCGGTCGGCCAGGTTAGTGGTCGTAGCTACCAGTGGAGATGAAATGTATTGATACTGAACGAAATTATACATTTTGACTATACAGAAATCTAGACTATTACAGATGGGAACAACAACAGCTTAATTAGAATATATAAAACAATGGAGGAAGCAAGTTTTAGATATGCCCCGCCTATCTCTAGCTAAGCTCCACCCACACTTCACCAGCGATGGGATCGATCGATCCCTGAACTCCCTGACTATCAATTTCTATAAAGCTATACATGTAAGCTGTTGAATATTTTGAAACTAATTTGACTGGGTGTTGTTGCTGTTGTTGATGCTTATGGTTTATGTTTATTGAAAAGACATACACGCTGTAGCCGTCATCAATCTTGCGTTTGTGACGAACTTAACTACGTCATTCACGACGTCATTAACTATGACGTCATCAAACGTCACGTAATTGATTATGAAGTCATATGATTGGTGGATAAACTGGAAAGCGTCATTGGTATTCTCGTGATATAAGAACACAGCATGAAAAAGAGAAATGTTACATTTTTTACTCAGCACGACAATAAGTAAGTTAAAAATGAAATAGAAACATACACAAAATCAGAATTGACAAAACAGCTTGTATTACATGTAAATACCATGATAATGAATGCTGACACGTTAATGGAAGATTATCAAACCTCCACATAATGGTGTCAGTAGTAGTGAGCCAGGATTAAAATATACATTACGGGTTAACGGCATGTGTGTACGTGCGCGCATGCGTCTGTGTGTGCGTGCGTGCATGCGTGGGTGGGTGGGTTGATGGGTGCGTGCATGTTTAGTTTATTGACAACTTGTAATCGGGAATTGTGATGGGGTTTTCATGTGAGTATCAGTGGCGGCACCATGAGAGGACAAGCCCCCTTCCCCTCAAAGAATGACGTAACCCCTTCCACATGCACACACCACCACCCATAAAGTTTTCATGAAAATATTTCATATGGTAATTATTTTATTAATATATACAGAATTATCACTTTAGTCAATTACAGATGGTGTTTATCAGTTAGATTACACGAACTGGCTTTTCAGAGCGACCCCGCCCCCCCCCCCACACACCCCACACCCCCAACCGAAGCACCTTTTTGGAGGATAGGGCATCCTAGACAGTCTAACAACCTTTGCCCCATGGGACAAATCTGCCCCTTTCAGATTGCCCTCCCCAATAACCGCTACCCCAACAAACATTCCCTGATGCTGCCGCTGGTGTGTGTGTGTGTGTGTGTGTGTGTGTGTGTGTGTGTGTGTGGTGTGGTGTGGTGTGGTGTGGTGTGTGTGTATGTGTGTGTGTGTGTGTGTGTGTGTGTGTGTGTGTGTGTGTGTGTGTGTGTGTGTGTGTGTGTGTGTGTGTGTGTGTGTGTGTGTGTGCGTCGCTGTTAGTAGGCTGTCAACAAAATGATTGTCTACATAATCTAACATGAAACGGAATAAATACAGTACAGCTCAGGATTAACTTAATATTTCCATAATAAAAAGAGAAACATGTTAGTTAGTAAGAAATGTTTCTGTTAAATATCTTGAGCATAATTGGATTGGAAGAGTAAGGTAATAACGTCTTCCAATCCAATTAATGCAATGGACCTTTCCAGTTTTAGCTATGCCCCACCCACCTCTAGCTAAGGTCCACCCACACTTCGCCGTGTTGGGATTGATTGATCCCCGAATACCATAGCTACCAATTTCCTGAAAACTATACAGGTAAGCTGTTGAATATTGTGTAACTAACTTGACTGGGTGCTGTTGCTGCCAATTATGGCAGCAACAGCGCCCAGTCAAATTAGTTGCAAAATATTCAATTCGTACAATACGCAGAAGCCCGTCTTCAAATATGCGTTCGTGACGTACTTATCCACGTCATTCATGACGTCATAATGACGTCATTCATAATGATGCGTCATATTATGGATGGATAAAGTGGAAAGGTCTATTATGTTCAAAATAGTTAACAGTATGTGTTATGGTATTTCTGAGCTGTATTGTATTGTCACAAGATGGATGAAGAATGCAAAATATTTGTTTTTATTTTCTTTTAGAAACATCCCAAGTTATTTTTTAGCTGTAATCTTAGTTAGATTTATATGCTTTTGAACTCTGCGGTACTGATGCGCTACGTAATTGGTCAGATCGTTGTCACGGTGAGGGAGCGATAGAATGATTTCTATGGCTACACAGTGATGTATAGCTGGAACAGTCAGAGAATAAATGTACAGAAATGGGTGTTGCATTATTTAACGAAGGCAGCTAGCACAATGAAGCAACCCAGCGTATCCATCAATCATATGACTTCATACGCATCTACGTGGCGGGTAGGCTGTCAATGAAGCTTCTTCAGCGCTTACGAATTGTAGGGCTTTGGTACGTAATAAACCGTCTGTTGACTACTTTGAAACTAATTTGACCAGACGCTGTTGCTGCTACAGGCATTCAGTGAAACTAGTTTCAAAATATTTAACAGCTTACCTGTATAGATTTCTGGAAATCGAAATTCAGGGTGTGCAGGGATCGATTGATCCCACATGGAGAAAGCGTGGGTGGAGCTTAGTTAGAGATGGATGGTGCATAGCTAAAACTGGATACCTTCGTTCATCAAAGCAGTGGAGTGCTAATACAAAAAATATACGGCCTAAAACAGTCCCGCCATTTAGATCAGAGTGGTACTAGGTGCTCTATAATATGATATGAAGCAGTTCTCAAAAACGCTTACGTTTAGAATCAATCATCCATCTGTCAGTCCGTCAGTTCCTCTATCCGCACATGCGTATACCAGATGGAACATTCTGTATTACAGTCTGACTCAGAAATAGCTTAACATGATTCCAAAACAAAAGAAAATATGCTGTTTGATATTTCGACCTAATTTGTTTGGAAGTCATTGCTGCCTAAGGCAGTGTATAGTGGTTTCCAGTAAAGTTAAGTACAACATATTCAACAGAGCATTTCTTACATCGTTTTCAAAATTGTATTAACCCCTCTTGTGTCAACTTAACCCTGTAAAGGTCAAACTGACCAATAAACAACTTTACAGTGGTCTTCAGACATGGCTATCTGCAGGCCGAGAGAAGAATATTTTTGAATATTTACCAGAATGACTGGCTCGGTTACCAAGCCAATCATTATCGTGGTAAATTTTCAAAAATACTCTTCTCTCGGCCTGCAGATAGACACCGACTAAGTAAAAACTTAATTTTCTTTAACATTACCCATTTAATAGTCAAGCTGGCGAAAAACATTTCAGTGATAAATTTACAAAAATAGTCTCCTAAAATTAAAATATCTTAATAAATATTGACCATCAAAATGTTTAATTGATATATCAAGTAGTCTTTTGAGCGTTTTGAGGCGCTGTGGACACAAGAGGGCGTGTAACAGCCATGTTTCGGGTGTTGTTTTGGAAGCAAATACAGTTATTTATCAGGTGTACTGTAAGTTCTACTTGGGGCATTGTTATATAGCTCAGAAGAAATCTCTTATGTTTGTTAATCCGGCTATCCCTTCGTCAATCCGTCTGTCCATTCACCTTGCTGAACGTGTGCACATCTTTCGGGGGTTCGGAGTTAACATAATGGCTAGATGTAGCTTATTAATGAGACCGCACACGTATGGTAACTCAGGCCCTGGAGAAGTCTACTATTTGGGGGGGGGGGGGGGGGTCCATTCGGTCGTCCATCTATCTGTCTGTTCATGTTTATGTAGTTTATTACTACAGTGATAAGTGCGTCATAGAAGATGTATATATAGATATAAAATTACACTCCAATACGGTGATGCTATAAATGATGTAGAAAATATGTAAAGAAAATATTGAGCCCTTATCATTCTGAATTATGATGAATATAGGTTTGGAGAAAAGATACACATTGACACTGCTTACAGTGGTCCATGAACAACATCACATTTCAGTCATATAGTTTTACAATACCTAGTAGTAGTATAGAGAGCATGTGCTTAGAAATGTCTCTCAAGAGCAGTCAGAGGTGGTACACACTCGCTCTATCGCCGTTGTAACATTAGAAACAGTCGGATTTTGTGGATTCCACCAGTATAAGTCTGTATGCCGGTCGGTCGGAGAAAGAGAGAAAGAGAGAGAGAGAGAGAGAGAGAGAGAGGGGGGAGAGGGGGGGGGGGGGGTGAGGGGGTGAGGGAGGGGTGCAAACGGGCCAAATATCTAGGTCACGTGGCCACTTCTCAATGGATTGGCAAACTGTATGGTAAAGACATAGATCAGCAATGCCTCCCAGTGCAGGCTAATTATATATGAAACATCATCTATGTACAGGAATTAACACATATATATTATGCACTAGACACTCACTCACGCACCAATTCACGCACACAATGCACGCACACACCGACGGGTGTACGCAGACACGCAGCTTGCCATGCATGCACCCAAACACCTATACACATATGCATGCAACCACGCATAAGCACCGTACTCATGCACGCACTCACAGGCGCAAGCATACACACGCACACATGTATGGACGCACACGCACACGCACACGCACGCCCGCGCATGTGTGTGTGTCAAAACAAAACTCATAGCTCCTCATCCTCCAACAAAGTAATGGATGAATCCAGTTTTAGCTATGCCCCACCCATCACGAGCTAAGCTCCATCCACATTTTGTTCGTATTGGGATCCTAACTACCAATTTCCAGAAAACTATAAATGTAAGCTGTTGAATGTTTTGAAACTAATTTGACTGGGTGCTGTTGCTGCCTATGTTCAACCGAATATTTATTTAATAGTAAAGACATACAATACTTACAATTTGTGGACTATTAAGCGTTTTGAATAGACTGAATTGTGTCATTTATGGCGTAATTGATTATGACATCAGCCTACATGTGATGTAGTTGATTATCATGTCATATGATTGACTGAGAAACTGGATTCATCAATTATTCTTATAGTCACACTTATTTTGAGTCTAGATATTAATGACATACATAAGAAAATCTTGACCTTGAAAAGTTACAGTCCATATTTATCACGATTTCAGACAGTATGGTTGCTAACCCTACCATGCTGTTTCTAGCCACAGGACAATAATTTCAATGAGCAATAACTCTGGACTGGCTGAATATTTTGAAAACAATTTGACTGAATGTTGTTGGTGGACTAGCCACCAACAACTTCCAGTCAGATTCAGCATACCCAGAATTAAAACCCATATAAAATGTATTCTTGAGAAATGCAGCATGTCGACAGTTAATGTTTGATCTTGAAATGTCACAATGTTACTATATACATCTCACAAGTCAACACAGTATAGTTACATTGAACATGGAGAGTCTTTACATCTTTACGCGTTCAAGGCAATAATTCCAATCTTCCTCTATACCATATCAATCCAGAGTCAATCTGGTATAATATACAGAGAAACCACCCTTAATATACAGTCTTTGAGCTCGCGAAAAAGTGGTCATGTGGGATAGGTGGTCCTTTAATACAGGTCAGTTACCATGGGAATTGAAGTCATAAAAAGTGGATCAAGAAAATAGGTGGTCTGTCCTTCGACCACGCATATTCGTGATCCTGACCACTGCCGCTAAGATTGCCTGCAGGGTATTGAACTGCAGACATTAGGTATAAGCTCGATGACGATAACAATGATAAGATAAACCTTTCCAATTTACCCATCCATCATATGACGTCATAATAAACTACGTGACGTGTATGATGACGTTATAATTATGACATCATGAATGACGCGATGTAGTCCGTCTTTAACGCTTAATAGTCCACCACGTTGTATGAATTGTATGTCTTTACCATTTACTAAACATCCTATTGAATATTTTGAAACTAATTTGGCTGGACGCTGTTGCTGCCATTTATTAAATGGTAAAGACATACAATTCATACAAGTGTTGGACTATTAAGCGTTAAAGACGGACTACGGAAAACGTCATCATACACGTCACGTAGTTTATTATGATGTCATATGATGGATGGATAAATTGGAAAGGTCTATCCTATCATTGTTAGTCAAATTAGTTTTCTGGAAATTGATAGTCAGGAGTTCAGGGATCGATCGATCCCAACGCGAGCGCGGTGTCGGTGGAGCTTAGCTAGTGATGGGTGGGGAAATATCTAAAACTGGAAAGGCATTACGTAACGCTTTAGTGTTCAGACTTGCTCAAGAAAATATTCAATTTCCCCAGAGGACAGAGCTTTTTGCAGAACAAGAGAAAACTGTTCTTGAGATTTTACCACTGGAATAACTGGCTTAGATATCAACCCAATCGTTCCAGTGGTAAATTTTCCAAAATCGTCTTCTCTTGTTCTGCAAATGGGTATTTTTCAAGACAACTACAGAAGATGTTTTGGCCAGTATGGGTATTAACTGGTTATTGTCTGTTACTGATGAATGCTGATAGGATGTCAATAGGTAGTGGGAATATAATGGTAGAGTTTTTCTCGGCAGAGATTGTGCTCAATGTTTGAAGGTACCGCAGCTGTAGTGCTGCTGGAGATTCTGCCATGACGTCAGCAGCCTCCTTCAAGGCACGTGCAGACTGTTGCTCACCTTCCGCAGCGATCACCTGCAAAACAGACAATGGAGATTTAGAATAAATGTGATATCTAGAAAAGTCTCTCTCTCTCTCTCTCTCTCTCTCTCTCTCTCTCGTTCCCTTCACCTCCCACTCACCCGTCTCTCCCTTCCTATATATCTCCCTCCCCTCCCTCCATATACATCATCTACGACAAGTAGACGTCGTTCTGGAATTAATGTCGATGGCAAAAAGGCATGTTCTTGAAATTCATATCTAAGGATCATCAAATTCCAAACAAACCGTATGCCCATATATGAATATAATAGATTAGTCTTAGTAAATTGGTAAATAAGTAAGCATGCCACGAGTGAGGTGATACACATTCGCACAGTAACCATTTCATGACGAAGACGGCCAAAACGGCCTCGTTAGTGGTCTTGGGATTGCCCATTTACAGACGAAGAGAAGCCTATTTTTCAAATTTTACCATTGGAATGACTGGCACGGTAAGCCCATTTACAGACGAAGAGAAGCCTATTTTTGACATTTTACCATTGGAATGACTGGCTCGGTAAGCGAGCCAGTCATTCCAGTGGGAAATTTTCAAAAAAGTTATCTTTGCCTGCAAATGGACATTTAATAAGCAAATATATCAATATTCTTGACACAATTTAGCCATTAAAGCGTTAAAACATGTATAATGTATATTATTTGAGGCAACATAAAATATCATCTTGTATACCAGCCAGTATGGCATGTGTCTGATTGTCCGCCACACGCCATTCATTACCTTAGCACGCGCATCTCTCGCGGCTTCTGCTTCAGCCGCCATTGCTCGCTGTAGATCATGTGGTAAGCGTACATCTTTACTATAGAACACAAATAAACATTAAAATAGAGGCTTAAACTCACTATATATAACAATGTAGGCAGGCACTTGTAAGTGTGTGGTCTGTCATTGTGGACTTCTACTTAGTCGCATTCCATAAAATATCAGCACTCCTTCCCTTTGACTGCCTCTCACGACTCCAAGCTGAACACCATCACCACCCCACCCCCACCACCCCCACCACCCACCACTTGTTCCCTTTGACTGTCTCTCATGACTCCAAGGTGACTCCCCTCCCCACCCCACCCACTACCCCAGCACTCCTTCCCTTTGACTGTCTCTCACGACTCCATGCGTAACACACACCCTCCCATTTGCCCATCCCCTTCTTGGTTTCATTTTGTTCAGCTACTGTATATCCTCCCATCGGTTCTAATCGCTGATCAACACCAATACGCCTGCTGTGATCTCCAAGACAGATAACAGGCCAGTGAGTGTATAAACACGTTGCATTCCTAATTAATAGACTACAGAGATCACTGACTACCACTTACACTTCTACTCGCTCCACTTTTACACCCCATGGATCTGTGGCACAATCTAAGACAGTCTGTGAAAGAAAATGTAACATACGATAAAATATATGTTGATTACTATTCTACCATGTAGTAAGTTATCCGAGATAAACTTGAACTCTGAAGGCACCTGTATGTACTTTATAGATCCGGCACATTGCAGCAGAGATAGAGAGGCGTAGTATTATGAAAGGACATGGAAATAAGGGGGATCGCGAGCGATCAATGTATCCCAGGTGTGTTGAGTAAGAATTACTGAACTTATTGTCATCGTCATTTATTACCATTTTACTGTTTATCAACTGTACCTAACCATTTACAGGATTTGCTGCCACCCCGAGTAAATTTCAATGAGAATAATAGAAAACGTTGAAAGATAGTTCAATATCAGCAGACCTATACCGGGAAGAAAGGTGCTGGAGACATGACGACAAGTCATTAACCCATTACCTCATTCAATCATATGACGTCATAATCAACCACGCGACGTGTATGCTGACATCATAATCATGACGTCATGAATGATTCGGTTAAGCCCGTCTTTAACGCTTTATAATCCGGGACGTTACAAGTGCGAATTCACCTTTCCAGAGTATTCATCTATCATCTGACCTCGTATGACATCATAATCTGCTCAGTACGTGTATGATCACGTCACAATCATTATGTCACAAAGGGTTCCATATAGACCGTCACCAAATCTCAAATACATCGACACCGTGTATGAATTTGTAATTCTTTGCTATTTAAGAAACATGCTGTTGAATAGTTTGAAACTATTTTAACCATAGGCAGCAACAGCATCCAGTCAAATTAGTTTCAAAATATTCAACAGCTTACCTGTAAAGTTTTATGGAAATTGATTGTCAGGGCGATCCCAACACGAGCGAGATGTGGGTGGAGCGTAGCTAGCGATGGGCGGGACATAGCTAAAACTGGAAAGATCAATTAAAGGCAGATGAGTTTTGCAAATAGTGTTAACCCGGAAGAAGACAAGCCAGAGTTCTGAGTGAATAAATATAGAATAGCCACTCATTCAATATGATACAAAGCCATCAGGAGGAGAATACAAACAAAAGACAAGGGTGTATAAGATGCTGGACGAAAATGGCAGGTAGCGGGAGCTGTGTTCACAGACACGATGTATCAGAGCATGACAGTGGGCTATCTTCAGGTTCTCGGGCCTATGTACGTGCATCTGTGAATGGGATTTCAGGGAAAAACAGGAAGTAAACTGAAAAGAGGATGAATATTACCTACCTTACAAAAAAACTTCCATTTTGGGGGCGTTTCAGACAGAACTGACAACTTTTTATTGTTCAAAATTTTACTAAGGAGGAAATCCGCCAAGAAAAGGAAGATTATGATGCCAGATGATGGCAGGGGTGGTACTGGGCCACGTTGGAATTCAGCAATTGTAGAACGCATAGTATGGCAAAACTTTCTATACAATTTTTCTCTGGAGCGTTGAAATGTGGCCTGCAAGGACACGAAGTCAAGGCCTACATTGAAATCTTTGATTCGTATCAGTATCGCTGAGATGAATTTAATAACACACTATTCCCTCAAAATAAACAAACCACCGCCAACAGGGTCAACGTTCAGCCCACAGACGATATACATTTCATTCGATCAGTTATCATAGAAATCACCATGTCATGTTCACGAGTGCAAAATAAATGATATAGCCGACATTTTCCCTTCATATTTCAACTAGCTGTATATGTGGAGCTGTAGAGGGATTCGATTTGTCACTCAAGTATCTGACGTCATATTCAAAACACGTCACTTGTTAGCTGACGCCACACTTAATTCATGCCACTTGTTAGCTGACGTCACAATCAAATGATGTCACTTGTAGCTGACGTCACAATCAAATGATGTCACTTGCTAGCTGACGTCACAATCAAATGGTGTCACTTGTTAGCTGATGTCACAATCAAATGATGTCACTTGTTAGCTGACATTACAATCAAATGATGTTACTTGCTAGCAAACGTCACAAGACGTCACAATCAAATGATGTCACTTGTTAGCTGATGTCACAATCAAAAGATTTTACTTGCTAACTGACGTCACAATCAAATGATGTCACTTGTTAGCTGACGTCACAATCAAATGATGCCACGTCTTAGCTGACGTCACAATCAAATGATGTCACGTCTTAGCTGACATTACAATGTAGACCTGAGTCTAGGTTACAATAGTAACTGTCTAAATGGTATGTCATTGATAAATTTACAATTTAATACACGTTATGTTTAATATTTTGTTATTATTAATTTGATTTGGAGCTATGCCTGACATCGGCAGAAACATGTCCCAGCCAAATTAGTTCCAAAACGTTCAACAGCCTGTCTGTATAGTCACCATGGAATTGAGATTCTGGAATTCAGGATTTAATGTTTTAAATTCGATTCAAATTTACGAACAAAGTGGACGGATCCTTGGTAGAAATGGGCAGGGTATAGCTAGAAATGGACAAATCCTAGGTAGAAATGGCCGGGACATAGGTAGAAATTGGCGGAACCCAGGTAGAAATGGGCGGGGCATAGCTAGAAATGGGCGCGGAATAACTAGAAATGGGTGTGGTACAGCTAGAAATGGGCGGGGCATTTGGCTCCAAACAACGATTGGCCTTTATCAGGTATGCATCAGGTGTTTATTAGGTGTTTATCATGAATTTATCAGGTGTTTATCTCAGGTGTTATCAGATATTTATCAGGAGTTTATCAGCTGTTTATCAGGTGTTTATTAGGAGTTTATCAGGTGTTTATCAAGAGTTTATCAGGAGTTTATCAGGTTTTTAACAGGTGTGCACCAGGTGTGCATCAGGTGTTCATTAGGTGTTTTGAGGTGTTTATCATGAGTGTGTTTATCACGTGTTCACTGGGAGTTTATCAGGTGTTCATGAGGAGTTTATCAGGTGTTCATGATGAGTTTATCATGTGTTTATCAGGAGTGTATCAGGTCCTTATAAGGTCTTTAACAGGTGTGCACCACGTGTTCATCAGGTGTTCATCAAGAGTTTATCAGGTGTTTATCAGGAGTTTACCAGGTGATAATCAGGTGTATATCAGGGGCTTATCATGTGTTCATTAGAAGTCAGGTGTTTATCAGGCATTCATCAGATGTTCATCATGAGTTTATCAGGTGTTTTCAGGTGTTCATTAAGAATCATGTGTTTATCAGTTCATCGGGCGTTCATTAGGAGTTCATCAGGAGTTTATCAGGTGTTTATCTGGGGTTTATCCGGGGTTTAACATGTGTTTAACATGCGTTCATTAGGAGTTCATCAAGTGTTTATCAGGTCCTTATCATGTGTTTATCAGGGATTTATCAGGTGTTTATCAGGCGTTTAACAGGTGTTTATCCGGGGTTTGACATGTGTTTAACAGGTGTTTATCATCTGCAGCCAGTATCACAAGTGTACATATGTACAAATGATGTTTCCCAAATAATTTCCTTTTGTATACTTCACTTGCTATATCAGAGATAACTTACACCCCTGGCGTGCGCCGGCCGCCCCCAATTTCTGTGTACACTGTACACTACAAATCATAATTCAAAACTTGGTTAATATGTTTCAAAACAACAAAAGAAAAGTGTTAGTTAAGCAGAAATGTTCTGTTGACTATTTTGAACATAATTTGCTTGGAAGACATTGCTGCCTTAGGCAGCAATGGCTTCCAATCAACTTATGTTCAAAATATTTAACAGTATATTTTAGTTTAATTTGGAAACATGTTAACCTGAAACCTGTACCTGCATTGTAGTGCTTATGCTTTCTCGCTCGGACAGAATCTCTGATAACGTCTTTGTGCCCAGCGTGTTCCTGAGCGTGGTCTGTGCGAGCAGCTGTGTGGAGCGATTAACATTCTCCACATTTGTGATGGAGGCAATGGGGTCCACAATCCGGTAATATACCACAGCATCCACGGCTATCGTCACTGAATCCTTGGTGAGAATCTGGAATGAAACAAGGCCTGTGTTTGAGCATTTCACTATACAGCTGGTGGTGGGACGACAGGCGATTACTTCGCTCAGTTATCGCTGTATTACCTATTGTAGAATTTCAGAAGTAGAATGATTCTAAAATTCACCTATAAACATTCGGCAAAGGCACGTGGTATTAAACTGACGATGACCAGTATTTGAAATAACGTTTGGATGTTGGTGAAAATATGTTGATATATTTGAATAATATTTGGCCTGCCCAGGTCACCTCTGTGTATAATGACAACATCATACCCATCCCAACACCTCTCACGAGATTGTTACAAGACATTCCTTCACATTCCCTTTTTCGTGAGAACACGTCTATTTCACCACTGGAATGGACCTTTCCATTTTTAGCTATGCCCCGCCCATCACTAGCTAAGCTCCACCCACACCTCGCCGTGTTGGGATTGATCGATCCCCAAATGCCCTAGCTATCAATTTCCTGAAAACTATACAGGGAAGCTGTTGAATATTTTGTAACTAATTTGACTGGGTGCTGTTGCTGCCTTTGGCAGCAACAGCGCTCAGTCAAATTAGTTTCAAAATATTCAACAGAATATTGATTAAATAGTAAAAGCAAACAATTTGTACAACAACGCATAGACGTCTTCAAATATGCGTTCGTGACGTACTTATCGACGTCATATTCAACAGAATATTGATTAAATAGTAAAAGCAAACAATTTGTACAACAACGCATAGACGTCTTCAAATATGCGTTCGTGACGTACTTATCGACGTCATTCATGACGTCATTCATTATGATGTCATTGTACACATCACGCAGTTGATTATGACGTCATATGATGGGTGGGTTCGTTGTTCAGGGCCAATTAAAACTAAAGATGTCAATTAGAATAGAGAGAACAATACGGACATGACGAAGCCGATGGTTTAGATATAATGATTACTATATGAGCGTTTGCTTCACTTCCCTTATTCGGCTACTTCCTAGTTTTTGCTGAAACCTTTTTATTATCGTTTTGATTTAAACATATTTTATTGCACGAAAATGTAAAATGGGATCGGGTACAAGGTCTTCCAACTTAGATAAACCTATTCCCTACAGAATTTTAAATAAATTGTATATAGGAATTGTATGGCATAATGGAGAAGCATATAAGGCGTAAAAGCATAAGAGATTAAAAGCACTGTCAGAAGAGGGAGATTATGGGAGAGAAAGAGAGATGAGGAGAGAGAGACAGGGGTGGATGGGGGGATGGAGAGCGAACAAGCAAATGAGAAAGAGAGAGAGAGAGAGAGAGAGAGAGAGAGAGAGAGAGAGAGAGAGAGAAAGAGCGAGAGAGAGAGAGATATGGGGAGGGAGGGAGGGAGGGAGGGAAGGGGGGGGGGGGGGAGAGAGAGAGGGGAGAGAGAGAGAGCATTACGTCTTTTAACCGGGGTTTTTCAAAATAACTGCTCATTGATTAAAAGTCTATTTGCAGGCCATGAGAAGACGCTTTTCGAAGATGTATCACTGGAACGACTGGCTTGTTTACCAGGCCAGTTATTTCAGTAGTAAATACTCAAAGGTCGGGGTCTCCTATCCTGCATATGGGCATTCATTGAGATCACTGCAGAGGCCCGGTCTGGCGTGCAAATGGACATTCCTGGAGACCACTACAAAGGCCTGGTTTGGCCTGCAAATGGGCATTCCTCGAGATCACTACAGAGGCCTGGTCTGGGCTGCTTCGCCAGAAACAAGTTAACCATGTCAATCAAGACAATGCATCGTATATAATTATTGTACTATGAGTACACCCTTCCAGCATTGACACCGTTCTTGGATTCAGCCAAATCAACTCTCAGAACGTGTTATCTGGCTGCTAAATCTTTACCAGCCAGAAGTATTGTACGTACTGCAGTGTACGAATATATTTTCCCAAAATTATGTAAACACGGGAAAGGTGCATTGATGATTGACTTTGTCATTTGACCTTTGACTGTCATACTTTGGCAACTATATGAAATTGTAATCTGAGCTAAACAGTCTTCCCCGTGCATAGTCGCTTATTATTATTATTTTTATTATTATTATTATTATTATTATTATTAGGGGGCCATGCCATCATGACTGGCACCCTATTGTTTTTGTTCTGTTTATTATTATTATTAGTATTATTATTATTATTATTATTATTATTAGGGGGCCAAGCCATCATGACTGGCACCCTATTGTTTTTGTTCTGTTTATTATTATTATTATTATTATTATTATTATTATTCCACTTTTGCGCTAAAAATGTTATAACTTGAAAGCTTCCGGGAAAAGATTGACAAGACTTTACAAGCTATTTAGGAAGTAATAGTGGATAGCTTTTGACCCCAAATGAATCTGATTCGCAGCTGGTCTCGGTGGCCATCTTCGATTTGCTTAAATTTTTCGCGGATTTTCAAAATTCTCCAAAACCACTGGGCCGTTTTGGCTGAAACTCAGAATGAAGTATATTGTTATGCGTCCGAATAAAAATAATTTGATTGGGCAAGCGGTTCGGCGGCCATTTTGATGACGTCATAAATCTGTAAATTACTTTGCAGAGTTTTAAAAAATCTTCTTCTCTGAAACCACCAGGGTGATTGATGAGAATTTCAGAAGGCCGTATCTGAGTTATGCCAAGAATCAAAATACTTCAAGACAACTTGATTGGCGCATGTCTGCAGCGGCCATCATGGGGACGTCATAACATACATAAAGGTAGTTTTCTCTGAGACTACTGGACTAATTTTTCTAAAATTTTGCGAATATTATGATACAAAACAGATCGATATCTCAAAAACTCTGGCCGTAATTGGCCAATGACATGTGAGTATTTCGGTTGCCATTTTGAACTTTATTATTTGAGGGAATTTGACAGCGAAAACAGGTAGGCATGGGTAAAATGGTGTTCTGGTTTCAGATGTGTTAGTTTTGAACATGTGAGAGTAAGCAATCGGCGGCCATCTTGGATATTCCGTGGCCCGAAAAATCTCCATAGGGAACGCTTGGGGAAATTTTTGAAATTTGAATCACGTTTTCTCCCAGAGTTTTAGGCTGACCAACTTGAAACTTGGTCATCTAACATTATGTAGCCCGCATCTTGATGTAAAAAAAATTTATGTCGATGAAGTGGTTTTGCCGAAAATGTAATTTTTGGCCAGAGTGCTGGAACTTATCCTTCTAGGGGGCTCAGAGTATTAAAATTTTGCAGATGCGTAGGCAATAGATGCGCGCATGGATCGACGAAATAAAATCGTTAGCGAACATATTAACATGTCTGATATTGCAAATATGTGTGCTGTTTTCTATTTCCGTGATTTGCCGATAAATGACGCAATTCTATGCTGATTGTTTCCGCGATTGGTTTATCAAAGTTGGAGCGAGATGCCCTATCAGGAACCGTTTACAGAACTCGAATATCCCAAGCAGTTCCAGAGATATTACGATTTTCGTATCAGGATGCAATTATGCCATTGGAAATGCATTAACCAAAATGCTGTACATAGCAACCAGCATCACTGCAGGGTTTCACAATGAAAATGACTTCATATAGGTTTTTGGGATGCTGATTCCGAATATCACAGGGTTGAAAGTGTCTGATCATTTATTTAACAATCAGGTGCGGAGTTATACAAATTAGACTACCATCTCATATATTTTTCAAGGGAGGTAATTCAAGTAGAATCAATATTGTTTCGTTTTCATTTTTAACTTAAAATTACAATCTTTCTAATGTTTAATACCCTACATATTCATAGGACCTTAGCAGGCATAGTATGCTCTATGTATTGCATATGACAGCACCTTCTTCCATCTTATTAGATGTAAATAATTATTTTCTATAGAGACTAAATATCTACCAGCTTGTGTTCCATAATGTATCATAGGAGTTGGTATATGGCCTTGCCTTTATACATTAAGGCCAACTAAAACAATTTTGTATTAACATTTTGCTGCCGTTGTTGGCACATTATTGTTTGTTTTTTTAAAACAACATTCAATGATGGGTCGACAGGGCAGTTAATGAAGATTCCTACTGTAACCTTCTCACATAATTCAATAAAATTAACAGCATTAATCCAACTTGATCAAATCTAAGGGGCTATTTAGGTGCTAAGCCATGTATAAGAGCTGGCTCAGATAAGGTTCTCGTCTTAGTGACCGAGAAACTAGCCACTTGCACCCCCCCCCCACCCCACCCCCACCCCCATGCATCGTCGCTTGCGGCTGTGTGTATTATTATTATTGTTAATATTATTATTATTATTTTTATTAATCAAGAAGTGATATACAGTTTAAGAGTCACTGATCTGTTCTGTTCTGATTTTCGATCTTCCTCCAATAGGTTGTAGCATCCACTTGCATGGTAGTTGTATATCACACTTCTATGGTAATGCTAAATGTCAACGTATTTACAATTTGTTAACAAGATTTGAGTCATGCACCATGAAGCACATAAATACGCCTCTTTTTGTCGAAGTTCAGTAAAGCGCAAGAAAGTTCATTAAAGTGCATAAGTCCACAATATTCAGATAATATGTAATAAGTAAGAAAGTTGATTTCAGGCGAAAGCCACCAAAATTATACTTTTCGATGTTTGGTATTTATAGAGTTCAGAATGTAAGTTCTACCGAAATGTAAGCTATAGCATAGCTTTCTGGAGATGTTCTCAATTTTGCACTGAAGGTTTGGGTCATCTGAGAGAATGCCAATTAGAGCAGAGCTGTCTATGATCAGTTGGGTTAGGATTGTTGCGTGAGTTTTTGGATTATGAGAGATTTGAGCTCGCAGAAGTGTTTCTGTTTATATTCCAGCAGGGCTTTGCATTTCAGTAGCATATGCGAGTAATCATCGTTATCGCTTTGACACAACGGACATAGTGGGTTTGTCTGACTCTGGTTAAATCATGTGAGTTTAGTTTGAACAAGGTAGGTTCCGGTTAAGAATCTTGTCTCGATACTACATCTATGTACATCTTTAACATTGCTTTGTATAGTAGAGATCACTTGATGAGTTTTGCCAATAGCCAGGCATGGAAAATTACAATGCTTCAATGTACTTTTGGTACTACACTGTTGTAGTAGATATTCTGCCCATAATTTGTCCACTGCAGACTTGATGAGCCGTTTCTATCATTGCTTATTGAGAGCTAAGACTTTTACATTGGATAAGTTTGGGAGCTCGTATTGATGAAGTACGGACTGGATGTACACGAACCAGCTTAGAGATTTTGGTGAAATTGATATCATGGCTATCTGTCATTCTATTAGGCAAGTTAGAATATTATTTCCGTTTCTGATGATAGATACCAATAGTGGTAGCTGTTGAATATGCAGTTCGGCAGTCACAGGCCTAGTTCCAACAATTAATAACACTATGCATTTGGCAGTGCGAACTGGTAAAGAAAGAATCTTTCGTAACATGCTTATGTGGAACTGCTCTATATTGTCCATATGTTTGTTGGAGAAGGTGAAAATTTCCAATCCATAGAGAAGTCTTGGCAGGACGTAAATTATATAAATGTGGATGCAAATCTTTGGGGTAAGTCCATTGGCCCATGTAGACCAGTCATTGAGCAGAAAGTACGCCTTGCAGTTGAGATGCGTTCATTAATGTTTGTGGCAATTTCTTTTTTGTGTGTATGTGTCAGGCCTAGATGTGTAGGTTTCATGATAGATGGTACTGAAGTAACGCCTAGTGTACAATTATACTGACTAGTCCTGGTATCATTTGTTCTGCTGAGTACATTAGACTTCTCTAGGTGGATGTTATATCTTTCTTTGCATGTGTATGAGTATGCTTGGTCAAGCATGAGTTGAAGTTCATGTGCCGAGTTGCTGCATAGTGTAATATCGTCGGCCACCATTAGACATCCCGTATATACAGATCCAATAAAGGTTCCTAGCTGTTGGGTTTCAAGCTGTATCAGCAAGTCGTTGATGTATGTTTTATATAAGCTGGTTGAAAGAATTCCTCCTTGACGGATGCCTTGTTTGACATGGAATTCTGTACTTATCACGCCTTTTTATTTGGCCTGTGCTGATAGTCCAGTATAGAGTTTGTCTATTAGCTCCCATATATGTGGGTCAATATGCTGGTCATTGAGATGGCACTTTATCACCTGCCATTTGACTGGGATTTGAACCCAGCCCGCCTGATTACCGGACAACCATGCTACCACCACGGCCAATCGTCCCCCAAATGTTTTATTTTGTCTTGGAAACTTTCTGTGTTATTTGTTACCTGTACTGTAGATGTGCGTAAATGATAGTGATTTATTAACTCTGGTAGTCAATCTCTCTATCTCGCTACACAGAAATATTCAACAGTATATCTACAATTTGTTCATTATTCACTATATCATCATCAATATTTGAATTAGGCTGTGCCCCGTTTTTCCTGCCAAAATACTCGAATCTGATTGGTCCAGAGAGAACAGTAGGAAAGTCTCTCTACCAATCAGATTTCAGTATTTTGGCGGGAGAAAAATTACCGTGGCTTGTTTCAAATATTGATGACGCCATCAGCAATCGGACACTCAGAGCAGACGCCCATCCCGTAACCTTTTTACTCTGGTCAGTTGATAACTTTTATTATATAAGACCTATAGCTTGATATGCTTTATATGCGTACATATACAGTGCCATATCGATCGGTCCGAATAAACACTGATTAATCAAAGACATGATATAGGCAGACAGAATCCAGTCACTTCAGTTCAGATCAATTTGCCCGATGAAACCCACTGTATTGTAGACATTGCATTTGTGCTTGGAACTTTGACATTTTATCCTGAATATCTGGCCTGTTCCGCTTAAATATTGACCGCGTATGCGGCTGTAAACGTTAAGATAACTGTCTACCTCCTGAATCTCTGGACACTACATTCACCATGGGATTTAACTCTGGATATGCTGAATATTTTTAAAACAAATTGACTGAAAGTTGTTGGTGGCTAAGCCAGCAACAATTTTCAGTCAAATTGTTTTCAAAATATTCAACGGGTCCAGAGTTAATGTCCATTGAAATTAGTGTCTGGTGGCTTGCAGTAAGCAGAGGGTTAAATAATGAATAGTAAACATCAGTCTCATTAACAAAACATTAAGTAGGAGGCGCGCACGCCAATCTAGCGAGCCTGTCGGAGGCGCGTGAATACACGCGATTAACGCGCAAAATGCACTAATGACGTGTATTGTTCGTTAGATAGCGTGGGGAGACAGGTAGAACAGCAGTTCATCTTGACTTAGCACGCACGAGATCAGAAGAAATTACACATCGTCAAAACAATATTACCGAATGTCATTACATTTACCGTAATGATTATCAGCAAGCTAAACAAATCTGTTTAATATTAGCAAGTGCGCATGTGCGTAAGTGCGTGTGCGTGCGTGCGTGCATGCGTGCGTGTGTGACCCATTTTGGTTTTTATCTCGCATTTTCAACTAAGTTGAAAAAAGAGATTTTGGGAGAGGGGGAAAAATTTCGGCGTCGGCGTCCGCTCTGGTTAAGCTTTTTTTAAATGACATTTGCACACCTTCACAGATGTGTTCTATACGATGCATAGGACTAGTCTGCATCAAAATTACATTGATTTTTGACATTTTCCCATATTTTTTTCATGTTTGAACTTGGAATAATTGTTGTGTCCAGGTTAAAGATTTTGCCTTGGTTAAGCTTTTTTTTAAATGATATTTGCACCCACAAGAGGGTCATCGGATTGAAAGAAAAAACCCTTCACAGATGTGTTCTATACCATGCATTAGGACTTGTCCATGAAAAGATATTTCAAAATTTTTTGGCTGTTTGAACTTTGATTGTTTTAGGCCTGATTTATATCCATATTACACGCACTTTTTGGGTTACGGTTTTTAAAACGACATTTGCACCCACAAGGGTTTATCGGATTTCAGTAAAACTTCCAAGATGTGTTCTATACAATGCTTATGACTAGCCAACATCAAAAGGAAATTGATTTTCAAATGTTTTCCATATTTTTTTTGGTGTTTGAACTTTGATAATTTTAGGCCTGATTTGCATCCGGGTAACATGTATTATGCTGTGGGTAAAGTCTTTTCAAATGACAATTTAATCAGCAAAGACTTGCTTTTGAAACTTGAAACCTTGGGGATGATTACACACACATATATATATATGGGCAAGGATGTGCATGACACTTTTGGAATTTTGTTCTGACACCCTGGGCCTGGGGTCAAAAGTTCAAAATTGGCCAGTAATTATCGATTGTAATGCAACTCCTACTAGACTATTTCAGATAGAAACTTGAAACTTTGGGGGGTGATTGCACATGTGGACAGGGATGTGCATGACACTATTCGAATTTTGGAATGACCCCTGGGGCAGGGGCCTTGGGTGGAAAATGTGGAGTAAAAAATAAAAACTTTCCAAAGGTGGTCATGTCACATATCATTTCGAAGGCAATGATGAGTAGACTACAGTACAAGGAATTATTTTGATCTTGAACTGAGGGTAGGGGGCTGGGGTCAAAAGTGGGCACCAATCGATTCCTCCTAGACCGATCTGTATCGCAATTATCTGTTTTGTAATATCGATTAAATGTTGAACAGTGATCGACACCATTTTGTCTCCTCAAGCTATTGTGTGTGATGTCATGTAAGCTCCAATGCATCACATTCTCTATTATGTAATGCTCATCCCATTGAATATTTTGAAACTAATTTGACTGGAAGTTGTTGGTGCCTATGGCAGCAACAACTTCCAATCAAATTGGATTCAAAATATTCACCAGCTTACCTGTGGGATTGCTTTTATACCACATTGCCAAACTCTAGTTGGCGCCTCTATGACTGAACGTATATACCAAGGCAAACACACCAGGGTCTTTGTGATTGGTTGAAAAGTAAATCATGACAGCCATCATAGGGTGTAGAAATGTACCAACATTTAACTACTAAATCCTGAATATCTTTCCTTAGCGGCGTGATAAAAAGCTTAAAATTACCTGGACAGTTTATGACCGGCGTGTTAGATCACCTGAATAACGATCAAGAGATGGGATTAGTTATCCTTTAAAGATTATATGTTATCATGTACCACAGTCTTACCTCTTGTGGTGGAACATCGAAGCTGACTGATCTCAGGTCTACCCGGTCACAAGCATCAATGAATGGAACGATGAAGAACAGGCCTGATAATAACAATCAGAGTAAAACATTGTGAACGGATGTATCCGATCTGGCACTCCAGTATATGACGTCATAATCAGTTATGTTACATGTACGCTGACATCACAATCGAGATGCGTAATGAATGACGTATATAGCGCCGTAATGAATGACGTATGTAGCGCCGTAATGAAGATTACAGAAATGCCTGTCAAGTGTATGGGTTGAATGTATTTATGCATAGATGGTGGGGGTGGGGGTGCATCGGCTGGCTTCTTGGGATTGATTAGAATCGTGATCGGTGTTGAGATAATGTCTCTTGCGTCTTTGAATAGTTCATTGCTGCTTCTATCAGGTCCGGATGCACGTCCATTTTTAAGACCTTTTAGTGCCTTCTCAACTTCAGCGGTTTTCGTTACAACTGTGCGGGGTTACCTGAAAACGGATGCAAGGGCTCATCGTTTTGGTTGGTGAACTGCTCCTTGAACCATTTACGAATTGAGTTCGCTTTTCCCTGGTCAGTCCCGATAAAGTGTCCTTCAGAGTTGTGTACAGTGGGTGGTGGTGTGTAGTCAGTAACTCTCAGGTCTCGGGCTGCCCGGGACATTTTGTGACAATCATCCGTGGCAGGGATTTAATCCGCTAGGGAGTCTGCTCGTTGAATAGCGTTCGCTAATGTGGCGCAGAATGCTGTTGCGTTCCGTGTGTAGTTTGGTGCGGCATTCACTTTGGCCACTTTGTTAGATTCGTAGCCGTAACGCGTCATTAGTATACCTAGTTCGGACGCTTGTTTTGATAACTCCTATTTGCTATGTAACACGTTTGATGTATATGTCACGCGTTATATTTTGACAATTAGTTACCTGTGCCGGTGACAGGTCAATCACTGCATACGTCGCTACATACGTGTCACAATCTAATTATAAACAATGCGTTTAATTATAAACAAGAGGCCCAATGGGCCTGTATCGCTCACCTGGCATTTCAACTAATCTTACTTAAGTTTTACACCCATCGGTATCACTTCCAATGACTTTCAGTCAAATGGTTTAGTTTTCGAGATATTGACAACAATCGCTGGACTGGGTTTTTTTGCATTAGTGATTTTGAACAATGTTTAACTGAAAATAGATGATATCAGTGCTAACTACAGATGGTTTCTTAACTGTCTCACTGCTGCAAGCCAGCGCAGCCAATAATTTCAATTTTCGAAAGCTCTTGACTTCTTGAATATTTTGAAAACAAATCGACTGAAAGTTGTTGGCGGCTTAGCCACCAACAACTTTCAGTCCAATTGTTTTCAAAATATTTATCAGATTGAGATATAATCTTTGGAATATGTCGTCTGCAAAAACTCAGTCAGACGGTTACCAGAGGTTTAAATACAATTGAAGAAAATGGTCTCTAAAGGCAGGTAGGTGGTCTTTAGAGCAGGTTATTCCCCCACCACCACACAATCCATTTAACACATGCGCATCTGGCTGAATCACCAAGTTAGCAGCAGGGGTAGGGTGAGCTGGAGTTGATTTAAAAAATAATTTGACCGAAAGTCATTGCTGCCTTAGGCAGCAACAACTTTCATTGCTGCCTAAGGCAGCAACAATTTTCAATCAAATACATTTCAAAATATTTTTAAGAGCATAGATGTCAGAGCACATAATACATATCTTAAATATTTCGGCAGTATTGGAAAGGTTAATCTGTTAATTGGAACTTAATATCTAGTTTGGCAATAAAATCTGACATGGTGATAAACCAATAGACGGTGGAAACAAACATGTTTTTGCCCTATCAAAGTGAGACCGCAAATATTTAAGGAGTGATAACTCTGGCATTTGACATCCTATCAGTTTCATTTTCACAACACAGATATTAGATGCCGACATTAACATTGTGACCAAGTTTGGTGTCAATCCATCCAGAAATAACAAAATGAGCCGCCATTGTTGGTGACGGACAGACAGATGGATGGACGGACATACAGAAGGCGGATGGGGCCATCGCTATAGGACCGCTGACTGACAAGTAAGCAGAGTTAAGAAAACCAATTTCGCCTTCAAAATCCATCAAATAAAAAAATTGAATATGGCAGCCAAACATGCTAAAATTTGATTGGTCCACGGCGGCCATGTTTTTTACCTATCAACTTCCCATGAACAAACTTTAATGGCCCTTAGTCCATAATCATATCCCCACAATGTCAGCCCGATCCGTCCAGCGGTTCTGTAGAATAAGTCGTTTTCACGAAAACTAAATCATCCAAGATGGTCACCCATATGCTGACGTCATAATGAATAACGTCATGAATGACACAATTTAGTCAGTCATAAAACACTTAATATTCTGTCAGGTTGTATGAATGGTATGTCCTTTACTATTTGCTAAACATTTTGTTGGATATTTCGGAAACTAATTTGACTGGGCGCTGTCGGTGCCATATGAAGCAACAGCACCCAGTCATGTTTGTTCCAAAATATTCACCTGCATAGTTTTCTGGAAATTGAGATTCAGAGAGTGCAGGGGATCGATTAATCTCAACACGGCAAAGCTTGGCTAGAGTTGGTCTGAAGCATAACTAAACCTGGATTCGTCCACTATAGGTGCTATGACGAGGCAGGCATATCGCTACATATCGCGTGCTATGATATATGCACGCATCTTTTTACGATCAATACATGGAGATTCGACAAGACTAAAGAATTTCCCTCTTTGAACTCCAAACGGTTAGTCACCTCTGTTTGATTGTAAATGTGTAACCGCAGCGAATATCGAATTTGCGCCGTTGGGAAAGGAACCAATATCGAACTTTATATCGGCGCGTCCGTTGGCCAACGGCGCAAATTCTATATTGGCGCATTACATATCGCGTAAGAAGCTCACCTGGGCCTTTTGGACCTCCGGGCGACAAGACGACCTAGACGGAATATGACTGCTCTCTCGTATTCCTGAACCACCTGAAGATTCACAAATAAAGGAATAACATATATATATTATATATATATATATATATATTATATATATATACGTTAACATCGTCGTGTCGT